>VWYP01026646.1:149465-325332 GCA_013400435.1 Pycnonotus jocosus | reverse complement strand
CCCCCCCCCTTTTTTTTTTCTCCTTTCCTTTTTGCTTCTTCACAGGGTATGGGTACTGTTCAAAAAGGCATGCCCCACAAGTGTTACCATGGCAAGACTGGAAGGGTGTATAATGTTACTCAGCACGCTGTGGGCATTATTGTTAACAAGCAGGTTAAGTAAGTAATGAAATTCTATGTATTGACACTTGGTACTTGAGAAAGTTGAACTGTAACTGCACCCTCCTTTCACTTTGCCAGTTAAGACAGTTCTTGTCTTGATTGGTCATTCAAGGTGGGTAAAGTGTATTTCCTTTTTATAACCCAGGCAAATGATGCTCATTTGACTTGGATCCTGTCAGAGGAAACAGTTTTTGTTTTTCTTACCGGCATTTAAAGTCACTGTACCTTGCAGGGCTTTTCAGCCAGTGTGCTGGTATTGAAGCCCTTTTTAAATACTCATCTCTAGCTGTATCCAGCTGAATTTTACACAGTTTGGGCAAAAAAAGACAAGTTGGATTTTTTGGTTCCAGGAGCCTGGACTGCTGTTCATCGGTAGTAAAATGACTTGTTTGTACGTTAAGAGGCTAAAATCATGTATTCTCCGCAATTTTAATTTGAAATGGTTGGCATTATTACACATTACATTGTTATATAGTAATAAGCTTTTAGTTATATGTAAGTTATACCTGATGTGCATCTGCAGCTGTGTTTTGAGGTATTTCCCTTTAAAGAAAAATAACCTGTAATTGAGTTTATGGAGTTATTTCTGTGAGGGCTGTAAGTCTTGATTTAAAGTGACCTTTTTCAAGTGAAGATTAAAAACTGACTCCCTTTCTCAGGGGCAAGATTCTGGCCAAGAGGATTAATGTGCGCATAGAGCATATTAAACATTCCAAGAGCAGAGACAGCTTTCTGCAGCGTGTGAAGGAAAATGAAAGGAAGAAAAAGGAAGCAAAAGAAAAAGGCATTTGGGTTCAACTGAAACGTCAGGTAATGTTTCTGTCGAGGTCACAATCCTTCTGCAGGAGATGACATAATTCTTGGAGTAGGGGCCTCATGCAGTGTGTCAGCATCTGGGATGTTTGGTGCTGAGCAGAACTCCCCTGTGCCAGATGACAGTTGTAGCAGCTCTGAACAGAGGGTTGGTGCTTCCTGTGCTGTTTCTCGTCTGCAGCAGCAGCTCTGGAGGGTTTTAGGATCAGTAGAGTCTTTGGTTAAATTGAATTTTTAGTTGCAAGGGGTTCTGTTGTAACCCTGGAAGGAAAGAATTGATAACCAGGGTTCAGAGAAGAGTTAGTGGCTATTGCTTCTGGAACTGCAGGATAGATCACTCCGTGTTCGTTGGGTTGGTGAGCTGCAGGGAGTAAAGCGTAGGTTTTTTAATTCAGCAGCAAGGGTCAGGGACACTTTCTGGCAGATCATTTTCTTACTGCTACTCCTTGAATCAAATTTATGAGACTTGGAATGTTAAAATTGCTGTAATAAGGCACTAAATGGTTGACAAAATGTTATTTTCTGAAAAGTTGCTTTTGAGCTGTAGTGCCATGAGTTTTCGTTTATTTTTCTGTTTACAGCCTGCTCCACCAAGAGAAGCACACTTTGTGAGAACTAATGGCAAGGATCCAGAGCTGCTGGAGCCAATTCCTTATGAATTCATGGCATAATGTATGTTTAAAAATAAAGATAAGGTTTTGGACAAGTGTATGGGATTGTGGCTGATTCATTTAGTTTGGTTTGGGGTTTTTTTGGTGGTTTTATTTTTTTTTTAACAGATGCTTTAGGGGCCTTATACTGAAGTTTATTTATTTAGCTTGCATTTAGCATGATGCTTAGTCATTTAAATCATCTGCAGCTTTTGCTGATGAGTTTCATCATTTATATAGATGATAAATGCTAAGAACACTGAAATTTGGTCGTGCTTAGCAATGATCGTGAGCTATTATGAGGTGACATGGAATATTTCACGAGCACACTAACAACTTGTATCAGGAACTGCCCGGTGCCACTTGAAAGCTTGATTTTTTTTTTTTTTTTTTTTTTTTTGTGGAAAAGGTGGAGGGGGGTTTCGTTTTTTTTTTGTAGGAAAAGAGGTCAGGGGCTTCAGATTTCATTGATGCAAGGTTTTGGCACTGAGGAATTGTTAAAACCATTTTTGAAAACATCTTCTAGGGAAATGTCTGTAGGCAGATTTTGGTCTTCTACCATTGTAACCTGCAAAATAATGTTTACAGCATTGCCATGCCAATAAGCATTCTTACAAAATAGTAGTAGTTTAGAAACAAGGGTTGAATTCCAAAACTGCCAGCCTTTGTATTTGGATTTTTAACATTTTAATTGGCTTGCATAGCCAAACACTTGTATTTTGTATGTTTATTGCATGCCTGTTGAATGTTGCAGTGAATTTCTCTCATCCTAGATTTTCTGATGTCTCACAAAAGCCCAGTGCTACCCTTGCAGTTCTTAAATGGAAGAAAACCTTCAGCTGACTGTTTAGTAACCAGTGCTGGTTCAGCGAGCTTTGCTTGAAACAGCGTGAAGCTTGCTAGAGACTGCTGAAGGGAACCTGCTTGGTTAGCCTTGGAAACACAATCTCAGGCTTCCCTCTTTTGTAGTTACAGGTGGGTAAAGAGTTTACCTTGAAGTGTCATGTCAGGCATTGCTCAGCTACCTTCAGTAAGTGATGTAAAACTGATGTCTACATGTAGAGAGAGAAAAGTACTGGAGAAGCAAGTGACCTCAGGCTGTTTGTAGGTGTTGACTGTTGTAAGATATGGAGCAGTGAATTGCAGGGCAGCTTCTAAGTGTGGGAGAAAGGAACAGAGAGATCAGGAGGTTTGCTTTTCACCTAACTCAATCGTGGGTGTTCCCATTCTCATGGAATGTAGGTTTTGGACCTGAATTCAGAGTCTGGCTTGGTCTGGTATTTAAGGGTGATGGGCTTTAAGTGCTGGAGTTTCCAAGTTCCAGTGAGCAGATTGCTGTGTTTGAGATTTTCTGTGCTCCTATCAGAAGATGCTGCAGGCTGTATAGATGGAATGAGTTTGGAAGTGACTTGGAGGAGCTTGCCCCTTAGGCTGTTCCATGACTAGTGCTGTGTTCTGACACTGGAGGTGTTGGACATGGAGTGCCCCACTGTATCCTGAGGCCCTCACTGCTGCACCTCCTGCACTTGGCTTTTATGGTCAAGGGGCTTTTATTGGAGCAGCAAGAGTTGTGTACTTTATCAGTCTCTTTGGTTTGTCAGTTTCCACAGCCATTTAAAATTGGTATTTGCCTTCCAAGATACACCTCATTTTCCACTAGAGTTTGTAGGAATTAAGTGGGAGGCTATTGGACACAAACTTTGGTGATGGCATTTTAAACGTGCTTCTCATGCATGCATGTCTAAGCTATTTTGGTTCTGTGTTTGGTCTGTACTCATTTGCCAAAATCACGGCAGATTAGCTGTAGCAGCGTGATGAAATGATTACCATTGTAAGTGGGGCATAGTTCTAAACTTTTGAACTTATATTCAACAATTTGGAATAATAAGACTGGACAGTGTTAAAGTGGTCTTGTTTAAGAGCTGTGCTCCCAGAGACACTGCATTGCAACACTTTCCAATTTATTTAGAAAAAGTGTTTCTAAGGTCACTATGCCAATGGTAGTTGGTTGTAAATTCATATTTGGAAGCCCTGTGTGGGCTAGAAAGAGGGGAGGGAAGGCTTTCCTTGGTCATTATTCCCAGAAATGACTGAGATTGAAGCTGGGTTTGTACAGGAAGAAAGTAACCTTGTTTATTTTTGATGTTTGGAAACAGGACAAATAAATTAAGGTGTAGCCTGTGTGTTTGTTGCACTCAGTGCAGTGGAGGTTTTCATATTCATCTGAAGTTCACAGAAACACAGCTCAGACACTCAACAGATCTCAGTACCTGCTGCAGAAGTTTGCTTCCTGTGTTTGGCTGCCCTGTTTTTGCACAATCCTGACGAAAGAGGGAGATCTGTGAATTGGGAAAAGCTGAAGGACTGCCTGTCCGGGCATCTCCAGTCCTAAACTACAACGTGAAGCATGTTCCTTACAGGATTTGGAGTGACCAGTTTTGACTTGCCCTGGAAGGGGTTTTACACACTAAACCCATGAGTTGTAACCAGTTCTCTGCAGTTCTGTTCTGAGGCTCCTCAACAGCCACAAACCTTTACTACTGCTTCCCTGCCAAAAGCCCTGGCAAAATCTCCTGTTGTCTCCTAGAGAAGCAGCAAGGAAGCTGCCTTCTGAGCTGTCAGCTTCATCTCTTTTAGCATATTGGCAACACCAGGATCTGAGGTTTCCTGAGCACTGTGTAGGCAGTGTTAGGCAAGGAAGGTCAGTGAAAAGGCAGAAAGGACTGAGACGGGGGAGGAGGAACAGTTGTCAGTGCAGAGGCTGCATGCAGTAGGAACATTGTTCCCACCAGCAGCACCCATACAGCTTAGGAGCCCAGAAAAACAAACCCCAGATGCTCTCAGGATGTCCTCCCTGCCACTGTCACAGGAGCAAGCCACCTACTCTCCTCCCAAAAGTACTGCTGGTGAACGTAGCCAGAGCTTGGAATAGGGAGATGTGTCAGGCAGCAGTATGGCATAGCTGGCACTGAGCAGCATTGCTGTGGGAAAGGGAGTAGTGATGGGCCATAGGGATAGGGGTGTAGGCTATCTGTGGGGGTGGGGGGGTGAAAATGTGCAGCCTGATGCTTCCAAGTGTGGCCTGCAGAGCAGAGAAAGGCCCCTTGGAATAGTTTTGAGGCCCACACATCCCAGGATGCTTAGTCTGCACAGTGGGGACAGCTAATCTGGGCCCCAACTGCTTCAATGTACTGAGCTGCTCCTGTTGCACCTGGGTAGGTGTTGATAGAGACATAGTCCATCACCCCCTGGACTAATTCCTTCACAAGGTGTCCTGCCTGAGCTTGGGCAATGTTATCTCTCTGCTTGACCACCCCCATTTGCCCTTTGGGGGTGCCCCCAGCAGCAGGCAAGGCAGCTGGAGTCATACAGCTGCCCAGAAAGAGGCAGCTCCTCAAGGTTTGAGAAGGGCAGTTGTTTAATACTGCTTTCACAGCTCAGTGCCTGCGAATCATCTGCCTGGAACAGACTTGTTTCAGTAGCATTCTTTCAGAGGCACACTGGATGTACTGTGATAGCTCTTTTGTAAAGAAATATATAAAAATAGCTGCTGCTGGCACTGAGTGAGGCCAGAGACAAGCGATTCCCTGACAATAGGAGCAGATGACAATAGCAGGAACCTCTGGAAACCAAAAGCTTTTAGTGATGCAAGAGAAATCTTGTTTCCTAAAAGAAAAGAGCTTGCTGGCATGATGGGGAGTAAAGTAGAAACTTTAGGGGCATTAGGTTTTGGAAGTTAAACCCATAGGGGTTCTTTGGCACTAGAGTAGCACAAATAATCAGCAGTACTTCTTCCATCATGCTTTTCTGCAGGTACTACTTTAACCGATGTTAATTAGTATTATCTTAACTCAGCTGCTTGTGTGTGAGCATCCAGGGCCAGTTGGGCTCTCTGAGCATCAACCTGCATCCAGGGCCCAGTAGCTCTCACAGTGGCTTCATCCCTCTGTACCATGAGATCAGTCCATTTGAGTACCATCCACTGTCCTTTTCCATGTTTTGTCCTGCTGGCATGTGCTATATCCCTGATAAAAAACTACAGCAGCCTCTTGAATGGATTATTTCCCTTTTAAGCACTTACACAGTTGCAAGGCAGCACACAATAGAAGCAGGAGCCAGGGCAGTGGTTTGTGGAGAATGAAACATCCACACAGCTGCTTGCAGCTCTGAGGCTCATTTAAGGGCAGCCCGTGGTGGAGTACCATTCTTCTCCAAAACTTTTCTACTTCAAGAACCCAAAGGGCCCAATCAAGACCACTTAGGTTTCAGGGCTGGCTGTTGCTTGATCCACAAGCTGGGTTTTCAACACTGGCTGTAGAGGAATATGTTCAGGTGTGGGAAACAAAATAGTCAGATGTAAAATAATAATTTCCTTTCTTTCACGACTAGAGTCCTTCACTGCAGGGAGGGTGGTGCATTTGCCCCTCTGCCCGTCTGCCTCGGGTCGGGGGGCTGCCCAGCAGGGTGCTTGCCCGAAACCTGGGACGCAGATTGCATGGCCTGCCCAAGCTGTCCCCCAGACCCCTGGTGCCAGCGCCCGCCGGGGCCACCTCACGCAATGCGAGCGGGGAGGCTGGGAGAAAGTGGAAGGAGTACAACCCGGGTGGGCAAGTGCAGAGACGGCTGCAGGAGGAGCGGGGCGGGGCGGTGCCGCAGCGGGAGCGGGGCGGTGCCACAGCAGGAGTGGGGCGGTGCAGGGAGAGCGGGGCGGTGCCACAGCAGGAGTGGGGCGGTGCAGGACGAGCAGGGGGGCCCCGCGGGCGGTGCTGCCGCCGGGGCCTTTAAAAGCCGCCGGGGCTGCGCGCTTCGGGCACTGCTGGCCGAGCCGAGCGGAGCCGACCAAACCCTCCGGCTGCCGAGCCGCCTCTCCCATGCGCCTGCCGAGCATGTCCCAGCCCTTCCTGCTGTCGCCCATCGCCGAGTGCCCCCCGGGGCCGCCCAGCGCCCAGGTCCGCCTGGCTGTGCTGGGTGCCCGCGGCGTCGGCAAGAGCGGTGAGTGCGGGGCTGCCCTTCCCTTTCCCCTGTCCGTCCGTCCGTCCGTCCCGCCTAACGCGGCGCTCTGTGTTTCAGCCATGATCGTGCGGTTCCTGACCAAGCGCTTCATCGGCGACTACGAGCCCAACACGGGTGAGTGAGGCGGGGGCGGTGGGGCGGGCGCGGCGGGGCCCCGCGTCCGGCAGCTCACGGCTCTCTGCTCCCCAGGCAACCTCTACTCCCGGCTGGTCCATCTGGACGGGGACCACGTCGCCGTAGAGATCCAAGACACGCCGGGATGCATCCAGGTACGGAGATGTTTTGGAACAATCGGTTCTTCTCTGCTACCCAAAGGCTCAACTTTTGAGCCCAAATTTCCTGCATGCGCCGACTTCGTCTCCTGAGACAAAGCTCAGGCTTCCCTTTGGACCCGTTTGATGATGCTGTGATACAGCCTTTATACTTTCATGACCCAATGCTGAATCTGTGCCCTCTGTTGTACTGCAGGTGCAGGAAGACTGCGTGCAGGTGCCAGACTCCCTGTCCAGGTGTGTGAAGTGGGCAGAGGGCTTCCTGCTGGTCTACTCCATCACAGACTACAGCAGCTACCAGTCTGTCCAGCCTCTCTACCAGCACATACGCAAGGTGCACCCCGATGCCAGGACTCCCGTCATTATTGTGGGGAACAAAGCAGACCTCCTCCACGCCAGGCAAGTACAGGCAAAAGAGGGACTGCAGCTGGCAGATGAACTGGGCAGCCTGTTCTTGGAAATCTCCACCAGTGAGGACTCCCAAGGTGTCTGTGATGTCTTCCAGTATCTTTGCAAGGAGGTCAGCAAACTACAGCACACCGGCAGCACAGACAGGAGGAGGTCGTCCATCATCCCTCGGCCCAAATCTCCCAACATGCAAGATCTAAAGAGACGTTTCAAACAGGCTTTATCTTCCAAAGTCAAGTAAACCTCCCAATCCTGTGGGACTCAATAGAATTTATTTTTGTAAACTAGTTAATAAAAATCTTTATTTTTGTACTAATGCCAGCACTGTAGAAGTAAGTATGTCAAAGCTTGCAATTTCCTTGCCGTTCTCTCATTTGACTGATTGGGTTATTTTGGGAAAAAAAAAAAAAAGAAAAAAAAAGAAAAAAGAAGCTGAATAGCAACTAAATAAAGGTAGTTGGAAAAGGGACTTTTACCAGGAGGCTTTGATTCCATTTCTTTTTAGGGGGAATGGGATTTTTTGTGTTAAGCTACTCATATGATTTTCTTTGGAGGCCTCCAATTCCTGTTTGTAAAATGGGAGTGTTGACGATGTAAATCATTACCTGCCTTTATGCGATGCTTGGAAAGCCCTTGGTGGAAAACTTTGTAGGAGACAAAAAAAAAAAAAAAAAGGCTCTATTAAACATGAAAATATAAAAGTGTCTGTAAGAATTCTGGTTATAACAGAACTGCTTTCCTCCCTCAAAGCTGCTGTTTTGCTTGCACCTGAAATAGCCCAAATGCTGATAGGCTGTTAGGAATGAGCTCCAGTTTCTGATGTGCCTTAGAGATCTGTTCTACAGAATTAATCATTTCAGCTCCAAGCGTTTAACAGGAGGGTTGAGTTTCTCCTACAGATTGCCGTGAACAAAGTGCTGAGCAATCCACAGCAGAGGAGTGTGTGGGTTGGCTGCTGCTTTCTCTGGAGATGTGTGATAGGAAGGACTGATGCGTAGGCTCCCTGGACAGAAAATAGCTACGTTTAAAAGGAATCACACCTTTCTCTTCCCCAGAGTAATTTTGTAGCTATTGGAAACAGGTCAGACCTTACTCTTACTTCACCTAAACTCTAAACCATATTAGAATGGGTTTTATTAACTGGTTACTGGAGGTCTGAGCATGGAATGTAGGTTTTGCACTTCCAGTATGCCTCTGAATTCCATATGTTAGAAATAAAACTACTCCGTGCTGAGTAGAAAGTGTGGAAGTGGATTAATCTGTACAGGGGAAACTCGCTGTCCTCACTCAAGCGCAAGTCCAGTAAGGTTTTCTTTTATAAGATCTCATAGATTAAGTCAAAAGACCACTTCCTTCTTTCCTTGTGTTAGGAAAGGCAGGTAGGTGCTGTGCCTTGCAGTTAGTGGGCAGACCCTAATGTTTCTGATCCTTAGGCCTTGAAGCTTCCTGGGCCACCTTCACTCTTAATCTGCATCTGAGTCTTCCTGATGGTGGTAGCTGAGGAGAGGGTGACGGAGCAGGTTAAAGATGATGCTCCGTGCAAAAGCACCAGAGAAAGGCCTGTGTGAGCACTGGGCAGGGCTGTGGGGTGCCAGCAGCACTGTTCCCCACCCAGGGCTCTGTGCACATCTTCAATCCAGGCATATCACCTGTCTGTCTTCTCCCTGAAGGCGCTGTGCTGCCCTGCCCCAGGGCACAGGAGAGCTGATACCTTGACCTGTAGGAACAGACTGAAACCGGGACTACAAGCTGGGTCCAAAACTCTTGGAGCTATTCATGTCAAAAACATAGTGACAGCCTGGACAAACCAAAGCACTGTTTAAACATGTTAATACAATATTTAACACATGTTAAATATTTCTTCATTGTGAGAAGTCACTCTGCCAGGCCCAGGACCCTGGGCTTGAGGGGAGCAGGATGATGGGGTTGGTGAGAATGAGCGTGTCCCTGGCAGACCTGAACTCACCACATGGACCATGTGTCCATGGGGAAATTTGAATAGGAATTGAAAAGTCACAAGTAGGGTATTTGTGAAAAATTTCACCATCTTGAAACCAGAATAACAAATTATTTCCAAGAGAAAATACCACTTTGGTAGAGTTTTGGTTGTTTTTTAACCTGCAGCTTTTGTCTTTGGAAATTATTTCCTACTCATGTATCCAGTACAGTTTCACCAAACAAGTTGAAGATATTCAGTGCACACATGGTACAAAACATGCTAAAGGGGCAGGTAATGTGTACTGGACCGGTCTGCATCTCACCATGGTCCTCAAAGGCCAGGTGAAAAATCACATTAGGCACTGACTTAGGTGCCTCTCACTGCCCCTGACAAAGCAGGAGCTTGGGTCCCCACTCTGGTACAGAGGGAGAGCTTGTGCAGGAACCAATGGGCACTCAAGGGGCAGGGATGGGCAGGAGCAGGGGGATAAGTGCACTTATTTTCCCCATCTCTCTCTCTCATGGGAAAAAGCTAGAGATGGCTCTTGCTACATAGGTACCCATGCTCAGGTCAAGGCACAAAACCTCCTGTCTCCACCCCATGCTTCTCATGCTGTTGGGCTGCTTCAGCCACATGTCAGGAGCAGGATGAGCCCCTCAGGGGTGTAATGGGGAATCTGGATGATTAGTGCATGCTGATGACAGGGAGGGAGGGCTGCTCTGATCTGCCTCCAACTTAAGGCAGTAGCTACTTTGGGCCACTCTGGATAACACTTTTGGGTAGAGGTATATAAATTAGGCATTTATGCTGTTTGTCTGAATTTCCCCTGGCTGGCACAGATCTTCTCTCACCCAGAAATTTTCAACCCTGAGCTGACAGGTAAAGCACAGGAAGGACCTGCTGGCTCCAAGGACATTTTACCCCAGCATTTTCTTCAGTCCTGAGTCAGCAAAGGACAGGGAGGACAAAGCATCTCTCAAAGATGCAGAGAAGCTCCAAAGCCTTGTTTCTCCTGGGCCATGGCTGCTTATGCCTTCCCTACTGAATACTTGCCATCCCCAGTCTCTAGGCTGTTCACAGAGGGGGCAGGGTGGCTTCAGGAGGGTAAGTGGTGCATAGCCTGGCCTTTTCTCCTTGATCAGAGGAAAATATGCATCTGCCTCTTTCCTTCCACCACCTCCGCTCTGAAACAGAATCACAGCAATTTTCCCTGACAAGACGGATGAGTGGGCTTTCAGAAGCAGGGATGTGTGCGGCATCATGCACTATTATGGCTGCTACTACATCAGCATCTCCCCCCTGTTGGACTATTTTGTCTACTTATCTCCAAGCTCTGAAATCATCCAGTAATGCTTTAAGGCTTCATGAATTTTAAAATAGCAGCTGCCATCAACCTGTTCTGTGCACTTCAACTCAGCAGCTGCACATCCCTAGAGAGGGATAGGGATGTTTTCTTTCAAAAGCTTTATGGATGTCCCCTTTATTTCCTGCTCCACTTGAGCACCTGGACCCAGGCTGCTTCCTCACTGTCTCTTGATGAGGGCTTGCCTCTCAGCACAGGAAATGGTCAGTGCTGCAGACTCATGCCGCATCCTGTGGTTTGTTTCTATGAAGGACTGTGGACAAGGGAGACTGTGAACAACGACTGTGTTCACACCATGGGCAAAGGTTGCGTTCAAGCTTCAGACAGACAGGAAAAGTGATTAAGAGGTGGATGGATGGATGGATGGATGGATGGAAACAAATCTGCACCCTGTGCATGGATCTCCTGTAAAATTATGTTATTTCTGTGGGACTTCATTAGCTTTTGGTGAATGGAAGGTCTGAACAGATTCAGAATAAATCCTTTAGGTAAAGGTGACCTTTTATGGCAGTTGCACTTGGCACATGACCACTGGTGATTCACATCAGTATGGCAGCAGGATCTCTTTGGTTTCTCCTGAAGTGAGGATCCAAAGTCTGTTGTCCTTCTAGGATCAATATCTTTGAGGGTGATGCTATTGTTGGGTCACTGTACCAAACCGTAGGCAACACTCCAAAGAACTGTGTCCCTGAGGTACCTTCAGTGACACCCCTGAAAACCTTGTTATGAGTAGAGCATGGCTCACAAAACAGCAGCTCAGATTAGATCTGGGGTAATTATTGACAATTCAGATTTCCCTTTTGATTCTCAGGCTTGCTCTTCCCTCACTCTCCTCATTTCACCTATCTAAAAAGAAGGAGAAAGCAAAGACTTTTTATTGAAAATGTTTTTGAGGGAATTGATTCATGAAGTTTCCTTGCTACATTCAATGCTTGATGCTTTTGACTGAAAGAATAATAAATGTATACTGTGACTTGTTGTGCCAGTGTATACCGTGGAGCATAATCAGCTATATACTATCTTCCCACACTACCAAAAGAAAAATTAGGATATAGAGACTGAGCTTTCATTTCAGTGCCCTGTGATACTTGATTTACAACTGAAAAGCTACGCAGGGAATTTTGCATAATGATTACAGAGCTTCATAGATGTCATAGCTGCTGTTTTGAAAAAATGTGCTTGGTTGTTTGCCATCCACGTTTTTCCTTTGTGACAGAAAATAACCAGCCCTAGGAGCAATCCTCACCAGGGACTCCATGGTGTGAGCTGCTATGTAGAGGTGGCTGCTTCAGCCCATGCTCTGCCTTTTGGGCTTTGCTGGGCAAGTGTTTGGGCCCAGGTACCCAAACTTGTGGGGTCATGGTTTGGCAACTTTATTTTGCTCTTGACCTGTGCACGATATTTCCATTAAAATGTATCTCTCCGGGAAATTGCGCAAGGTTATTTGTCAGTCTGCATTACTGGGAAGCAGTAATTAATTCTTAAAGCTGGAATATTTATCTTCCAAGGTATTTGGCTCTTTCCACATTACTAAAAACATCCCCTTCTCAGGTTTCAAATGGTCCTTATAAACATTTCATAGTAATTTTATCCCTTGGGATGGTAAGCCAATATCAACAAATATTGTTTCTGGGAGCAGCTCAGAGAAGAGGGGACTACACTCTCCTCCAGCTGGGGCAGTGAGGTGAATTACAGACTCCTGTCCTGCAGCTGATACTTCCTTCCACTCCTGCAAACAAATCCCTGAGCAGGCAAAGAAATGTGCCTGTTGTTTGGTGCTCAGAGCCTGAACCCTTCAATGAGCCTTTAAGAGCTTGGTGGTTCACACTCAGCAAGCAGACCTCCCAATGCTTTTACCATTTCTTTTAGGTATTAGAAGTCCAAACGTCTCTTTTAACCCTAGAAGACAGATCTGGCAGAAGCCCGAGGAGTGCAGAGATCATGGAGAAACCATAGCGACAGCAGCGTGGTGTTGGCAGCACCTTAGGATCTGAAGCACATGAGGAGGTGTTGCCTTCCTGTAACAAAACAGCAGGCAATAAATATGGACGTGATTAAGCTCATTTGGTTGAAAATTCATTTGGTTGAAAATTCACAGCACTCAGATGCTGAGGAAGAGAAGGCCTGGCTGTCACCCCAGCGTGCCCAGGGCCAGTGTTGGGGGCAGCTGCCCCCCAGCCCCCAGGAGTTCACCGTGGGTCCTGCCCATGGCTGGGGACACTCCTCTCACCTCAGCTGAGGCTTCTTAGCAGCTTCTGAGTAACACAGGCACTACAGCCCGTGGAAAGGGGATATGCCCGAGATAGATAATTTTGCTCCTCTATAGGGAGAAACCACCCTGCATGACGTCCCCATGGTGGGGGACCTTGGTCTGTGCTCCCCAGCAATGAGGAGGCAAGTCTACAGTCTAAAGGCTAAACCAGAGAGCTCTGCCTGGGTTTATTGCATTCTTCAAGGTGCCCAGTATCCCATTCAAGTGGCAATGTCCCTGCAGATTAAAGGTACTTAAAACACAGCATTAGTCAAGAGGGAATTTTTACATCTGCCCAAGTGCTGCTCATATATGTCCTATTGAAAAGCCTCCTAATGGGCTGGTTTGTGGCTGTTGCACAACAAGGCTTTGGCTGTTACTAGAATGTGCAGATGAGCTACAGCACCTGCTCTGTGCTTAGGGGTCCCCATCCCTCAGCCACACAGCAGGGGGAAAGACGCTGTATTATTTTAAGAAAGACCTTGGATAAGCACTGGTGTTCCTGCAGTGAGCTCAGTCAGGTGTAGGTGGGCTCCATTTCCTTCAAACAGGTGCCAGTAAGTGATTTGCTATTAAAAAAAGTTTATAAAATGTCATATCTGGGTGCTTACATTTTTTCAGCACATAGCAAATGGATGCAGATGAAGTGTGACTTCTGGTGACCCTTCAGTATTTAAACAGGAAGATGCAAACATAAGAGTTAGCCTAAGTCTCACGTGCTTCTCTCATGCCAATGATCCTGCTGTAGAATGAGCCTGTCTAGAATTAGGGGTCATTGACAGGAGGCAGAGGTTTGTGCTAATTCAGGCTCATACCTTGAGGATAAAATATGCATCTGGTTGTTGAGGTGACTCCTAATTTTAGCTCTGGTGTTGAATAATGGAATAGCACTAATAGTCTGATGTAAATCTGTCCATATTTCTTATGCAAAATTACCATCTCGGTAGTGAAACAGGCCTCTTTGATTTTGCCTGGATGCTGAAGAAAGTGCACAATAAATATGCATTCAATTAGCTTAATGTGAGTGAACAAAGATATAATGCCTAATATAGCTGCAATTCCAAGAACTGATGCATCAAATACAATGAATTGTTTTCCCAGTATTTTGATTGTTTCAGGGATTTCTGATCAAGCTTGCTTAGAAGGCATTATAATCTGTTTGTCTGTGTTAATGAGACATTCACATATGAAGCTGATAAAATATAAGAAAGACGTTCGGCAGAACCGAGATATTTTAACCTGGGCAGCGAGCTGCCTTGCTGGCTGCCTTGTCCTCTTGCATAGTGAAGGAAAAACACAGGAAAAAATTGGGAATTTCAGGGGTCCACCCTCATGTGGACATAGCAGAGGAGAGGGAAGGAGGTGTCAGTTCTGCTTCCAGCCACACTACCCAGGCACACACCTGTGTGCTGTACAATGGGAACTGGTGATTATAAAAGCTTCTTGCTTACCTGGAGGCAACACAGTGGGCTCCTCCCACTCCTTGTGCCCTTTCCAATCTTCAGCATCCTCCCAGCAGGGAGCTGAGCTGGCAAACCTAACTTAGGGACTAGGGATGTTCCTCCTGGCAACTGTGTGAAAGCCTCCACAGTTGTGCCTATGATTCCAGCTCAAAGAGAGCTGGAGGCTCAATCTCAGTCCCAACATCCAGTGGACTGCTCCATACACACTCTGCTTAAAGCTAATTGCCCCTAGACTAGGAAGGTCTGCATGAAATAATATTCAGTCCTGGGACTCTTCTGGGCCCTTTGGGATACTCAGGTCCTTAATGATTTTTTTTTTCTTTTTTTAAATTTCCCTCTGGAGTTCAAAATATCCCAAATTATTTGAGAGCTGTGTTTGAGCTCATAAGAGTGGTATTTTTAGCATGCAAAACAGGATTTGTGCTTTCTTGCACGTGGCTCGTGGAGGCATTTTAGAGTGCAATGTCCCGTAGGGTCCTGTTAAAGGCTGTGTGGGCAGGACCCAGCACCACCCCACCCATGCTGTCTTTTGGGACACGACTTACAGGAATGAGCTGTTCCCAGAGCAGTGCTTGAAGGGAGCTGGCTGGGGCCACTCACAGAAGAGATAGGCAGTGTCAGCTGGAGTAGGTGGGCAGAATTCCACCACAGGGGTCCACTCAATGACCCTCCTTCAGGCCCCCGAAGAGACAAACCTGTTCACCTCAGTGAAGATCAGGATTTTTTTTCTATAGCTTGCTGCTAATGTAGAGAGTTTGGCTCCATTATGTTTGTCATTCCAATTCATGCAGATTCAGGCTGATTTTAGACCTCTCCTAAGCCATCTCTTTGCCAGGCTGCCCAAATCCATGTCCCTTAGCATCTCTTTGTGGCTCACGTGCTCTAGGCCACTGACCATCCTGTGGAGTTTCTCCAGTTTCTCAATGAACTACTGAACTGCAGGTCCTAAATGGGACAACACTTCTGGGGCAGATTTACTGTCACTGAGTAGAAAGGGAGCAATAACTTCCCTCCAGCTCTGCTGAAGTCTCACAGCAAAGCCCAGGTCCTTTCCTGCAGGGCTGTTATATAGGCAGAAGGATGCGATCCCACCCCAAAGCAAAGAGTTTGCACTGATCTCATTAAACTCCATGGGATTTCTACTGTCATACATCCTAAGCTTCTCAAGGTCCCTCTGGACTGCCTCTGCCAGCTCTGCCAAATGGAGATGGCTGTTATTACTTCTAATCTATTGCCATCTGTAAATGTGCTGAAAGTGCCCTCTGTGTCATCTGCCTGGTGGGTGATGAAAATATTGAACAATATCCACTCCTGTGTCATTCCCTCGGGTCCTGTGTTCATTACTGGCTGCCAGATGGCCCATCACAACATTGATTATTATTCTTTGACCTAATGGTCCAGCTAATTTTTGGTCCAGCTAATTTTCAATCCATCTAACAATTTGTTCATCCAATTGATGTTTGCTCAGGTTTTGCATGAAAATGCTGCAGGAGAATTTCCAGCTGTCAGCTGTTTCTGATCACTGTGAGTTTCTGATAATGGGCAGAAGCCATGAAGTCACATCAGCACCCTCAGGTGAATCCTGCCACTCACCTGAATCCCAATACTTACAGCTTCTCAAGGCAGACCTTCATCTGTTCCTCTTCTTATTGGTTGTTTCCCTTTTTCTCAAACCATGCTGGATATGTAAGGTGTGGGACTAAGCCTTGCCAATGAAATGTATGCAAAAAAAAAAAAAAAAGCTTTAAATGCTTTGGTCTTTTTGCTTATCATCTTGTCAGTGGGTTGGCTCACACATTTGTTGATGGACTCACAATTTCTCCATATTTGCTTTTGCTGCTAAGACACATGTAGCATCCATTCTTCACATTTCTTCTTGTGCCATGCAGTCTAAGCTCCAGCTGAGCTTTGTCCTTTGTGATTTCATCCCAGAGTGAATGATCAATGCTTAAAGGCTCCTTCTGATTGCCTGCCCATGCTTCTGTTGTTGTTATCTCTTATTTTGCACGTCAGTTAATAGAGAAGGCACTTGCTCAGACAAAATGCTGCACAAGGGGATGGTTTGCTCCTAAGCTGTCATTTTCATACTCCCTGGGCCACTGTTACTCTTCTCTGATCTCCCAGCCCTTCAGCTGGATTTAGGGTGTCCGGTCACAAGCACTCCTCCTTGGCATCCCACCTCCAGACTGCAATCCCCCATCTCTTTGCACTTTGGGTCCATGGCACCAGCTCAGATCTCACCTAATTTCTGAGAAGCACAGGCCTAGTGCTGAGAGCCCTCCTGCCCTCAGGCATTTCGACAGTTCATCTCTCTCTCTGTGGGATTTGTCTTGTCTCCTTGATGGCAGCTGTAGAGAAGACAGCAAATAATGGATATAAGCTGCAGCACAGGGATTTAGGCCAGAAATCTGAACATAATTTCCAAGAGTCTGGGTAGCTAGGTCTGGAAAAGGAGCACATCAATCCCATACAATCCCACCCCTCGGAATTTTTTAAGAAGAAAGAGGAGGGCAGTGGGGTTAGGCACTCCTGCACTGGTCTGGAAAAGCTGGATGAATTCCTCAGCCCTGCTCAGCCCCAGTTTTCATCATCTCTTCAATGTACCATCTGCTTTGTTCACCTGTGACTCTCTTTCCATTTCAGCTCCTTTCTCCACATGACCAGGTCCTCAAGGGCTCTCTTTGACCCTCCCATTTTCTGGTCTAGAAAAATGCATTTCATTCCTTTGCTATCAGGAGCTCCATCTCTTCGTGGTCAGCAGATCCACCTCTTCATGGTTTGGAAAACAATGGAGCCATGCTAGTGGGTGCCTGTGAGCACACAAGCTCCTTGGGGAAAGGGGCTGTTATCTGGAGATACAACATCCTCCATCTCCCTGGAGAACACAGCTGAAGGCTGCCCACCCACCCATCAGCTCCCTCCTGGAGAACCCAGAGAAATGCAGGGAATGTGCACTGCTGATCTTGAAAGGGCACTGGAAATACAAACCAGAACGAGTCTCCCTGCTGCATGGCTCCCCACCACCAGCACTGGGAATCCTGGGTGAGATGGAACTGGAAACCTCCCTTTGTCTGTTTGAGCAGCTCCCACTGAGCAGGGAACCCATGCTCTCAAGTATGGCCATCAGCAGTGGCTTGAACATTGCCAGGGAGCATTTTAGATGACTTAATTTAGAGAACCACTCTGCAAATACCAGCAGAAATCTGGCATAATTGTCATAATTTCCACTCTCAGCAGCAGCTCCCTTTTGTCCTCCACATGTCAAAAACAACACAGCTGTGCCCTGTGGACCTGTGGTCAGGACACTTTCTCCATCTCCAGCTGAGCAGCATGCCATGGAAAGGTTGCACCGCCTCATCAAACACTATCAAGTGTGGAATGTGGGGCTCTGAACTCACTGGAGAGGAAAGCCCTAGAGCTCAAGGGTGCAGCTTTGCTCCCCAGGGGAGGCTCCAAGGGCTACCACCCCTGCAAGGGCAGGAGTTGCTCCTGCCTGTGCTGCCCACCCTTGTCTTCCCCAAAAACTTCAGTCAAACCTGGGCTGAAGCTCTTCACTTCAGCATGTGCATTTCCAGAAAAACACAGTGACATCTCATCACAACTTCTCTTCTCCAGCCGTCCTACAGGTCAGGTTTACCTCATGGGAGCCATAGTTAAGGACATTCACGGACATTCCAAGTCCCAAATCTCTGCCCCAATCAGCTAAAATAAGATGTTATAAAAACAAAACCCCACCCAGACTTCCACATTACCTAATGAAATCAGCCTATTCCTTGAAGAGTTTGTGCAATGTGCAGTTTCACATCTCTTCAAAAGTGGTTTATATAAATACTAACCCATGGATGTTCACTGCTCTCTTTTAGTTCCCAGTGAACACTCAGCATTTGCTGCAAAACTGTAAGCAAGGTAGGATCTAGTTCTATCCTCACACTGCAAAGTGTGAGGATAAGGAAGATGATGTTTGTTTTGGGGGGCCAGTATTGTACATATAACAGTGTGCATTCAAGCAGTACAACACAACTGCTGTACTCGTTTATACTATTTAAACAACATCTGAAATTGGGAAGCCTCAGGAGGCCTCTTGAAGTTTGTCAATACCAATTTTAGTCCTAAGGGCATTTTGTGACATCAAAGGCCTTAATGAAAGATTTCCCAATGCAAATGGAAACTCAGAAGACTTTTATATCTTACATTTTTTCTATTTCTTATATTCCTTCTCTTTTCCTGAAAAACTCTGTATAATCTATCCATGAACAGGTTGTCTGAGAGAAGATTGAGAAGATTTTATTACTGCCAACTACAGAGAGTTTCTCCTGTCTGAAAAATAAAGATAAATTCAGGTAGTCTTTGCTGCTGCTCTCAAGAAAATACCACTTTTCTCACCAGAAATCAAAGGCAGGCAAGATTTTTCTCATCAATTTTTCTAAATTATTTCTAATGGTATAAATTTGGTGGGCTATGATCCAATGTGACCCAAAGGTTCAGAAAATTAGAGAACATCCCAAGCTCCAACGCTTGTATTTTAAATTGCATGATTTTTAGATCAATCTAGTAACATGGAGACAAAATTAGGAAAGAGAAAGGGTGATTTTTCTCCCTTCTCCAGCTTTTCTGTACTTTAAGAAAATTGTCATGGAATCCATTGGAGTGAGCTGAGGAAGGTAGTGTCAGCCAAAGTCATTGAGTCATGGAAACCTGGGAGCTGCAGCTCTTGAGAGTTCCAGAGAGGGGTTGGTGTGCTTTGGGAAAGGAAATGCTGGTTACTGTACATCATCTGCTTGCTCTCCTGTTGCCGTCTTCCTCCAAGATTGAGGAAATTCGATTGATTCATCCCTTATTCTTGTTACAGGTGTAGCTCACTGGGGACTTTGACAACTTGTTTAATCTCCCTAGGGCTGTGCTGGGCTTGAGCAAGTTGCTACTATCAACATCTCTGATTTGAACCAGGCCCTTGTCACTGTCAGTCAGCATGGGGCAGAGGGCTGTGCTGAGCTAGGAGAGCCAAAGCAGACAGTGAGGGAGGAAGAGGGCAGGAAGCAGGAGCCTCATGTGCACAAGCCTTAGCTGGGGGCTGCTGCCTGGGGCAGGTCACACCTAGAACGAGAAGCTACTGACACCAGTTAGCCCTGACTCAGTGAAATAAGGCTCTAAAGAGGGTGGGATTGGGCATTAGTTCTTTCTCCTCAAATGAGCTCATTAAGTGCTTACAGGCATCAGTGACTTGTGAACAACCATGGGAGGCTCCTACTCCAGGCCTGGTAGGATCCAACTCCACCAGAAATTTATAACGTTCAGAAAAGCCTTCCTGAGTCTTATTTCCCCTCTGTGCACAGGTAAACACTGATCCCAGGAACCTCAGTGCACCTGAGCAAGAGCTTTTGCTGCAGAGTACCCTTGGCTGTGTGGTGGGCCAATGTGGGGATCTTGCTGTCTGTCCCCAGCCTCACAGAGACCAGCATGTGGCAGCTCAAGCTGAGCACAAAAGAAGGAGCACTGGAAAAAGCTACAGGGTCTTTTGTAAGTACTGTTTTTTCCCTGGTTTTCAGTCTATAATAAATATATAGTCTCATCTTGTTAGCATTTACCGGTTTTGTGTGTTTAATGCATTGATAAACATCTGCCGAGTTCTGTGTAAGTAACATTTTCTGCTGAGCTCCTGATCAAACAGAGGCACTGGCCCCAAGCCTGCTGGGGACAATCCCTGGTCCTCTGTGGTAGAGTGCAGAACCACACAGCCTGCACTCCCTGCCCATCCCTGTCCCTGTCCCCATCCCTGTCCCTCCACCCCTTGCTGGGGTGCTGCCTCCCCTTCCTGCCCCTGTTTTTGCCAAGAGACTGGTAAAAACTTCCCTCTCCAGCGCAGGCAGAGCAGGGTACCCTGTCCTCCCAACATTCCCGAATGTGAGCTATTGGGGGTGGGTGGTGTTTTTTTGCTGCATAGGTTGGTGTGGATGTTTTTTTCCCCTGCAGAAGGAGATGAATGGAGGAGCTGTTGGGTTAGCACGTAATTGGATTTGTCTCTGCTGCAGTGGCCTGAATAGGTGATGGATGGTAAAAAGGAGGTGCTGTCATCCCTTGCCAACAGACCTCTTGTGCTCTTTCAGAGGGAAAGGGTGTCACCAGGGCATCCGCCAGGAGCCTTCTGGAAGACAGAAGCATTTTGCATGCATCCACAGGGACACCCTCCACACCTAGGCAGATTCCTTCCCTCAGATTACACGGAAGACCCCAGTCAAGTTGAAGGTGGCTTGTGGCTTTTAAGAAAAGTGCCAGATGATTCCTGCAGTGTGGCTGGTGATGCTTGGCTGAGCCAGAGAAGATGGGAGAGAGAGAAGGAGATAAACCAGGACAAAATGCCATGGGCTATTTTTCTTCCTTACAGAGCCAAACACTCCATACCCTCCAACTTCATTTCCTGGTTTACCTGCTCCCCACAAACGGCCTGCAAGGACATCATGTTTGACGAGTGGCATTCCAAGAAGCCTTTTCAGTTCTCAAGCTCCCCTTTGTTATCCTCTGCTCACAGGAGTTATGACAATGGCACCAGTGGCCACAGATGTACGTGTACGTCAGTTCCTGGCATTCTCCACCCCATGCAGTCTGTTCTTACATAAGAGTTGGGGAAGAGGCTTCACAAAAATATTTCCAACTTAAAGCAATGAAACAGAGTCTTGATGACATCATTTGCTGAGCAGCTGAAGATAAAGAGCTTGGGGTTTTTTCCCCCAAAATGAGGTTACACATTCTTCCTACCAGACCCAAGTAAACTCTGAGCCAGCACTGAGCTCATTTCTGGGGGAGGTGAGGGTGCTTGGGGCACAGGAGGCGTGATCAGCACCAGAATGGCTGTGCCTGGTTCTGCATCCTGCCTGCTTGGCAGTGTCAGCAGTAACCCAGCTGGTGTGCTTGTACACTCCCACACTGCAGGAGGAGTTGGCTTCTTTCCTTCCTCAGAAGAAGTGCAAGCAACTGGTTGAGCTGGGCTGTTGAATCTACTTCAGTCTGCTTGTGTTTGCAAAGCAAAACTCCCAAACTTCCACACAACCCATGGGAAGAATATATAAATACTGTAAAATACATAAATCAGAGGAATGGGCCAAGAGGTGCTGTGAAGGTACTTTTCACAGCTTTTACCATCTACCTGTTGAAACCCTGACGCTCCTAAGCAGATGCTTTGACTTTCCAATATCCAAGCAGCTTTGGTATTTGAGGTGCTAAAATCAGAACCAAGCACTTTCTGAAATGATGGTGAATTGCTTTGTTTGCCCTGGATTGCTCAGTGTTCCCACTGCTTCATTGAGCAGTCTTCTGGGTGCCATGCCTTTAGCCCCTAAGACCCCTGATACACTTTGCAGAGAGATGTTCTGATGGTGTTCCATCATTCCTGAAATTTGTAAGTTTTTCTGCAATAAGAGCAGAATTATATCTTATGGTATGAAAATTTACTGCTTCTCAAGGGGGCTTGAGAGGTAAGGCATTTTTTTACTGGTTGTAGTATCTGATCTTTATAAAGTAGGGAAAGTTGTACTAGAAGCAAAAGCCACTGTGAAGATCTAAGTGCTAAAATGAAGATTTTATTGCAAATGCATTCCTACATCTTCTGTAAATATTTATTTCTGTATAAACATAGAAACATTTTGATTTGTGCTTAGTGTGCTGGTTCATTATTTTTGATTATTTTCAGATTGTTCTCCCATACAGTCTGATAGCTATGCCTTGTCTTCTTGCAGTCATTGGTTAACTACATCATGAGCATCTATTGTGTAGAAGTGAGCTGAAAACCAGGGTTTGACATGTCAAAGCATGGACACAGAAGTCAATATTTTTTAATTTCATTTTGTTGGGAGTGAAAACTGCCTTTATTTTTCAGGAACAGCAAAGTGGTAGTGTTTCTTTTATGACAGTACAAATAATAATACTTCACAGATTGTGGTTAAGAATGAGATTAAAGGAAAAAACCAATTTAAGTAAAAACTTGTTTTTATGCTACTGCTTACTTCACAAAAGCTTGCTGAGCCACATGCTCTGAAGGGTACCTGAGGGGGAGAGGGATTACATATTTTACACCAAGATGACAGAAAATGCTTTAAATTTTTAGCTTGGGGTTTTTTGAGAACAACTAAATCTTCATTGATTTTCCTAGAGATCAAAGCTGAACATACGTAACTGGAAAGAACAGCCCCAGGGAGAGCAGAAAAAAGAAATGCATGACACTTTACATTGATTTAGCCATTATGTTCCACTGGACAAAAGGGATATAGCTGGAAGAGCCATTACACATCATTGTCTCCAAAGATGGCCTTGATATTTGCAAGTACTTACACAATTACAGCTTTAAGTACAGTAACAAGTGGTAGAGCTTTGCCCTTCCCTCTTTGTCTTTGAAGTCACAAAATTACACACAGTGGTTCTGAGTCATCCAAAGGAGCCTGAAGAGGTGGGCAAAGCATCACTATGTTCTGGTTTGTAGGGAATGTACTAAAAGAATGGAGAGGAAAAAAAATGAAAGCAGCCATGAAGAAGAAGGAGGAAGGCTTTTCCATGCAGATAAGATGCTCCTCTGGGCCTTACTGCCTGTTGGAAGCTCAACTTTCCAAAATCCTTTTAACTCACAACTCCTGGGGAACACATTCAAGGTGTCGCCTGAGCATCAAAGAAGGAGACTTTAAATTAGGCTTTACCATTTCCAGTTTCACATTTTGGGCAGTGAAGCACAACCAAATCAACCAGCTGTTGAATATCTCTGCAGTAATTGTTATATGACTATTACTTAAGATCCATTCAGTGATTTTAGAGAAGTTGCCACCATCAGATTGTCATGTCACTTTTTATTCCCAATGGAGAAGGAGTGAATTCAAGTTGCCTTTGACTTGATCAAAATCTACACAGGGGTCAGAGATTGGAAACACTGCACATATTTCCCTAAAGAGCAATACATTTGCTTTCAGCCCAGAAAACCTGGTTATTCCTAGTTAGGACTTAACTGAATCACTGTTTCTCAAACTTTTGTGCAGGTAGCCTCACCTCTATTTTTACTTATTGATTCCTTTAAGAGCTTTCAACTCTATTCCATTTCCAGGATCATGAACAACTTCGTTACTTCCTTACTTCTCACTCCCATTTTTGCTGTGGAAGACTAAGGATATGCTCACAACTTGAGAATAGATCAGTCATCCATATACTGACCCCCCAGAATCTGCACAGCTTTGCCCACACTGCTAAACACAGTGGAGACTAGATGAGTTATTTGGGAGACTAAATGCTGCTGGAGACATACCCCAGCCTCACTGCCCTGCTGCCCTGGGTTGTTCACAATGCTCAGGGCTAGTCCTTCTTTTATGAGATTTCTCTTGAAAAGAGATAGCTGAAGACATCCAGATTGGAGTCAGGGAATGAGCTCAGAGTGTGGACAACTGCTTTGGCGGATTCAGTACTTGAGCTGTGTCTCTGGGTCTCTTCTACTCAGTAAACTTGGTACATCCTTTAAAGACTGCCTGCTCTTATACCTTCAGTCCACCTACGTGTTTTTCACATAAACAAGGGTGGCCCCTGGCCAGCAAAGACATCTGTGTCATAGACAAAGGCAGCAAGTTCTTACTGGACAGCCTGGGCTAAGTGTAGAGTCAAGTAAAGGGTCGCCTGAGCTTGAGTGAACGTGAAACCACTGAGGTCCAACTTCTGCTGGGGTAGAAAACAAGGGAAACCCTAGATTACCACCTGTCCCATCTCCTGACTGACCTAATTCAACTGTGCCCTTCTCTGGAGGCTGTACCTGAGAAGGAAGGGATGGATGGATGGATGGATGGATGGATGGATAAATGGATGAATGGATGGATAGATAGACAGAGAGTCAGAAAATATATTTGATGTGTTAATTACCTGAACTTCTATATTCCCCGGGTGGGTTTCTGTCCTTTGCTCCTCCTAAGCTACAGCTGTCAGAAAGATGCCAGAAAAGGGAGAGAGCTAATGTAAAGTTATGGTCACATTGGCCACAGCTGCCTTTGGAATGGATACCACCAAATATGTGGTGTAAGTACAGTAATGCCAGGATCTAGTCACCAGGACTTTTGTCTAGTGGGCAAGTCCCACCAAATTCCATTTGATGCAGTAAGATTAGTAATTTCTGTCCCTAGCAGCATCATACTCAACCACCTTTTGGCCAGCAGTGCTTCCACAGGTATTTCTCAGCAATACACCTGCACTGCACACTTGCCTCCCTCTCTTTTATAAGGTATAAGTGAGGACTGTATCCTCTGCTTCATTCTGGGAACATTTGTGGGGTGAGTGTGAGGACCCTGGTCATCAACTCACCTTTAGCTAAGGACTATATAAGGTCAAACCCTTGCCCATGGTCCCTGCCCAAGCCCTAGACAGCGAGTGGACACAGTCAGGACACAAAAACAAGAAGCACCCAGGATATTTTGACCTGTTTACTGATGTGAAGTATTTGCAGATCTGTGGAACAAAGAGCTGTCCTACACTTTGTCTCTCTAATGGTCCCCTTCAATTATCTGCCCTGGGTCCTGTGACACCTCAGCATATGTAATTGCCTGAGGGTATAAACCCGTAGGGCTGCAGTGCTACTGAGCTGCTACTCCTCTGCCACAGCCATGGAATACTGCTTTTGTTGGACCACTGTGTCATAAAGGCTTCATTCACTCTGTAGTGCTGTTGTTCCTTTCCAAGTGGCTCTTATGTTTCCTCTCCCTGAGTGCAAGATCTTTATAAAAGATAAAAGAGAACAAATTCATTGTTTGCTGACAGCCCCTGCTTGTGAGGTGGCTGAACACTTGGTCTCCAACACACTTTCATCACTGTGGGCCTGGCTTGCCCCTCTCTGGAGCCAGCAGGACTTTATCTCGATGTTAATTAAGCCTCAGATGCTGTGGCTGATATCAGCAAGTAAAAAAAGGACAACCCTGGCATTCAGAAGTATTGTATAGAATAGACAAGAAGCACACTTGCTTCAGAGCTGGGGGTCAGGAATTCTGGTCAGTGGGGCTGATCTCAGTGTTCACAGCCGTGGGTTGCCCTCCCAGAAATGATGGTGTGAATTAGCACTCTCTTTTCCTGATGGGTAACGGTCTCTGCTGTAGAAAAATCACAATGTAGTTCATGAGCAATAAATTTTATGTGATATTTTATGAAACTGTAGTAAATTTATCATCACAATCTTCTGAAGGGAGTATTGGTAATGGCAATGGCAAAGGCCAAGGAATTGACTGATCTAACTCTGCAGCCTGAACTGCTTGGCATAACTTTTACTGGAACTGAGGGTTTTGGTATCAGTTCCCGCTCCTGACAGTGTCACCAGCTGTAAGGTTCCTATGGCAAGCTGTAAGTCCCTATTTATACAGATGGCTGTCTGCTTCCTTGGGCAGAGATCTCTTGTGTTCCCAGGTTAGCTTCTCAAGCTTCTTAACATCCATAAATTCCTGACAAATGGCCTTTGTGCATTTATAGTGGATCTGCTGCTTCCGTGACATTGGAGAGCCACTGTGCTAGTGCTGGTCTATGGAATGGTTTGAGATGGATCCCTGGCAGCCTTGTCTGCAATTGTTTTGAATAATTTAGTAAAGCTGACCAAAATTTGGGAAGGACATCTAGGCAATTTTTAAGGTCCCTTCCAGTCCAAATCCTTCTAAGATTCTGTGACTTCCATGCAGTTTTCAACTATTTCATCAGACTTAAGTCTACTTTATTGATTGCAAAGCAGGAATGTCCATTGATTTGACTGAATTGGCCTGTTTCATAAACAGCTTGTGGTTTTGGAAGGGTGTCTATCTTTCAAGGACTGCTCTGTGTTTTATAGCTTCTCCTCCTGGGTGCATCCTCTAGCCACTGTTACTAGACTTGCAGCAGTTTGCACCTGCAGAGATGACCCAGTGACTCTTAGACAAGGAACCTGGTAAGGTTTTGCTCTCAGCTTCTCTAGCGCATCTCTGCTCATGTGATTTTTTTTTTCCTGTAATTAAGTGTAATCATAATAAATACATCAGGTATAAAACAATCTCCTACCTCATAAAAAGTATCCAGGTAAATTGCCTGTGTTTGCGTGGGAGCGTTTTCTTTTTCACTGGCAAAGTTTCCTTATAAGGAGTAATAATGAGGATTCTGTTAAAGAAAAATGTGTGTTGAAGGTTTACTATTTCACTGGTTTTCTGTAGAATCATTTACGCAAAGCTGTGAGTCACCAGCTGAAGTTCAGTTTCTGAAATTGCTGGCAGAGTAAATTAATTTTGTGCATGAGAAATCAGTAATCTGCATGCATTACAGTCAATTCATAATTGCTTCAAAATCACATGGCAAACGATTATAATTAGGACAGGAGCTGTTCAAATCAAGAACAAAAGAAGGCCAGAAACTAAATTTATTCATTGCTACGTTACCTCTCCTTGAAGGTTCATGAAAGATGTCCCAGTTCCCAATTAGAAAGCACAGTGGAAATCACTACTGCCCCTTCTAGCTGCTGCCACGCTGTCAGCAACATGAATACTTGTGAAGTGCAACATTTGCTCTTAGTACATGTCACAGAGACCTAGGCATAAAGGCTTAAAATAGGCAGGCCTTGAGTGCAATAACTTCATTGTCCTGACTGGATTGTGGAGCCTACCTGGAAAATTGAAATGACCTCTGTCCATGACTGTTCTGTCTGCTCCACACCCAGGCTCTGCCATATCTGTCACTACAGACCTTCCTCTAAGCGCTTCTCTCTTTAGAAGCAAGGAAGAGTCATCTCTATGTAAAGGGAATATCTCCAAAGGTGAAAGATGCCTCAGGAAAGTACATGTCATTCTTGAAAGAGGTTACTATCCATTAGCCCTTCAGACTGCAGGAGGACAGAGACCATGGCTAAGTGACTAGAAAAAATCAGAACAGAATGAAATCTTGAAAAGAGATATTCTGCTGATAGAGGCTAAAACCAATGAAGAGACACCCTACCTCCATCCCCAGGCCCACATACCGATAGTGCAGAGACAGGAATATGAACGGAGCCTACACAAGGCCCAGCAGCCTGACTGGAAGCTCTTGATCCCCTCTCACTGGTGGTGCAGAGGCCCAGTCCCTTCCCTCAAGGTGCTCAGTGCCCCAGGACACGGTGGGAGATGGCAGACATCCCAGCAAGGTAAGCAGCTGAGGGAGATGGGGACAACCCCAAACACACGTGAGAAGGTGATGCAGCACATCTGAAATATTACCCAGGGTTTGGAAACCATCAGAGCAAAAACAAGGTTTAAAGGGGACTTCACTGCAAGCTGTGGCTTTTGCCCCTGGTTATCTGTGCTTCCTCCATGCACAATGGGCCAGGTAGGAGGCAGTGCCCACACAAACGGTGGGCTGTGGGACAGCACAGCCCCACTGCTGCCATCAGACAAGCTCCCCCAGCCCCATGGGAGGGCAAAACTTTCTGAAGATAGATCCATGCAGGAGAAGGATGCTGACTCCAAAATGCGTAGGCATAACTGAATCAAAGAAGTGAACTCATCCAGTTTACAGCAGCTGGTACAGATCATTATTTAACTGAATCAGAACAGAGCAAGAGCTTCCTACTCCACAAATCCAGATGAACGTGATTAATTCCTGCGAAATTTTATTATCAAGAGATTATATTTGGTCTTCAATTGAAGATTTTTTAAAGGATCTTTTTTGGCAAGGTCAGCAGTTGTGCTGAGCCTACTTTCTCACCATTCTAGAAATCCCCAGCACTCTGTGCACCTTGGCACACATACATGACACAGAGTTGCTGTTCTGGCAAAGTGGTCAGAGGAATGAGGCCATGGGCCATCCCCTGCCTGAGGAGGAGAGCATTGCCCACCCCACAGCGGGTGTATGCAGAGTTGAAAGACCCATTGCTCTGCATCCCAGAGAAGCCAAGACTCTGGCATCTCAGTGTCATTCCTGTTCTTAGCCACAACTTCCATCATAAACATACACCCGAAGGAAAGCTATTGTTTTCTCTTCACAGGTGAGAGAGAAATAATATCAGATGGCAGTTCCTGCTGGCAGAAAAAATTGCATCTTCAAGCTGGGAAGTCCCTCAAGCAAGAAAGTTTTCTCTCTTCTAATGACTCCTGGATGCTACAGAAAGCACTCTTACCTGATAGCCTGCAGTTTACATGAGAATTGCTGCAGGGTAATGTGTGTTTAAGATAAGATTGATCTGAGGAAGGACCTTTGCTTCTCTTGCTAAAGCTCTGACCAGAAGGACTTTCTCCAAGTGACATATCCTAGATCACACCATCCTTTTGCTCTCAGCAAGCCAAGGCAGACAATGCTCCTGCCAGGTTTTTCCTTCCTTCTTCCATGCCCTCTATAGTAAAGGAACACAAATGGTTAATTCTTGCCTGCATGAGGCTGACCCTCTTCCTAAAATTAAAACACTCCTCAGATGTCTTGGTGAAGAATTTAATAACTGTCCTGAATAGTGCAAGAAGCTCCAAGGCCCAGAGACACCATATTTAATACTAACAATCAAGCATGCTGTCATGCCCAGATTCAGCCATCCTTTCAGCCACACAAGAACTAAAGAAAAGAAACTTCAGCAGGATCAGTGCATTTTCACTGATAACAAATCCAGACAACACAGGATCCAGACAACACAGGATCCAGACTGGTGCTCCTTCAAGAGACACATGCGAATCACTACAGCTGCTCCCAGGGTACGAAATGTTTGGAGTGATGACCAGAGGTCAAGGTGCCTTCATCCTGATGCAGCTCAGCAGAAGTGAGGCTGTGCAATTTGCACCATCTTGGCAGACACAGCTGACAGGACAGCTATGGAGACATTGCTAGTTAGGAATAAATATACGTGCTGTCAATCACTAGTGTAAAACCAGATGATGTGAGCTTGCATTTGTGGCTAGCCAGCCGAGAAAGTGACAAATCCTTCATCTGCAGGAATGAGAGAGTTTGGCATAAAGATGTTTCTTTAGAAATGGCAAGGAAGAAGTCTGATGTGTCTCAACTGATTGAGAGCAGGTTAAGGCCAAGGGAACAATGGATCTGAGATCAAAATCACTAAGTAAAAAGAGGCAGTTTATATTTCAGGTGTTTTGAATTTGTGTATTTGTTAATAATTAAGATGACCCTTAAGGGGTTGTGATAGTGTTTTTGTATACCGTCAGAGAAATGTAAAAGAATCCGGCTATCAATTTAGCCTTTGCACACATAGCATGCTCTGCAAAACCTTCAAGTGCCAGGCTGAAAGGGAGCTACACAAAGGCTTCAGAAAGTAAGTCCTCTGAACAGCTCCTGAGCTGAGTGAAGGGAACAGATGTGAGCAGCTGGGTACCAACTCACCCTTCTGCCATGAAGATGAACTGTGAGCTCTGAAGAAAGTTTAAAGTCACATGTCCTAAAGAATTGCGATTGGAGTGATTGTTTATTGCTGGATCACATGGCTATCATTTAGGGCCAGAAAGGCTCTTTCCATTGTGGTCTTCTAAAGTCCTACTCTGTTTTTCAAGCCTTCCTTACAAGCCAGATGATCCTGCAGATGTTCCTAACATCTGCCTCTTCATACTTGGCATCTAAGAGAAGATTCCTCAAGGACATAAATTATTAACCATATAATGACATGGACACTCAAAAGGAAGTTCCCATCCAGAGCATCATCAGCTGTGGAAGAAGATGCAAGTCCAGATGTTTATTCAATAGCCACACCATTAGAAAAAGCACAGTGCTCAAACAGCCAGGTTGGTTTATGTGGCATCATGAATGATTAGTTTGAGTTATACAGACTTACAGCCAACTTCCCTGTCTCCTGCCAGCAAGATTTCCAGTCTCACATACCAATGCAGTTCATGTACAGGGTAGATTTATTGAATTTCTCTCAGCTAGAGACTGCCCAGCCGCATTCATTTTAGTTTTAGGTTTTCTTGGGTGGTAAAGGTGCAGATTTCTACATTTTTGGAGTATGCTTAAGCAATTTCCAGGAAATAGATGCATATCTGTACGTGCTCTAGTGTTACCTAAGTGGTCCTTAAGAAATAGGCAGCAGATGTTTTGAGGCAGAAAACCCCAGCATTTCACAAACAGTCTCAAGTTCTGTTTATTTAAAGAATGTACTTAATAAGTCCATTGTGAACATAATCATAAATAAAGTAAAATGGATGCATTTGCCATGACACTTTTAGCTGGAACTCTTCCGGATTTGGTTTTCTTCGGAGCTCTGTAAGAGCTGAAGACTCAAAAGGTGACCTTCATAATTCATTAATCATCACAAAACAGTTCCTTGAGGGAAAGAAATATGAAAGGTATGTGCAGTGCTGGAAGAGGGCGGCTTGATTCACAGCAGATTTGAGAGTCTGGGCTCTGAGCCAGAGGATGATTTTTCTTAGAGAAACGGCCCATCCAGCCCCCAGGTGCATGGTGGGTCCATCCAGCCTGGTGTGTACAGTTGTTCTCTGGCCTGCCTGTTACTTCCACCCTGGCACCTCCTGCTGGCTCTGCAGAGGTCAGGGCTCACCTTTTTTGGCAACTCAGCTGTGTGGTATGCTGGCTTGGCTTGTTATTCCAGCTATGGCTCAGCTCTTACAGTGTCACCTCTGCCAGAGGCTGTCCTTGCCTTGCTCTTCACCAGCACAGGTCGTCTTCTCCTGGGCCTCCTTTTGGTCTCTGGATACAACTATGCAGGTAATCTAGGAAGGGACAGGACATGGGCTGTCCTGGTAGAGCATCCTCAGCATGGTTTTTAGCCCCAGCAGCCACCCTTTGGTGCAGCAAACACCTGGGCACAGTTCAGCTCCCAAGAGACTCAATGCACATACAAGTGCAATGGACTGTGAGGATCTAAACCTGAGCTGTAGGTGCAGGCAGGTTATCCAAGCAAAAGCACACTGCCATGGACAAGTTCACTTCACACATACAGTTGGAGTCAGTGGGGTTCATCCCTCTGCAGTCCCCTCACACTTGGTTGCTCTACAATCTCTTCTAGGTCAAGAGTCAAAAGGAGCAATCAGGTATCCCAGAAGAAAAATTTCCTTGGGCTCAACAACACAAGATTAGTGAGATCTCAACCCATGAAAAAAAGACAGAAGAGCCCAGGTCTACCATCACCTTGGAGGTGAGACTTGCTCTGTGTGGGTGTTTCAAAGGTCCCAGTTAATTGCTCCACCAGTGCTGGCAGTGCCAGGCCTGGGTGCCCTCACCATGAGTAGAACTGTGGCTGCTCATGCCCCCTGTGGCTGGGGCAGGATGGCAGCTCCATTGCTCTGCTCATGTGATCACCACTGGCTGATTGTTCACCAAGGGCTGCTGGATGCCCTTCACTCTTACCCCACACGTCTTCCAGCTCTCTGAGCTGTGCTTGTGGCTATTTCACCGTCTGAATATCACAGATGGAGCCTCTGGTGCATATTGCAACTGCTCATGCGGTCTCCTGGAGCTCAAATATGCTGATACTGTTTTTCCCTCACACCACAGATGTCACATCTTCAAGCTTGTTCTATTTGAAGCAGTCACCAACATCTGTCTGCCTTACCAGTGCAGTGTGCAGCCAGACCTGGAGAGCCTCAGCTACAAGATCTGTAGGAGTGGCATTACAGACTGAGGCCCATACTTGGACATTTAAGTAAAGCAGATCTGTCTTTAAAGGCACTCAGCATTGCAGATCTCCCTGATTTTGTCAGTTGTTCACTTAAAAGGAATGAGAATGTGATTAGCACGGTACAACTCTCCATAATTCATCTGGGATAACTCCTTATTTCCTCAAGCAAGTCGTCTTTTAGCCAAGCTTGCTACAGAAATGACGCTCTTGCTATATTATGCTTTAGGCAGGAAGGCATGTGTGCAGGTGTTCTTCCTTATTCCTGCACTATCAAACTGTGACTGACAGGAGCCAATGTGTCCCATTATTGTCACAAAAAATAAATGGCCTTATACAGGAGAAAGAGAGATGCTGGGAATGTCTGCATGGGGAAGCAGGAGAAAAGGACCAGTGTCTTCACAGATACCAGGGAAGTTCTATGAGACAGGTACATTAGGACTACCACAGCCACTGATAAAAGTCTTGGACCTGGCACAAAATAATCCAGTGACAGCAGAAATCCACCAGGAAACCACTCCACCTACATTCCCACCATAAGGCACATTTTCTCAAGGCAAACACATCACCAAAACTCTCTTCATCCCTCCACTTACCCCAAGCGCTCTTTTTAAGTCAGACGAAAAAATAACAAGAATGTGACTTGGTTTGGAGGAACATGAAGTTGTTCAGGAAAGATACATAAGCCCCAAATGTTTAGGGAGGAGAAATGCAGGTACAAGAGTACATTCAGAGACACTGAAGTGACAGTGGGCAGCAAATCAAGTACTTCCAAGAAAACACACCCTGAACTTTATTCACACACAGGCATTTTGTCATGGAAAAATGGGTGAAAAGACCTTTTTTTAATGGGCTTGATGTAGAACAGAGCCCTCTGGTCCCACTCCAACATGGCAGCTGAGCAAGATTTTATTTTAAGGGCATGTGTAATCTCAGTAAAGCAAGTAGGATTTCTTGTGTGCTTAGAGTTAAGCACAGGTTGAAAATTGCTTTTTTGGCTAGGACAGGGTGTTTGCCTTGCAGGCCTTCCGTGCTGCCTTCACAGCTTCTGGGAGTGTGCAGTACTGGGTGCCGAGACCACCATCTTGGTGAGATGACAGAATCCAGAGCAAAGCTACAATTTCAGGAGAAGACCAGAGTGATCAACTTCTAAGGTAAAATCATAAAGCAGAATAAGTTTTTTCTGACATATAACACAGTGTTTGGGCAGATGTAAAACTAGTCTGTAAATATCTGAGGAGAGTAAACCCTGTTGAGAGAAAAAAATTACTTAGGCAAGCACACTCACAATGTAATTAGGGTAAATGAGAGAAAATTAAGAAAAGGAATATTCAGATTAAATATTATGAACATATTGGTGAGAGAGTTTAGGCTGTGATAATGCTGTCTACAGTTTTTGCTAACTTTCTGCTTCTCAAAAAGCCACCAGTCTGGAATTGAAAAAATGAACATCAATACTGTGAATTTTTAATTTGTTTTAATTTTAATTGGATTGTCTTTGCATCATTCAGTGTATCTCTATTACAATCAGGCCACTCAATGCTACCTCTACAAGAAGGAAGAGCCAAATTATGCTCAGAATATTAGTATCAGTCTTCTTGACTAGTTTTGGGCAAATGATGCTAGAGCAATGGAGATCAGATGCTGTTCCAGGCAGTTCAGATTTAGGTGATGTACTTTGGATGTCCAAGTATTTTTCTTCTCATCTTTCGGTGTAAAAGAGCTTGTTATATATTCACATAATTACTTCTATCATCTAAAAATAGTTGACATTTATTCACACAGCACTTTTGCATGGTGAAGTTAAAGCACACTGGGATTTTATTATGAAAAGTCTGCCTAAATCTTGTGTGTCAGCAAAGGAGAACCAAAGATTGGTGCCACAGCCTGCAGTGAAGGCAGGCCTGTCATTGCCTGTGGCTTTGTGTTTCAGGGAGCTCAGGGCTTTACTTTCACAGGGGATGTGTTGCTGGTTGTGTCTCACCAGCTGCCTGGATCCACATCCATGGGACAGTTTGGTCCTGGTGGGAGGATTCCAAATGCCTGTGCTGAGCCAGACAACAGCGATTGTGATGAAGCCATCACTGCCCCTTGGCAGCATTGCATCCTGGCTTTAGGCAGGGCATGTCTTTCTTCTGCTCCTGCCCTTGTCTTTTCACTCTGCTATCGTTTCTGCACAGAAGGAATCCTGCAGGATCAAGGGGAGCCCAAATAAACATAACCCAGGGTCCAGACCCATGGACATAGGTGGCTGGCAGAGGAATTATTCCCACTGTCATGTGTTCGTCTCAAACCACCCCTTGACCTCTTGTTTGCACCAGAGTTGGATGAGGGACTCTGGTGCAAGAACACAGTGCCCAGTCAGGTCCCAAACCACATTCTCCCCACCTGGGAGCTGGTCTGCCAGGGCAAGGGCAGAACCTAGCAAGCTCCTGAATGCAGACCCCTCCAGCATTCCCAGCCTGCTGCAGAGGCAGAGGGACAGCAGGTCCCCATTCTGCCAGTGGGGAGCGGGGGTAGAGCAGTGAGTGGACCCCGGAGCATCAGATGCTCCTCTTCCTGCCACGGCAGTCACAGAATTAAAAGCACAAAGTGTGTTTTATGGCTCGATCCTTTGCTGCCAGTAACTTTTGCTGCTATTTGCCTCCTCGGGGTTGCCAGAAGAAGCTTCCATGAGAGATTCAAGGCTTTTCTTTTCTTTTCTTCTCTTCCGTGATGATTCTTCTCTTGGCAAAAATGCCTCCATCTACACAAGCAGCTGGCGGCTGAGCAAATAATTTCAGGGGAGCTCAGTTTCTGTGGAAGCCTCGCATGTGCCCCTTACAGTAAATCTCCGTAAACACTGGTGTCACTGTGAGATTGGACGGCAGCTATTGCTGTGTCTCTTGATAAACACAGATGGTGTTTATGCCTAAATATGCCAAATGTGGTAATGAGAGCAAACTTTCAAAGGATTTATTTTTATGTTGTTTCCATTTTGTCCTGATAATTATGGCTGCTGTGACCTGCCTTTTGAAAGAGGAAAATATATTTATGCAGTGCTATTCAGCTTTCTAAAATAACTAAGGAAGGTTTTGTTTGGTTTTTGCTGAAGGACACTGAGCTGCTGTTTCCCAGGTTTTATTGCCCAGTATTGAAAACTGTAGACAAAGATTTACAAGGATAATTTGGCTATTGGTTGGTGTACATATTAATTGCTTCTAAGGCTTTCTCTATAAAATTTCTAACTTTTTTTTTCTCCAGAAAATGACATTAATGTAAGAATTGGAAAAGTTTTACTCTGTTCCGTGTAGGTTCTTACACCATGGTCATGCAGCAGCATTGACCACTAGTGAGGAGGAGTGTGTTCAGACATGCATCTGTCTTCTGGGACATGTCTCTTCTCCCATTGCCTCTAGAGGTGAGTGTGCTGGGAAGCCCTGTTTCTGACAAACACTGACACATGCAAGCATGAAAACAAAGTTGATGCTAGAGTCGAGATCTGAGGAAGTCCTACACTCTGTGAAGAAGGTGACAGAACTCCCTACACAGCTACAAGCATCCTTTCTCTATTTGTCCCTATGGAAAGGAGCTCTTTTTCCTTAGGATAAATTTCTTTCCTGAAAAAATGGTCAGGCATTAGAACAAGCAGTCCAGGGAAGTGGTAGAGTAGCCATCTCTGGAGATATTTAAAAGATGTGTAGATGTGGCAGTGAGGGGCACAGTTTAGTGGTGGACCCAGCAGTGCTGGGTTAATGGTTGGACTTGATGATCTGAGAGGTCTTTTCCAACATAAATGATTCTATGACTTCCTCCTGCAGGGACTGGTTGAGGTTTCTTCCCACACACACATCTGCTATCCCTCTTGGAGGAGAGCCTGCTTCTCTGCAACACAAGCACAAAACTTCCTCCAGATTACGGTGCTGAAAAGCTGGGATAAATCCAAGCAAGGCTGCTCTGAAAGGTCAATCTGACTGACCAAGCTGGAGCACAGAGCACCCCTATTTGTCTTCTGTCTTCAGGCCAATGCACAGGAAATCTTTCAGAGCTAATGCAACCTTGTGCCATGAGCATTGGCACTGGATACTTAGGATGAAATAAATGGGCTGTGACATTTCAGTGGGGTCAGTGTGGAAAAGATGCTAATGTGACATATCAAGCAAGCTATGACAGACAGCTCCAGAGATGCCTTTCCTCCAAGAGCTCAGCACCAGCCATGCTTGTTGTGGGTCCTCAGGACTTAAGTTTTGATCCTTGTTATCCCACTGTTTTATTGCACTAAAGGTCACAGACTCCCTGGCACCTCTGCTATTATCAAATACAACCTGTAGTGGAGGCTTTTACACTGAGTCCTTAAATAGCACTGCCTAAATGTCACTGTTACAGAAGGAGACTGCATGCACAGAGACTGTAAGTTTTGTTGGCATGGAGCTCTTGCAGGGATGGAAAACCAAGAAGAATAAAAGAAAAAAAGTATAATTTCTTTGTATTATTTTAAAATTTTGAAATCATCCCAAGATGATTAAATAATGCAAACAGCTTTCTAACAATTTGACCTTCCAAGAATACCTGCTTCTTTAAGAAAAGGTAGAGTTTCACCACATATTTTGGGACTTTGAGATAAAAATAATATTTTAAATATGTATTCTCCCTTCCTGTGGCTTGCAGATGCAATGAGGAAGACACTAGGATGGTTTTTTTTTTCTGCTACAGCTGTTACCATTTAAATGATGGCCAACAAGAGCTGTGTGCAATAATAGTTTCAGGAGTCTATAAGGCAGCAGCTATGTAAGAGACAACTGTATCTGTTTTCTTCTTTACTTCATCTTGGCATCTACAGCTGTATTTACAGACTTGGACAAGAGGCCTAATTTCATGCACTGCCAAGGCTCTTCAGCTTCCACCTTTGAAAACGAGAGTGGATTAGGGGGCTGGACCCTGGAAGCAGGAGATACTGACTTCCATGGCTACCTCAGCATCACAGCATCAACTGGCAAGACACTCAAATGCAGGTCACAGAGCAGGAATTGCTGATCACACACATTTCTCTCTCAGGGCTACAGAAGTCTGTAGGATCATTCTGGCCTATGGAGTCTGTTACCCATAAAAGCTGACCCAGATGGTGACATGGATTTATTCTTTTTGGGTCAACGCAAAAATCACCATTGAAATGATGACTGGATCACCTGAAAGATAGTTGTGGAGATACAGAGGTTTTACCTGCATTGAATGAGTACCCTGTGAGGAAAGCTTGGCTAAAGGTTAACATTTGCACAGGTGGAAACCAATGAAAAAGGCCTGGCAAAGCAGACACACAGAGGGATATACTTAAAACTGAGTCCAAGTCAGTTGCTAGAGGAGCTGCTAAACACTCAAGAAACTCAGGCTTCTGGTCCAGACCCTCTGACAGCTTTCAGCAATTTACCTCATAGGTGATCCCTATAGCCCAGCTTCAGGTATTTGGGCTCCCTCTGTAATCAGAGGAGAGAGAAAAGCACTTCAAAGGTAATTCATCCTACCCACACCCAGGAATATATGTTGATGACCTCTGCTGAATTCTCCCCATCATCCCCATGATTATCTTTCTTGTATTGGGGAATACAAAACTGGCTGCAGTATGTAGATGTGGTAAAATGAAGGGTGATTAGAGAGGATAACCCCTTCTCTTGATCCACTACATTGTTCTTTTTACTTCCACCTGCATGAGCAAAGGCTGAGAAACAGTCCATGTACCCCATCCTTTGGCCCATCTTGTGTGAAATGATGGGGCCATAGGGTATTTCCCTGGCCCTGTCACCACCCCATGGCAAGAGCCACAAAACAGCTCCACTCTGTATGGATCTCTGGGCTTCCTCAGAGAACTCCATATGAGTTTTCATGTTTAAATAATCAGGACTTAATTTTACATCCAGACTCAAAGATGGGAAATATCCTGACAGCAGTTTAACAGGATGTGAGCAATATCAGCTCAGAAGAAAGAGTGTGGTACACAACTTGGAATGACTGATTTCTTGAAAGGAACACTGGAATTTGCTTTGATTTTTGCCATGACTAAGTAACAAAAAATAGTCACAGTCAAATATTAATCCAAAAGAAATGAGGCATGAAGGATTAAGACATAGAGATCACTAGATTTTCCACGTCATTTAATTTTAAACTGTTGTTAGGAACCAGGAAAAACAACAGAAGTGCTTGTCTTTTTATAAAAAGGACATTTTTGAGGGCATGCCAACTGCCCTATAGTATCCTGAGCTGAATCTTAAAATAGGCTTCTGAAGCGTGGCGCAAAAACATGAAAAATATTTTAAGAGCAGCTAGAAGAGATTGGGATTGAAGTCCCCGACTAAAAACAGAAAGAAGAGGTCCTGGGAGCCCTCTCATCCTCAATCCAGGCTGATTTCCCGGAGTCCTGCTCGTGTTTCCTTGACTTGCTGGCACCACCTGGTGGCATCCTAAACAACGTGGTTTATCGAGAAGCTGCCAGAGCAATTTCGCCCTCTGCAAAAGTGGATAAATCTAAACCACAGCAAGCTCTATTCCAACACTCAGAGCATGATTATTGGGAACTATCAATCAAAAAAACTTGCCCTAGTCTCCTTCAAATCCAAACCAGTCACATTGCACTTATATCCAAATTCCTGGCAGTATCATAGCTGGGCAGATTTCCAAGATTTTCACATAACTGATATTTTTACAGAACAGCACTGACATTTATACAGCTGTAAATTCCAAAGGACTTCAAAAGCAATAATTGTGAGGTACCATTAAAGGGTTGGAAGATGTCAGCTGGGGGTAGGTGAGCAGAACCTCTAACAGGCAAAGAGAATTTTGCCAAAGTACATCTGAGCTAAATCATGTTCTAAAAAAAAAAAAAAGAAAAAGAAAAAGAAAGAAAGAAAAAAAAAGTGCAGGATGTTAACATGCAGGAGCTTTCCTTACAGGAGCTTTTTTTACAGATTTTATCCAAAAGAGCACCACAAGGTAAGCCGCATTAAATTTCATCCAGTCTACTATTGGATATCAGACATTAAAGCTGCTAAACACTCTTCTTCCACATGGTTGACAATCTGAACAAACAATTTTCTGCATGATTTCCATTCTTGTATCTCCAGAAGGAGTTTATTTTATAATTCACTAAACGAAACACAATATTAGTCATTTGCAGCACACGGGAAATATACTGTGCTTGCTTATAGGGTTCCAATTCTTAGGGCCAACTGCTGGGGAAGCAGTGACTAATGGATGAACTAACACCCTGCATTGGAGCATGGGGAAGTGTTCTTGGTGATCAAACAGAGCTAATCAGGAGAGATTTAGATTAGAAAACATATACATGAAATAGTAAAGGCAATTAATTAACAGCAGGAGGTGATATCTATTGATCTGCAGAAGGTATATAATCAGGAAGGACTGAGATGAGGTTACTCAGAAGGAGTATGGAAGACAGGAAAACTTGTGGGCCCACTAGTTCACATGCTGATCATGGGCTGAAAAATGAAATCCAAAGAAGTGGACATAAAACAGGAATAAAAAAAAATTGGAAGAACATTGATCTAGAAAAGGTAGGTAATGCCAAATATACCTGACACCTTTCTTCAAGGGCAAAAAAAGTATTTAGTTTCTGTGGGTATCTGAAAAGCATCTCATTGGATGCCGTCAGAGAAATTATCACATATGTAAGGCTGGGCTTTCAGGTCACAGCAGATTCTTCAGGAACTGGTCATGGACAGAATTTCCTTGGTGGTCAAAGCAGAGAGCAGAATCTCAGGATGGTACATGGAGATGTTCAGTCAGTGCATAGGACGATTGGGACATTGCAAGGGAAGAACTGGTGGCCTTGGAGGCTGGACCAGGTGCCCAGCTGTATTGAATGGAAACTCACAGTCCCTGGAAGAGATGCTAAGATATTCACAGTAATTTAGCACTTGTCCTTTGGGAATGGCTAACAGGGAGAAAGAGAATTTTATGTTCAGGGCTTATCTTGAAGCTGCCTTCTCCCAGCCTGAACCAGTTTCTCACCAAAGAATGAGAATCATATAATGGTTTGGTTTGTATGGGAAGGCACCTTAAAGATCATCTAGCTCCAACATCCCATGGATGCCACGGGCAGGGATACCATTCACTAGACCAGGTTGCTCAGAACTCCACCCAACCTGCCCTTGAACAGTTCCAGGGGTGGGGCATCCAGAACTTCTCTGAGCAACCTGTTTCAGTGCCTCACCACCCTCACAGTAAAGATTTTTTTTCTAATATCTAATCTAAACTTGCCCTCTTTCAGTTTAAAACCATTGTCCCTTGTCCTGTCATCTGTCCATATAAAAAGTTCCTCTCCCTCCTCTTCATAAGCCCCCTTCAGGTACTGGAAAGTGCTATAAGATCTGCCTGAATCCTTCTTTTCTCCAAGCTGAACGACCAACCCCAGTTCTCTCAACTTGTCTTCACAGGAGAGGTGCTCCAGCTTTCTGGTCATCCTTGTGGCCCTCCCGTGGACTCCAACAGCTCCATGTCTTTCCTGTGCTGAGGACCCCAGAGCTGGACACAACACCCCAAGGTGGGTCTCACAAAGGCAGAGTGGAGGTGCAGAATCCCCTCCTGCTGGCCATGCTGCTTTGGATGCAGCCCAGGAGTTGTTTGCCTTCTGGGCTACAAGCCCTGTTGGCTCCTGTCCAGCCTTTCATCCTCAGGAACACCCAAGGCTTCTCTGCAGGGCTGCTCTCAACAGCGCTCATTATTCTTGCTGGTGCCTCTGTCCTGATCTGGTGCTTTAGGAGCTGACTAAAGGTGTGAAGAGATAACACAAGGAAAGAGGACAAGCTGGATTAACATTTATGGCACTGCAGATACTGCAATGGCTGCGGGTGCTATTATACTGTGGGAATGCCAAGGTAGTGCTTGTACAGTCTCCACCACCGCCTCACCTTACCTAAACACTCACAAATTATATGCCAGGTGCCAAAATAATAAAAAAACCCTTAAAAATCACAGTATTTGAAAGTATGAGTGTTGTTTACTTTCTATTCATCTTTGAATTTGACCCTTTGAGTAGTGTATTTACAACTTTTTTCTTTATGACTGCATTGATAAGAATTTGCAAGATTCAGCCTCATGTAAGAACCAGGATGTGGAGCAATACTGTTCCAGCTCCAGCTTCCTGGCTGGTCTGTGCCCATAGCCAGGCACTTGGTGAGTTGTATCCAGCCAGGGCAGTTTGTTGGGCATGGGTCCAAATGTTATAACATGGAGCTTAACTATAATATTTCATCCAATACTGATACTACAAAAGCCACCAGCCTGGGAGTATTTGTTTTAAAAATGACACAAGTAATTTCTAAAAGAAATACTTTTATTTTAAATAATTGTTTGTTGAAAATGTGAGTTTGATTAGTTATTATTCTGGTTTTTGGTCACAGCTAGGCAGGTGCTTTTTTCTAATTTTACCTTCTACTCTTCGAAAGGTAAAAAATGTTAGAGGTTAGGCTATTATTTTGCTGTTCTCAAATAAATCCTCAAACAAATGGCATCAACTTTCTGTAAAGAAAAATTCACTAATATTACTTCATATTTTTACTTATGCTCTGGACTGGCTGTGAATTCTCAATGAAAGAAACAGATCCAAAATTTAACCTTAATTGCAGGGGAATAAACTACAGAGGAATAACCTCCATTCATGTTTCAAGATTTCATACAGCTTTGCACTGCTTCATTTGAAGCTTTTTGTCAAACCCCAGAGAAATTCCGTGGCATGAGACACACAGCCTTCACAGAGTTATAAAAATAATGTATTGGCTTTGACCCTGGCACAGTTACACGACAAATAAAAACAGCTCACAGCCTCCAGTGTCGCTTTCCTTGGCACGGGTTTTTTTGGAGTCGTGAAAGCATAAACCGAAGCTGAAGGCACAGCCGGTAGAGGTCACCCATGCACCAGGAACCAAGCGTGCAAACCTCGCCCCGAAGCCACCCAAAGAGCCACCTTCCCACTGCCGGCGGCAGCCAAGGAGCCTTGAAAGGAAGGTTTACCTCAAATGCAGCCCATGGGCGGTGCAGGCATGTTCAGAGGGCACCATGGGCATCCTGAGTGAGGAAACTCTTGTGACCCCTGCTGGACATGGGGAGAGCACCCAAACTTCTGCCTCCACTGCTGGCATCTGTGCAAGGGGTGAGCCCTAAAGGGAGGAGGTGTCACTGTCAGCTCTGCTGGGCACAGGGACACCTGCTCCAAGCAGGGTGCCGGCACCCTGGGGAGTTGATCTCCACCTCGTCTTCATCGCCATCTTCACCCTCTTCTCCTGTCACCACTTCTGGCCTGGGGATGTCCCCGACAGAGTGTCCCCCCCTGCAGTCCTGCGTGTTGAGGGTCTTGTGCTCCCCAGAGTGGCAGGTTGAGACTGCCAGCCCCTGTCAGTCCTCTTTACACCTGTGTGTCACGGAAATGAAGACTCCAGCTTGCTTTTTTCCCTCTAAAAATCAATTGGAAGCAGCTTGGTGCTATCCAGCTTAATCATTAATTAGCACTGACTAATGGTGCTTGTTCAGGCTTTCTATAAAACACCTAAACCCAAAACCCTGCAATTGTCTCCAAACCCTGTACCCAAGAGTCTCGTTGATCCCAGACATACTGACACTGCACAGTCCCTGCATTTTTACTGCAAAAGGTTAAGAAACAGTCAAACTTACACCCTGATCTGCTTATCAGTAGAGTATTTGGGCACAGCCTGGGGTTTTGCTGCTGCTTCTCTGCTCTGGCACAAGGCAACTGCTTTGGCTGAGTACCTCCTGCCTCACACTAGTGTTTGGTGCTGGTGGGGAACTTGGCTGTCTAACCAATCTTACATTTTACCAACTAATCCTAACCGTAATTCCTGAGCAAAACACTGGGAACTCCCAGCCTGGAAAACTGGGAACAACGTCAGGTATACCAGTGGCTCCGACTTTTTGTGTGCTGAGGAGCTCTGTGCATTGATGTGCCAAGTCATGGGCTTTTTAAACCACATCTGTGGTTTACAGAAATTTGGGCACTGAAACATAAGATAGAAAAATAGGAATTTAGCCAAGCAGTGAGAGATATGATCATCCCTCATTATAGCAAATGGATCAAAGAACATCACTGATGTTTCTAGGAGTTTTTGTGTGCTAACCAAACAAAAAGAAGACTTTTTACCTTGCTGACTCTGGACAAATAATCCTAGGGATCCTCCAGGATCCCTAATCACAGACACTGAGGGCAGCAGCCACAGTTACATGTTGGCTGCAACAGGTAGCTAAATAGAAATTTTTCTAGAGAGAATAACAGGTCTTGGGAAAAAAAAAAAAAAGAAAAGAAAAAAAAGAAAAGGAAAGGAAAAAAAAAAGAAAAATCACTCTTCTGACCTGTCTGGCATAGCTAGACTTCATTTCCCAAATCAGAATCTTTGGAAGGGGGCAAGTTCATTTCCTTTTCCTGACAGGAACAAAAAACAGTCAACAGAAATCAAATCAATCTGATGGAGCAGCTTCAATCCTGCACCTCTTCACGTGGGTGCAGGAGTTCCTGACTGGTTGTGTTTCCTGTGGGTGGCATTGGATAATTATTTCCAAGCATGGTACCCTTTAGTTCAGTGCCACAGGACTTTCCCGAGGGGCTTGCAGAAGGTGGAGGAAAATGAACTGTTGTTACTATCCCACTTTATATATGAAAAACGTGGATAGAGACAACCTTCCCTGAGTACAGGTGGGAAAATAAGGAGAGGGCCACTTCTTTATCCTGAAACTCAGCAAATACAGGGTTCAAGGAGCTGCTTACTTGCATCCTTTCCAGGCCATACCATCCTTGCTCACTGAGATGCTCCCCCAGCCAGTGCTCTCCTGGCAGCTGACCTGCCTGTAGGCAACCCCTTGGTCCTTGGGACTCCTCTGCCTGGTGCCTTCCCATGGCTGCCTTCTTGAACCACTTAAAAGGCCATTTAATTTCTTTGCTTCAATGGAATATGCTCAGCCTGGCCTTCAACCAGGTCTCTCACTGTCTCTAAATAAGAAACCTGCTGTAATGAATAAAACTTTTTTTTCTTTTCAATAGTAACACAAATATCATCGTCATTCCCGTGGGCTGCACAGAATATCTTGAGCTATGGGAGAGGAAGACCCAGGCATCATCCCATGCCTGTGCTGTGTGCAGTGTGACTGTGGCTGACACTGAGATAAAACCTCTTATTACACTAGTTAATGTAGCAGCAGGCAGGATGTGAGGCATGAATGAGGGCATGCTGGGGCTCACAAGCCAAACCACAAAAACCTCTGGTAAGCAGGGCCTGAGGTTGTTTCCATGAGGTGGAGCTCTGTCCCCAAATTTTGCAGCTTTTCCTGCTTTCCTGAAGGCATGTGTAGCTATTCCCTCTGAGGTACTGAGGGTGGTGACAATGGCCCTGGAGATGGAAGGTGAGAAACATGGGATGAAATTTTGATGGAAGGGTGGTTTGAGGTGCTCAGCATGGGGATGCTCAGTGCCAGCCCCCTGAAAGGTGCCAATTCCCAAGAAGAGCTCATCACCCCTTGCCTCTGTAGTGCTACACTGGGAGTAGCTCAAACCTGCATCCAAAACCTGAAGCAATAATATTTTTGCAAATAACCACTGAGCTGGGGATCTGTGAAGGCCAAGTCCTGCAACTTCCTAAACACCTTTTCTCCCCAGGTATTGAGAATGTCCAGTCAAGACAAGATGCTTTTATGAAAGGTGTTTCCTAGCAGGAATTATTTGCCTCAAGTGGCAGTTTCACAGACACAGGCATTTTCCCCATTTCCCTGCACTTAATAGGAGTCATGTTAACATCCCAGTAAACATGTTTTCTTTTCAGCAACAGAGCTTGTAACAGTATTTGCCTGAATTAGAGCAAGTTTGCTCTGCAAATGGTGTTCACCTTTCCCAGATACAGCACAGCTGTTCCCTGTACATTCTCGCAAGGTCCTTGTTTGCACAGACTTTTGTCAGCAAATACAGCCCCCTGAACAAGCCACTCACTCTGACTGCCCAGTGCTGATAGGGGAGTTGTAAGTCCTGCAAGACACCTTCATCCTTGTCTTCTCCTTTCATTAATAGGCACCAGCCTTCGAGATGGCGCCAACAAGGCTTTGCTCACACCATCAATCACGGCGCTGGGGCTGACCGAGTCCTGCAGAAGTGTGAAGGAAAGGAGCAGACATTATTAATTCTTCCTGCAGTGAAAGCTCTTCGATAACACAGTGCTGATACTCACTATGTATCCCCACCAGCACAAACACAAAGGTCACCCCCTCCCGTCAATTCTCAACAGAAAACATGTCCCACATGCCTCCCACATGCATGACAGCATTGATGGCCACTCAGATGGAATCGTGCATGGTCTGTGGAAAACACAGGAAGATGTGCAGGGGCTGTCCTGATGCCAGAAATCAGAATTGAGGGCAGAGTCAGGCAGGCTGCAAGCTCTGCAGTGACAGGGGTTTTCAGGCTTGAACATCAATCAACAGGAGCCAAAACACTCAAGAAATGCACCCACTTCAGTGACGTGTGGGCACATGTTCATCAGATCTGACTGCCAGATGCTGCCAGCTTGTCTAGCAGGCTGTGAAGCAGCCTGGACTCCTGGGCTCTGCTAAGCCAAAGCTGTCTGTGACACAGTGGGATTGGTGACTTTCAGGGCTTGTGGACCTCTGTTGCAGAGCTATAGGATGGAGCCAAGGCTCTGGGTGAGACAGAGCTCTGGTGTCCAGGAGAAATCAACCTGAACATAGATCTTTCATGTGGAAGTGTCAGTGTGACCATGGCAGGTGTGGGAATGCTGGCATGTTGATGTGTGCTGGGCTCCTCATTGCTCCCATGGTTCTTGCTGCACACACAGGAGCCTGCACTCCTGGTTCTCAAACTTGCTTTCCAGTTCTATGCATGTCTGCTAGGGATTCAGCCTGAGATACAACCTTTGAGGAACATATTCATCATTTGGATGTAATGAAAAGGGATGAATCACCAGAGAGTGTCTCTGGTTCCGGACAAGTGTTGTTCTCATACAGCTCCTGAAGAGAAAAAAAATTTCATGGATATATGTGTGTAGGGAGGAAGATACAGAAAAGTGAAGAGGGCAAAGACAACTACCAGGGGCTTTTCACCATCTGACATGTCTGAGATACACACTGGGGCTCCCAGAGAAGGTCTTCTCCTCCCTTCCACCAAGGTCAAGGAGTGCTGTTCTGGACCCTTCTGGGAAGAATCATTCTAGCTCTGCCGTCAAGTAAATTATCCAGCCACTGGTTTCCTCCATTTTCCTAACTGCCACTCAGTTCTTACACAGAATATCTCAGTTTCGAGGTGGACAAAAGCTGGAATGAAGCAGGGCTTCAAATCATGTACCATGACCATCCCAAACTGAAATTCAGAGCATGTGTTGGAACCTGTTTCTTACAAAGTCTGGGATATAGGTAGCCAGCTGGGGATCTGGCTCTCATCTTCCTAGTCCTAAAGAGGTCCACACGGACTGTTTCTGCTCTCAGGGGCAGGTATACCCACAAACTTACACACCTGTGCTACTCTGACCATAACCAGATCTTCCAAATACTCAGGTCAGGTTGCAGCATTTCTTTAAACTGTATTTAAAAACTTAGTCTTCCTCACAGTCAAGATGTTGCCTAAAATAAGAACAAAGTTTATTACAGCATCCACGTTTTCATGCCTATAGCAGCTAATTTACTTAGTTTCTCTGAGAGCAAAAGCAGGTGCCCTGGCAGATGAGTGCTTGGGGGAGATCTTCAAGCACAGATCCAGCTTCCAGGCAGATGCAAGAGGTCTACATCGAGCTTGACAGTGTTCAGGAAGTGTTTGGACAATGTTCTCAGACATGTGGTGTGATTCTTGGGGTGTCCTATGCAGGGCCAAGAGGTGGACTCAATGGTCCTGATGTGTCCATTCCAACTCAGCATATCCTGTGATTCTACAATTCTAGGTCTGCCATTCCATACAGTCAGTACCCAAGCGATCTTCCCTGAATGCATTGTTTTCTTTGCTCTGAGTTTCCTGTCACTGGAGATCTCCACTGCCTTTTAGCTGGAGGGCTGGCTGTAGCTGCCTTTAAACTTCAGAGTGAATGAAGGCAAGACACAGCTCTCTTCCCGTAAAGTGCCTGCAGCAACTCCACCCTCCAAGCTGCCTTGATATGATCTGCAGTCATTTAAGCAGATATTGGATGAGTAAAGACTCTTACACATCAACCATGCACTAAAAGAGTTTGAGGACTGGTATTTTACTTCTTTGCCAATATCTTGAGCTGCTATTCCTAGCTTATCCTGGTCTGTGTACAAATCCCTATCTCCATGAAAGCAGTCACACACAAAGCTGTTACATTAGCGATTCATGCCCTCAGCTAGCTCCACAGTCATGTCCAGGTCCAAGGGCAATAATCTGGACATAAATCTGGACATCAAAAACATATAAACACGTTTTTAGTTGGCCAAGGCTATCTGAGACACCTCCTCTGACCAGGATTCATTGAGAGATGAGGATATGGTGCTCATTACACATCTGGACTGCAGACAGTTCGCAGGTAAAGGCTGTGGTCTGTGATGCTTTGCTAAGAGTTGGGCTGCTGTGTTAAGAGTTGGACTGAGCTCAAAAGTGCAAGTGCTGAGGGCAGAATGACAAAGGCTTTCTGTCTGCACTGATCATCCAGTGCTAGGAGGAAACCAGTGGCAACTTTGCCTCTATTCAATGAGCTTGATCTGCTATCCAGAGCCATTTCTCACTGGGCACTCATGGCTCAAAACATTTGGGGTCAATAAAGAAATATAATTTTTGCTATGTGATGAAAGCTGAGTAACTCCAATCCAGTTCCCTGTGGGCAAGTGTGTACTACCACTACTAACATCTGCAGTTGATCCAGCTGGCTCTCCACACAGGTCAATTACTTGTAGAAGCTTGCAGCTTGCAGCTGAAACTTACCTGGGACCCCCTCAGGGCTGGAGAGTTTCAGCAAGGATTCTCGTTCACATATCTAAATCCATCAAAGGATGTTTTTGAAGCAGCACAGTGAGATTGCATAAAGGTTGTGTGGCATCTCTTGCTGTACTGAAAGGTTATCTCAGCTGGAAAACTCCGACTTGGTGCATTTCCAATTAATACACATCTGTGCAAGAGATGTAACAGTCCACTTGATGAAGTCTAATTTGCTACATATCTTGGTACCTTTTCAAGGAAGTCTGATATCAACATTACGAGAGATTCCGTCTGTTGTTAGTATCACTGCATTCTGACTGTGCAGACCGAGCACAAGAGAGACATTAAAACCAAATGACCATGACAGGGAAATGGAGCCAATCACAGCTTAAGGCTCTATCAGCTGAATCAAACAATCTGTGAAAGAAGCATGAAATCTGCTCAACATGCTGTTGCTTCTTATCAGACTGAGATTTGCTTTGATGCAGCAACTCAGCTCATCATGATAGTCAATGGTGGAGAAACCTGGGAAGATGTGAGGACAGTCACATTAGCCTAGGAAGGTATTAAGATAAACCAATGGAATCAGAAAAGGAGAATGTGCAATGGAAAGTGCAATGTGGAAACATGAACTGTTTGCATGGTCTTTAAGACAATTATATTTACCAAGTAATCTTGGTTATCTAATGCACATGGGCAGGGCATGTCTCTTATTATGTGCCTGTACAGCAACCAGCTAAACGACACATAAATATCATTGATGGTAATATTATATTAATAACTGCAAGAATAAAAGCAATGGAAGATGAGGTCTTCAAGCAAGAAATCCTTCACAACAGCAAGAGGCAAAATTCCAAGCCTGTTGTTCACAAGGATGTAGGCAGCATTCAAAAGAATACATGGAAGTTGTGCATTGGTGTTAACTTCCAGCACAGCTTCAAAAACTTAAAATGTGTACCACAGGGTTTCAGTTTAAAAAGGAATAGGATCCCCATCTAGAATGGAAAGGAAAATATTCTTTTTTTCACTCATTTTTTGGAAAAAAAATTTACATTTTTTCTAGTACAGGGAAAATTTGTAGTTCTGAACAATGAATATTAACACAGAAGCATTTTAGTCCAGTAAAGGACTTCAACGACCAGAAAAATGCAATTTTTTTCATGTAATTGTAAAGACAGAAAGTATCAGAAATATGACTTTTTTGTTTGGTTGGTTTTTTGTTTTTTATTACATCATTTGTACAGAGTGTAGAGACTAGCTACCAAAGGATGTTTCAGAAACATCATAAGGACAATATTCAAGCTCATCTGTTCATCTACAGCAGTAAACAAGTGTGATATATTTACTGTGCAGCTTTCTAAAAGTGGGAAAAGCTTTCCTGGGTTTTCAGTAGGTAAAGAACTGTAGTTGCCATGCATAAATTTCTCCAATCTCACTTGAGACAGTTTTTAAACTTCCAAAGTAATTCCTGCCTAAAAACTTACAGTTGGTGCCAAAAAGAGAAAAAGACATGACTGAGCGGTTTGAGTCTTTAGGAGTGAGGTTAAAAATCAAGAAACTTAACATTTATCACCCCTCTCCTTCAAAAATCTGACAGATCCACATAACAACTTACATCATTCTCAGATCTGCTGGTTTAAAGAGAAAAAACACCAATCTATTCTATATACAGGACTGTGTCTATTTGCTTTCCTGTGTAACAGGAAAATAAAGTAGTGCTTGAGTGATCCTCTGAAAAAGTCTAGGAAGATGCTTTGTAGGAAAGGCAGCTAGATAATGGAATATCAGGCTGCTACCAAGCAAACAGAGATATGATGTTTATGGCCAGAAACAGCTGATTTCTTTTATAGAAGAGCTTGAAAAATGTAAGTCCCAGACATTGTCATGTTAAAGGTGAATGAAATGGTGGCAGCCTTCAGTGACGGTCACATAATCACTTAGATTGGAAAAGACTTCTATGATCATTGAGTCCAACCCAGGACTGTCAACTCTACCACTAAACCATGTCCCCAAGTGTCACATCTACATGTCTTTTAAATACCTCCAAGGACGGTGACTCCACCACTTCCCTGGACAGCCTGTTCCAGTTCTTGACAACCCTTTAGGGGAAGAAACTTTTCCTAATATCCAATCTAGATCTCCCCTGGCACAACTTGAGGCCATTTCCTCAGCTTGGCCCCAGCAAGACATTTTTTAAGCTGCTTTGGTCTTTCCCTGGGAGAAATCACAACCACTTCTCACAGACTTTCCCACCCAGGGCAACACCTTAGAAAACAGGTTTCCCCTGATACAAACAACAGTAGAAAAAACCGTACATATAAGCAGACATAAAAATCCACTAGAACTAGGGTGAAGGGAAAACTCCTACACATCCAACTTCATTAGATGAATTTTATTCTTTGCAGAATTGAAGATCAATTGGATGAGCTTGCCTAGAACAACCAGCAAGCAAACAGCCCTTGAGTTGCTCCAGCAGACCTCAACTCAGTCAGCAGCTTTCCTGCCAGCCTACTTGCGGCAGCTGTACGCCACTCAAGTGCCTCTGAGGATTGAGACCTGGAGAGTAAATAGCTGTCCACAGCTGCTGTGAATGGAGCCCTCACTTAATGATGCTTGAAGGTGCCATCACCTAGAGTGGCCAAAACATGATTTTTGGACACATGGAATTGTTTATGCTTTTTGATTCTTTGTGGGTTTTTTTAGTGTTTGTCAATTCACAGGTTTATACTGTTCTGGCAGGTTTGCTTGTTCACACAGGGATTGAGGCCGCTGCCTGTGATTTGTGGGGTGCTTCCCCTGTGGACTCTGGGTCCTTCCCCTTCCCACACTTCCCATCACCTCCTCTGAGGACAGCACAGCTGGAGTTATGATCCCACACACCTTGGGGGAAGGCAGGCAAAGGAGTCATGCAAGAAATTGGGTACTACTACGCTAAGCAGGGCTATGCCTGAAGGTTAAACATTCCCCTTCCTTTGAGAGGGAAGTCATGCACCACCACCTCAACCCTGTGGCTGAGTTTAGGCCACTCTGCAGGAGAAAACGTCACATTTCAGGAGGACAAGCAGGGCACTTACATAGAAGCTTGACACTGTAGCCCAAGGTGAAGTCATTTCCCTGAGGAAAGTGGTGGGTTTCCAGTATGACTTTTATCGATTTGCAACCATCTGAACATGGTCTACAAGACCAGAGAACAATGAGAGAGACTGGATCTGAGAGCAGTCACTTTATTATAACCTTTTTCTACCTTATCTATGGTTACAAGATGGAAAGGATATAGCATGTCACCAAGAAGGGTTCATTTGCTTTCAGAAGCCCTTGCATAGCTGGAGGCAGGTCTGATGACAGCATTGACAAACATTGAGAAGAGTCCTGTTCCACTTCTGAAAGTGGAACTTGTGCACTTGCACAAAACCAGGGGCTGAAGCTGAAACTGAGTAAGAGGCTCTGACCTGTGCAAACTGGGTGGTCTGTATCATTTGTCTAGCCTTCAAAACCTGTGAGCATGTCTCAAGAGAAAGGTGGAATTAGGGTTGTCTAGTTCATTGCACAAAAGCAATGATGATAATTGTACTGACACCCCAGTTTGCACTGGGAGAGCTGCCCAGTCCTGCTTTTTATGAGAACCCACCTCAGGAGCCAGTTAATGCTGAACTGACCCACAGCAGGCTTATGTGACAGCAGAGAGGCCACAAATGGCCTCGTGCCCCAAGTTCCTTCATGACGTCTTTCCTTGTATCCACTGGATCAATTTAACCCGAAATGTTTGCTGCCCCTGAGCAGTGAGGAGGAGGCAGGAATGCTAAAGATAACTCTGTAAACAGAGAAGGCATGGAGGGGTCAGAGACCAGGGGAAGGATCGATATGTTGTCTTAGCCAAGGGGATGAATGAATTGTGACCAAGGGACAGATATCATCAAAATAAATTTTCTTTCTTTAAGACAAACCACAGATGATTTTCTTACCTGCATGAGACAAAAGTCTAGATTCCTGAGAAAATCAGGAAATAACAATAATAATAGTAATATTATTAATAGAAGTACTACTATTACAACCAGTAATAATTATTGTAATAGTAATATAATCCAGACATGCTTCTACAGAAGAGGTGAGTAGGTGTGGGTTCAGCTGCCTGTTGCCTTTGCAGTTGAACTGCAATGTGCATTTGGGTAATTGGACACTCGGGATGTACCCTGCAGCCTGCAAGAGGCTTGCACGGGAAAAAATGCTGACTTTCTGCAATACCCAAACAAGCTTCACAGCAGGTCTTTCTGCTTGTTGTTTCTCTTCCTTTCAGGCACCTCTTTGTTCTGTTCCCTGGCATCTGTAGCCCCATCTTCTTTATTCTTTTACTGCCTTTTCTTCCCCTCACTGCTCCTGGCTCCCTGTTCTGTGTGGGTCCCAGGGTCTCCCCCAGCCATGTCAATGTCAAGATCATGTGAGGTAAGAGAGGCTGCAGGGACAAGGGAAGGTACCCCTGATGCCACCCAGTGTGGGGTGCAGGATTGTTCCTGCAGGGAGAGAAGGAAACAGAAAGAAGAGAGGAGAAGCAGGGTTAGAAGGTCCTCACTGATCCACTCCTAGGACTGAGAAACAAACAAAAGATCCATCTCTTGGGAGAGCAAGGATTTCAGGTTCCCCTCAGTTAACTGGGTACCAAGAGGTCCTGCTGTCTGATGCTCAGAAATGTTGTGTCTGCTCCTCTTCTTTGCAGAGGTCTCTGCATTGCACAGACTCTGCTCCCCAGAACGGTGTCCCCAGTCAAACCACCTTTCCCAAACTTTGTTGAAAGCATTCCTAAAGCTTTTCCTTCATAACCTCTCCTCTTCCAGCAGCCCATCTCTCCTCTCTACAGGGGCTCCACTCCTGGCCAGTGCTTCTGCCCCTCCTGAAAGGCCCAGCTCTGATGGCAAGGGGAGCTCAAGTGCCCTCGGACACTGACAGCAGCCACATCCCAGCTCATTTAGCCACCACTAATTCATAATGAAATCATTGCTTTAATGCCAAAAGGGTCTCTGTTTTGCATTTGGTATTTAAAAACTTGATGAAATATCACAGCAATAAGTGGCTGATCCCCACCTGACTGGGCATGGACTCTCAGCTATGAAGCCATCCTCACTGCCCTCGCCTCTCTATTTCTACTTGTTTCTTCATTTTTCGCTCCCTCCTGCCACTGCCACCTCATGCAACAACAAGTCAGATTTTCCATCAAGGCTCTCTCCTGCCCATCTGTCAGGTTCTCCTTCCTCTGCTCCATTTGATTAATTGGCAAGGCACCAGCATTTGTAGCAGCAGACATCACAACCACTGATGCAGGAACTTTGTTTATCCACCCTCAGCTCTGTAGTACCACACTGAATAAACAGGCTGGGCAAAAAAACAGGTTAAGGCTCTTTTCAGATATCAAGATGCTGTTTTCCTTTCTAACATTAAACTCTGTGGGAGAGGGTCCACTAACATAATTCTGCTAGGTACACAGTCATAGGTTGTGGGAGAAGGGACTGTCTTGCTGCAGAAGTACTCAGAAAGGCTGTACCTATCAGCTCTCTAGCACAGGCTTGGAGAGTTACGCTGACATGCCTCTGACAGGTGCTGCCTCTCCAGGCTCTGGTTCCCCAACAAACAAAAATCTTTCCCCAAAGCTTAGTCTTGCTTAGTTGAATTGGAAGCTCACTGGCTGGGGTGCTGTGGGCTCTGGGCTCCCAGCTGGCTGAAGAGACACAACACACTGTCACAGCATCCTGCTCACTGAGCTGTGTGTGTGGGTTAATGCACATTCTGGTGCCTATGCTTCTGTGAGTGTGTCTGGTCAGGAGCACTTCTCCCCCTGCACCCCTTTCCTTCACCCCTTCACCACATGGGAGGACAGAGTGGGCAGAGAGCACCTCAGCCCTGAGAATGTATCTGCATCGTGGCTCACAGCATGGAAGGGTTGTGTGCCAGGACTAAAGAGTGAAACTCTATTGGGGGGTTGCCAGAGGCCATTTAGTGACTGCTTTTCTAATCCTTAGCTCCCAGTTTGAGGCTGCTTTGGGCCTCTTCAAGTAAGAAAACTGCGCACTTGGGATCCATCACCCTCATGCAACCAGAGAGCAGAAGACTTCATTCAGGAAGAAGGCACCTTCAAACATCTGACACTGCCTCTCCAGAGGAGAATGAGAAAACATATGAATGTTTTAGATCAGGCATTTGTTCTATCTGTGGAAAACTGTAGGTCTTCCTCTGGTGGAAAAGGATCTCATGCAGGGCAGTAAAACCAGTTGTACTGCTTTTAAAATCATCTGGAGGCAAGTAAACCTCTACTTTAAGAAGGATTCAAGGTTGCTGGCGCAGAAACCAAGAGACCATGGATGGCAAAGAGCTGTAAGAGAAACCAGCCCTCAGTCACACAAGTGATGTGGGGCTGTTTGTTTCCACAACAGCAGCAGCAGCCGTGCTGCTCAGAGAGCATCCAGGTGATTCCAGCCCTGGGAAAATGGGGACGTTATAAGCTTCTGTGTAAAAGTAGCGTCTATCTTTGCTTCCCTTTTAACAAGATTAGTCTTGCTTTTCTCTCCCTCTTTCTTTTGCTGTCTGCTGGCCACCTCCGTGCTCTCCCACTAATGTGATTAGCGGTGCATGGGGACCATACTGGCAGCAACTGTCACAAAGATCTCTGCTTACTTGAGTGCACCTCTTTCCTCAATGAAACATCTTGTGTTTATGGTCACAGGGGGTATTGTTAACTCCTGGATTCGAATAGAAAGGGATATTTACGACCCTCCCATAAAAGTTGATTCAGGGAGACATTTAGGAAAGAAAGGGACAGAAGACAGATGTGTTTCCTACCACAGATGCTGAGGAGGTTCAATTGTTCTGCATATGTAATGACTTTTTATGGTTCCTTACAAGCGCTTTCCACACTGCTAGAAAGGTGCCTAAGTCAAATACACATAGTTGCTTACAGAAGACAATTTAGTGACCATACAGGACACTACAACTTTATATCTTGTTGAATATGTCAGAGATGGGCATCACTACATGTACATCACAAAGGGGGATATCTGCCTGCACTGAGTCATGCACATGGTTACCCTGCTGCCTTCCCCACTGCAGCTCTGCTCTCATTTAACATTTCCTGGGGCTTTCAGAGCATGTTTACTGTCATGCCCATATGGTTAACACTTACAGCACTTATTGATTTTTTTTCTAACTGAGGCACATTATCGGTGTTATGTTGACAGCTGCAGTTTGTGTCTTCCCAAAAGAGCAGAAAAAGAAGCCTAAGTCTCCCTAACTGTGCAAACAAACAAGTACTTGTAGGTGACAGGACCGGAAAGGTTGCCAGATTATAGGTCTAAAGAGAACAGTTGACCAGTGACTGAAGCATAATTACAGGCAAGAGAGGAAAAAGGAAGATGGCAAATTGCTATGTTATCCTAACAGCAGCCAGTGGATTCCTGGTTACATGATGTTTCTGCCTCAGGCTGGCTGGTTTTAGTCTCTGATGTGAGCTCCCACAGGGTGACAAGAGTTAAGGTGAGTGTACAGGAGGAAATTTGTATCTCAGGTGGTGAGATGAGCTTGTGACTACTTACAGCAGTGGAAGATCTGGCTGAAGCCACTGACTCTGGTTCCTCTGTGCTCCTGTGACTGAAACAAAGACATTTCCCAAGAAGTCTTATGCAAAAAATGTTGTGCATAAAGTGGCTGTGCACTGAGATGCCTGCAGAGAAATGCAGCTCATCCCAGCTGCACCCACCATCTTGCCACTGTCATCCAAGGGATCAAGGCTGACATAGACTGAGGACAATGTCCTCCTGTCTTGATGCAAAGAGAAGAAACAGAAAAAACTGGCAGCATGAGATCATTGAGGAGCTTGTGCACCTCCTTTTGTGCTCAAACACAAATATTTCCAGCTGGCCTGTGGCTTTGCAGAATAACAGAGCTAAGGAAGGGTTTCACTGGATTGACTCACACTCTTACCAAGTTAGCTATGAATTTAAACCCCAAGCAGGACAGGCTTGAGTTGTGAGTGGATGGTTAATTTTCAAACATCCAGATAGAGTCCAGCTTGTTATAATTCAGAGCTGAACTACCACTATGTGGGCAGTGTTATCAGGGTTACTGTACCTGCCAGACTTATTTCCTGCAGTGCAATTCTGCATGGGAACATCTCAGAAAAGGGTTATGACCAGGTTCCCTGCATAGAAAAGTAATTTCTAGTGATTTTGCAGCAATGGATACCTCTTTGTCTAACAGTTGGAATACCAATGTCACTACTGCAGTCTCATGTCATGAGTGTCCATTCATTGCCCTGGGAAAATATAACATTCCCAGATGGGGGAGCTTTCTTTGTCTGGTAAATAATTAATAATGAAACTACAAGCTGCTGCTTGTCTCATAGGCTCATAAAACAAATGGTACTTTCTTTGCCTGTGAATGAGCAAGGTAAAAACCTCATGAGATAGAGAGCATGTCTGCAAAAGCCAAACCTCACTTGCTAGAAAGATCTGGGCGAAAATGGCTGGGAAATAGCCAAGTTCAGAAAAGGCTGGAGTAAAAAAATGTTAAGACTCACAGAAATCCCTGCTCAGGCAAAGGCAAGCTCAGCCACAGCAATCTCATCTCTCAGGGGATTTTAGGTATGCTCCATCCAGATTTCCTCTGACATGGATAAGTGGGTATCCTCTGGGATTTGCCTAACCATGACAGTAGTGAAGGCAAGAGTCTCCCTACCCCATGTAGCTGAAGTGAGACAACAGTGGAGCCTGGATAGAAGGGGAAGAAGGCACACTGCAGAGAGCATCAGACTCCTCCTGCAACAATGCAGTGCTTCTTAATGTGAGCTTTGTTAATGTTCAACTGCCTTGCGAGAAAATAAGCTCAGACATGTGCTTCTGGTTTCCAGGGATCTTGCATTATTTCCAGAACTGTGGCGTCTTATTGTCCAAGATGCTGTATTTTCATGACCAACTGTTCTCATCACATGTTTTGCAAGCCAGACCCTCCCATTAGGTCCTCTGCCATCTTTATTGACATTTTAGGAATAAATCCCTTTATTTGAGAACATGTTTCTCTATTTCCTTCCTTTTGATGTGAGCAAAAGTACTACATTATAAAGTACCTACTGATAAGGAAATCCCCTGACCACTATCTCAGGAAACCTGACACTAGGGATATCAATGGCAGCAGCTTTTCATGCATCTGCTGGTTGTTCCTTTGCAATGGCTCCAAGGAGGGTACCACACACAGCAGCACTGGGCAGAGGTAGCCAAGCTAGTCTGGAGCACATCAGCTCAGGCATTGAAAGCCACTGAGACCATGGCGTCTCTCTGTGTTTGACCATGGTCCCAGCCCCACACTGATGGAGCCCTTCCCACCAGCCACTCAAAGTGACTAGTTCCCTGCCTAGGCAGTGCGTTTGTGCCTTGACGATGCTGGCTGTATGAGCAAGCTCTCAGTTGTTACCTGTCCCAGATTAGCCTTGTTTTAACTCATGTAGGTGTTTGAATCCCAGCTCTCTGCTGCCCCAATGATTTGACTGAGCCCAGGATGTGGCCTTGCTGTTGGGGTGGGGCACAGCCCTGCCATAAAGTGGGAATGTTGTGAGCACTGAGGAAATGAAGCCAGGAATGCTGAGATTTCTTGGCCATAAAAAACATGCTGCAGGCTGTGTCTTGCTGAGCAATGTTAGTTCCCAAGGTTTTTTCCCTTGTTGTTGTCATAAAACCTCAATGAAATCACCTACAATCTTCAGAAGTTGTGTGTAGGAGGGGGTATAAGTGTAGAGCCCATTGTTAGAGCCTGTAGAGACTCTTCTGCTTAAACTGGCTTGTACTGGTATGGCTTTGCTGGGCTCAATGGCATGGTCATTGACTCAGATTCCAGGAATTAATTAATCATCATTTTCTTCCATGAAAACAGATAACTCTGCTAAGAAAATTTTTGAGAAAGAGAGTCTGTGCTGGGCTCCAAAACCTTGCTGTTTCATCCCTCTCACTAGGGACAAGGCATCTACTTAGCAGGACTGTTTCATGTGGTAGGTGGAGCTGCAAGCTGGTGGCAAACCAATGGACCAAAGCACAGAAAACAAGCAAACTCAACTAACAAGTACTTTTACAAGGGCAACTGCAAACACTAATGTACACAACACAGCACCTTCTGAGTATGGCAAATCTGTAAATGTGCCTCTGGGTGAATGCTCAATGATTCTACTGACCTCCCTACTTATCATCAGCTAACTGATGCAATCTGTCCTGCTGCCTGCAAACCATACCCAAGCTGATTGCAGCTCTCCCTGTCCCGATGCCATCCCTCCCTGCCCCCCTGGGCAGAACATGGCTCAGCAGTGTTTGTCACCTGACACAGGTGCTACACAGAGCATTGGTCTGATGGGCACCCAAGTAGCACTGTTGTGTGTGGTTTTGGATCATTGAAACATAGAACCTTAGAATGGCCTGGGTTGGAAGAGGCCTTAAAAATCATCAATTCCAACCCCTTTGTCATTCAAAGTCCCATCCAGCTTGTCTTTGAACACTTCCAGGGATGGCATAAGGAAAGAAAGTAGGCAGAACTGAGGGGCAGCATGGAAAACAGGAGAGATATAAGAGAAAAACTATGTGGTCCAGATGTGCTAATTACAATTAAAATCTGTAAAGAGAGCTAGTTCTCCTAGTGAGGTAAGACTTCTCCCAAGAGCATGAGCTAAATGACTCAGCCCTCTACTCCCCAAAACGTGCTACAGCAGGGAAAGGCAGTTTCCTCTGAGGCAGATGATGTTTTTAAGACACCCATCAGAGGCATGGCAGCTGCTCACTATGGAGCACAGCCACATCTTTTAGGTGGGCAGGGAAATTGGAGGCCAAAGTAGAGAGCCAGAGAGGCTGATGCATGAATCTGGTTGGTGACTTACCATCCAAGTTGGTTGTAGTCACAGACTTACTAATAGATATGAGGTATAATAGTGAAAAGTATTTGGTTTTGCCAGCTTCATGTGGAGTGAAGAAGAGCTTTGTATTTTTCTGATAACTGTGATGGAGATACAGAGACTTTTCAATAGAAAACTGTTCTGTTTGGAGTCCTTTCCAGAAAGCACAGTGCATTGTCCAGCTTCCAGCAACTGGGGGGTCTGGTGGACTACATCTTCACAGAGAGCTTTCTGTTTAAATACATTTAGAATTAGGCCTTTGAATTAAATGTTGACCCTGACTAAGTGTCACAGCCAGCACTGTGGGACAGCCACAGTCTTTGGGCCTGGCTCTAAAGTGATTAAAGTGACTTGACTGAACTGACTTGTCACTCCCAGGCTCACAATTGATTAACCATGACCAGAGTAACATCTTCAGACGAGAGGATGAGGGAGAACCATGCACTGCTGAGGCACTTGTTCTGTGTTTGTAACAGCACAGTGAAAGGCTGGAATCCCTACTGGGGGATGCCAAGGGCTGGATGAACACGTAGCACAGCCTCTTGCCCCAGACTTCAGTATGCAGATTTACGAATAAGCACAAAATGTGGGTGAATTTTTCACAAATGGCCAAAGGGATCTCAGAGGATCTGGGAAGAGAAACATATAACAAAACAATCAAAGCAAAGTGTGATAGAGATCGACCACGATCAGGTAACAATTGTAGGGAATTCTTGGTTTAAACTGTAAGCCTACACAAAAGCATTTTTCTTTGTTTGATGATTGCATTGTCCTTGTTCTCCTTCCACGCCCTTCACTCTGGTATCTTATTACTTCCGCTCATGTCACCTTAGCTTAATTAGGCATGTGTGAAATAACCACAATGTTAATGCTGAGTTTCTAGCTGGGACTGAAGGTATGAACAAACCACTAGATAGAAAATGTCCAAAACATTTTAGAAAGAACAACAAAAGCAAAATTTTGGCCTTTATTTTCAAAAGAAAAGCAGAAATCAGAGGATAATCCAAACAAGTAGATTGATCTTAAACAAATTGCTTTGGGGTTTTTTGTGGTTCAGACAATGTTGGGTTTCTTCCCATTCTGAGTCAAACCAAACTTTGCAGTTGGAACTCCCCCACAAAAATGGAGTTCAAGTTCTTTCCCCTCCCAGCAGAACTTGGTACAGCTTAGTTTGCCCCGAGCCAGTTTGCTGCTGGTTCAGTGCAGACCTGGTGTGGTGGTCCCAGCCCCACATCTTCACACAGCGTCATGCCACACTCCCACAGGTATCTCCATCCTCATGCTATGAAAGCACCACTCCAATGGGCTGCCGTGCACCCCTTGTCCATTTCAGGTGCTTGGAAGTGGTTTCTGCTCCCAGCACAAGGTGCCAACCTTGTATTTTGTTCATGGGGAAATCTCATCATGTAAATAGAAGACCTGGGCTTAGGGGCTTTGTGGTCCATCCCTGAGCAGCATGGATACAGCCTGAGGCACACAAATGATCCCTGCTTTGGCTCTGCTTTCAGCACACATTTGGTCTCTCTCTCTGCTCTGGGGAAAATGGTCTCACCTCTGGGTCTCCAGCCGGAGAATCCCTTCCTTCCCAGAAGTGCTAGGAGACCTGGACTAGGCTTGGGAAGGATAACATAAAAGCTATGGCAGCTACCTTATCTCTCACTTTATAAACTAAGTGTATGGAAATTACCCAAAGAACAAAACCTGCAAAGTAACCTCATTATCCTTTTCTTTGTGGAGTTTACTGTAAACTGACAGGCTTTAGATCTTAATTTGCTGGGAAGTGCAGCAATGTAATTAGCTAAACCGATAACAAGATGAGTTGTGTGAATTCTTCAGAGGAAAGAAAGAATGTGCTAGACAAAGAGAGAAGTAAAAGAAAGAAGAAAAAAAAAGCTTCCTTTGGCAAGAAATAATTTTTTTCAGTATGTTAATGATATTATGCAAGACTTGTTTGGTCAGAGGGAATGCCATGCACAAGTACTTTCTTACTTAAAAAGGACACAATTTCTACAGTTTCTAGACTCTCTTAATTATTTTTAAGAAGTAAAATTAATGGGGTTTTGTTTGTTTGTTTGTTTTATTCCCTAAGAAACATCTTCCTTGCCCTGAAGTTTTCCTTGCTTGCCTACAGCAGTTAAAAAAAAAAAAAAATCTTGGGGAAACCATCTCCCAACAAACACAAGAGCCCCATTTCCCACTGTCTATCCTGGGTTGAGCTCTTCCTGAGCCTGGCCCCCTACGCTGCCTGTGAGGCACCACGGGCTCTTCTCAAACCCAAACCTTGTCAGAGATGCAAGCGGCCTTTCTGCTTGGTGCTGCCATCTCTGCTTGCAAAAGCTTTGCTGAGGACCATGCAAAGCTCCAGCGGTGTGAACCTCGTGAGGCTCAGCCATGCACATCCCTGGGCGAGGGGATGCCCGTGCCAGTCCTGGTGAGCAGAACAGATTTTCGTGGGCTTGTGAAAGGAAGAATGGAATGAATGGAATGAAGAAAGCAAGTTCCTCTTGTCACTAGATGGCTCTATCTCCTTTCACTAAACGCACACAGTTTTCTTTCTACAGCCTCAGACCTGCAGCCTAACAGCTATGTCATCAGGGTCATTAGCCACATCTGGGAAGGGAAATCTCTGGGAGGTGGAAAAATTCACCTGGGCTTTCATGATGGTTTTCATTATGCCCTTGGCAACTTCCCAGAGTAAAATGAATACTGTTGCAAGAAAACTCATGCTTTGAGATTTGTATGAAATGGTACCCTTGTGGAGATGTTCTGTGATTTCCTCATCTCAGACTCCTCCAGCAACTATGCTGTGCAGATTTAAATTAAAATGGATGAATTAAAGAAGCTGCTGGGCATTTAACTCAGGTGCAGGCTGGTTGAGGGACAGGAACTTCTCTTCTTCAATCCTTTATTAGTTGGGAGACAAAGAGGAGCTGCATCCCAGCACAGTCCTGAGATGATGCAAACTGGTGGAATAAGGCTCTCCAGGTTCCTTGGGCACCACCAGCCACCCCTGGGGTCACCTGGCCCCTGCCCAAGGGTTGCTGCCCTCATGTCAGCAACTGCCATCCTGTCCCACACTCAGCCCCTGGGACCTGCTTCTGGGCTGTATCTTCTTGGGGGCTGTGGCTTCAAGGCACAAAATTTATGTTCTGGAGGTGCTCTTGTTCAGAGACAGGGAGCTCACTGCTACAGCCCACATACAGCAGCCTGGAGGAAGGTCTGGGGCAATGGAGACAGTGGGGAACCAAGTGTTGCATGGAAGCCATCCCATTTTTTGACCCATGATAGTGGTACGATGCTCTTCTGGGATTTTGGCTTCTGTGAGGTGGAGCAGGCAGGCAGCTCTGCCTGTTGAAGCAGAGTGTTGGCATTTAAATGAGAGGACACTGAACTCTGACTGTGCAGTAGGCAGAGAACATGCTCTAAAGCCCTGTGGACATCTGCTGCCCCAAACCCTTACACTGACTGCCACATTTTCATGTTTTGGATGCCTCTGAGTAACTGAAAAGCTACTGCAGGTCTGACTCTGGAGAAGCAAGCAGATCAGATTGTTGCTTTCCCCAGGAAAAAAATACTATTACGTTGAAAAAAAACCCCAATATATTCAGGGTTTTCACTGGCTGTATTGGCTCAAGGCTGAGTATTTTATCGGCTGCCAGATCTCTCAAGTGTATTCAAGTGATGTTTGAAGCAAAACTCCTGCCTGGAAAAAGTTACCATGAAAGACTGGGAGCATTCTTCTACTGATTTCGAAAGGATTTGGATCAGGCCCTGAGGAACTAGTCCAGCATCTCCCCCTCATATCAGTAGCCTCTGTGCTTTGAGGACACAACCCTTGTAATAACAACTGTTTGCGGGATTATTTGAAGGATCACAGTTTCAGCTGCACAAATGACACAAGACATGAGTGACCACGGTGGGAAAGGAAGCAAATTTGGCTTATTTAGATAATTAAGAGGCATTTGAGACAAGTGTCACTGTCTAACACATTACTGACAGACTAATAATTCTGTCTGATGAAGCAGCAATTATAACAATAGTTATGGCCCACTAGAACAACCAACCCTCCCAGCCACTGCTGCCAGGAAAGGAGGGGTAAGACTGTGTTTCTCCTTCATCTGAGTGAACAGACCACATGCCGGAGAAGCATCCCATGGGGCTTGGCTGGGAGAGGAAGAGCTCACTGAGCTACTGAGTGGCAGCTGCAGAGGATGCCTTGCTTTTATGGCCTCAGATAGCTGCAGGCATAATTTTGCACCTGCAGTTTTGGTCAGACAGATAACTGTGGCCCTTACTGACCCACATCATGTGATGCCTCAAGAGGCCAGTGCTGTGAGCACAAATAGTTGTGGCTTATTAGGAAAGGCAGAGCTTGCACAGCAGACATAATGCTGGGTGTTATGTCCCTTCTGAAAACTGCCTGTGCTGTGAGTCAGTATAACTCCATCAATCACAGAATCACAGAATGGGTCAGGCTGGAAGAGACCACAGGGGGTCATCCAGACCAAACTCTCTGCTCAGTCAGGGGCATCCCAGAGCCCATGGCACAGGATTGCATCCAGACTCTTGTTGAATATCTTCCATGAAGGAGACTCCACAACCTCTCTAGGCATTCTGTTCCAGTATGCAATCACTGCACAGTTAAGTTCTTCTTCATGTTCATCTGAACTTCCTGTGCATCAGTTTCTGTCCATTGCCTTCTGTCCTACTGCTTGGCACAATATCCTTCCAGCAGGCAGCTCCTTCCAGAGCTGAGCTGGGGAACTGAGGAGTATTTCTACTCACTTCAGGGGACTACCATGGTGAAAAGGAAAACTGGGGCCATTTTGTTTTAACCTGGTCTTGTCTGATCTTCTCCAATGGCTGGGTGAGCTGAATGTATGGGTAAGTAAGCCCTCTAGGGTGAATCCAGGAATGAGGTGAAAAGAGGTGTTTTCCAGAGGAGGGACCCTCCATTATCTCACAGCCCATAGAGGGGTTGTGCCCAAGTCCTCCTTTCCCCCATCCCACCCAGAAAGAGCTCATGGGGAGCCAAATTACAGAGTCAGGTTTTTCCCTTCTTTTCATGCAAGTCATGGGAGATTAGCAGAGATCCAGGACCCAGGTAGCAATATGAGCTAACTGGCCCCAAACTGTGTAAGGAACACCTGGAACTTGGCTCTAATTTGCTTTGTATGACACATAGAAAATTTTATTCAAACTAAGTGGGTCAGGATAGTCAATGGGAGGGTTGATGGGCAGCAGAGGGCTCTGTGTGTTGCTCCCCACAGCTCTGCTGTGCAACTTCACCATCGTTTACATCCCATGCTTCCCACAGATGGGAGGAAAAATCAACTAATGCAGATTTCCTCTGTTTCTTTTCTTCAGGGAATCAGTCTATTGAGAAATTCATTAAAATCCACTGTGCCTGAGATAGAAAAACATCACCTGACAAGAAAATGCTCTTATGGAAAACAAGTCTTTGATAGCTTTACATGGTTCTTGAACACAGGGAAAGCCAGTCAATAACGTTCCTTGTGGCCTAAAAGCAGAAACATCTGTCAGAGGCGGCTTGCTGGGCTGAATATAGCAGCAGGAAAGCCCAACTGATTAACTCCATCCTCTTCTTAACATGTTTTTGTGGTTCCCAGAAATCCCTAGAAAGGGCTCCTGAGGACACTGGCACCATTGCAAGCCAGCTATCATTCAGTAAACAGAGAGATGAAGAAAACATTATCCTGACTGCAGTTCACCTCTGGCATCCAGGTTGCATAATTCACATGTACTTCATCCTACGCTCCCTTAGCTGTCCAGCAGGCTTGAGATTTAGGACAAAAGGAAGAGCGAGCCCCCACTTGATGAAGGAAACAATAAAGTGATTGTTGTGAGGAGGCAAAGACAGTTGGGGTCCATACAACTTTGCAAGTAGACTGGAGCAGGGGAAACTGGCAGAAAAGACTAGAGCAGTAATACAGTAGACACAGGAAGTACTTCCAGTGTGCCTGGGCTGATCCTTCTTAGTGCAACCACCCACCAGGACCCTTCTCCCAACCCCTGCTCTTTCCATCCACATTTGTAGATTCATCTCTACACAAAAAGCTAAAATTACTTCTTTGCTATGTTTTACTTCTGTCCTACCTTACACGTGACAGTTCACCATGCATTGCTGAGGGACTTCTCCAAAAACTGCAGGAAGTTTCCTGATAACTCTTGCCAACTTCATCACAATTTTCCTCCCTACTCTCTAAAAAGTAGAAAGGCCTTTCATTTTTTGGACTTGTGTCTGGTCTTGTTGCAGGATTGTTGAACCACAAATGCAGTCATAAAACTTGTTGGGACCAGCTCAGAACACATAAATAGTAGTTAGTGTCATTCTTAAGTCACAGTCTCTGCATCCCAGATTCACTGGACCATGCCAAGAGATCTCTAGATACGGTGCCTCAAGCAAACAATACTCAGCTTGCACCAAGTCTAGAGAAAAAAGTAATCAGTTTCCAAACCTTCTCATACAGGGGAATAATTTCTGCAACCACAGAGCTACTATGGAAGCACATTTAACCATATTTATCTTCATTTTAATAGACATTCAAATAACTTCTATGTAATGTTCATAATATAAGAGCTTTTGACTTCAACTGTGCTGCACAAAGAGAAGCAGCTTACCTTGGAGATGAGGTAAATACCTCTACTTATAGCAGAGCGGTGGGATGGGAACATGAAACAGCCTTCGGTAGAAAATGTGGCCCATTCACTCAGCAGTTCTTCAGAGGGATATGAGTATTCACAGCACCATGTGAAGTCTTTCCCTGATTGATACTTAATTCTGAGTAGATCCTGGTAGCTTAAAGAAATAGTTTCAATCAGAGTCTGAGGGATTTACTCTGTGGGGGTTTTACATGTTTGTGAAGGACTTCGGTGCTGATTTTTTCTTGATTATTAAAATTTATCAGCTGCAGTGTGGGCCTTGCTCTGGAAATGTTTATCTTCAGATTTAATTTTTCTCCATTACAAATGTCTACCTCTTAGCAGGTTTACCTTTCACCTCCTACAGTGGAAAATTACAACATCAAATCTGAAAGGCAACCCACTCTCTTTCTAGCTCTCCTAAAGGACTCTTCAAAATACTCCCTCTCACAGTCAAGTCAGAAGACATCAAAAATACAACGCAACGAGAATCCCTCTGGCCTTGAGTCACAACACTATTTATATATTTCCAAAACTGGAATAAAATTCCCAGAGGACTCTGCTGAAATCTCAAACTGGCATTGCAAAGTGCAAAAACTAATGTGAAGAATATTTGTTGTCTGTATAGCCAGTAGCAACATTTCCAAAGTTTTCTGCCTTGCATGCTATTTCCTCACCTGTTTTAGAGCAGCCTGAGGCAATAGCTTGTTTTCACAGGAAAGGAAAAAAATGTTCTCAAAAAAAGAACATTTATAACCTCTTTTTAAACTTTCTGGTTTGTTTTTTATTGCAATTCCCAGACAAAAAAAAAAACCAACAAAAAACCAAAACAACAACAAAAAAAACCAAAACAAAAAAAACCCCACCAAACAACAAAAAACCCAAACCAAAAAAAAAACACCAAAAAAACCAAACAAAAATACTCCCCCAAAACCCCAAAAACTCCACACAACCAAAACCACAGCAACATTTTCTTTTATGTATTTAGTTAGTATTTGTTAGAAGCTGAGATTTTTTTCAGACTGCTGAAAAGAAGTTGATTTCTTGCCATTGCTTTGTGATGGTTTGACTGACTCAGCTTTCCCCTTAATCCTGCTGCAGATGAGTGAGATAAGAGACATCCCCCAGGGCCATGGGGATCTGCTCCTGGCCGGCATCTGCTCGCTCTGCCCAGCATCTTTCCTCCCTGAAACTAGGTTCCCCATCCTTTGGCACTCCTGCCACCTCACTTCATGCATCCTTTCCCTCTTCCAGTCCCCATACATTGGATTCCTGACCCTTACTCCCCCATCTTTCTTCCCCCAGTTCCCCAGCCTGCTCCAAACACCACCATCTGCTCAGGCTTTACAGCCCTGAGGACACAAACAAAGAAGAAGCTTTGGGAATTTTTTCTCCACAGGATGGTTCCCTTGTCACAGTCATATTCCAGCTTTTTTACCCTGTTCCTCACACTCACTCTGTGGGGAGAATTGCAGCAGATGGAGGATGTCACCTAAGATAAAGCTTGTGTGACAACTCAAATAGAGCAAAACAGAGCAGATGATGTGCTCATAGGATCATTTAGGTTGGAAAAGACCTTTAAGATCATTAAGTCCAACCAGTAATCCAGCACTGCCAAGTCCACCTCTAAACCATGGCCCCAAATGCAAGATCTGCACATCTTTTAAATACTTTGAGGGATGGTGACTCAACCACTTCCCTGGATTCCAATGCCTTACAACCCCTTCCTGAAGATTTTTTCCTAATATACAATCTAACCTCCCATGGCACACCTTGAGGCCATTTTCTCTGGTCTGATCACTTGACACCTGGGAGAAGAGAAAGACCTACCCCTACTTGGCTATACCCTTCTTTCAGGCAGCTGTAGAGAGCTATAAGATCCCCCCTGAGCCTTCTTTTCCCCAGACTGAACACCCCCAGGTCCCTCAGCTCCAAGTCAGAACCAGGAAGGTGCTGGGCAAGGTATCACAGACCCTCAGCTAAGCTTAGCCTCATGTCCTCTTCCTCTAACTGTGCCCTCAGGTGGCCTGGGGACATAGCAGGACCACAGGCCAGCGTGACAGGCCATCTGCCATAGGATCCCAAACAACCCAGGCTGAAAACCCTCGAATTTTGGAGCAGGTGCTAAGCAGCATCCAGCAAAGGCTGGTATCAGAGCCCATGAGATTCCCCCAGAGGCTGACCAGCATTATGCAGACTCATCCTCGGGCAAGGCAGGGAACCAAACCAAACCTGCTCAGAGAGCCTTTGCCCCAGGACATGACCAGGTACCTGCAAAAGCCATGAAATCTTTCTCAGGGAGACAGCAGAGCCCCTATGTCGTTAAAACCTCAGGAGGGTTGCTATGTGTGGCAAGGGACACAGAATTAGATGTGTGGATCTCTGCATGACCAGATCTCCTCTGCCATGTACTGGATTCCACACCTGAGACAGGGCAACCCTGGGTGTTCATAGTTGGGAGAATGAGATGCTGGAAAGCAATACCATGGAACAGGACCAGGGGATCCTGGTTGATGGCAAGCTGAACATGAGGCAGCAGTGCCCTGACAGCCAGGAGGGCCACTCATGTCCTGCAGAGCATCAGGCACAGCATTGCCGGTTGGCCAAGGAAAGGAATTGTCCCACTTTGCTCTGGGCTGGGGGCAGTTTGGGTGCCATAATCTAAGAAAGACATTAAGCTGTTAGAGAGCATCCAAAGGAGGGCAACAAGGATGATGAAGGGTGTGGAAGGGAAGCTGTATGAGGAGTTGCTGTTCAGCCATTGGTGTGCTCGGCCTGGACGAGCCTGCAGGGAGAGCTCGTTGCAGCTACAGCTTCCTCGTGAGGGGAAGAGGACAGGCAGGCACTGAGCTCTGTGATGCCAGGGACAGAACCCAAGGGAATCGCCTGAAGTTCTCAGGGCAGGTTTAGGTTGGATATTAGGAAAAGGATCCTCACCCAGAGAGTGGTTGGGCACAGGAACAGGCTCCCCAGGGAAGCTGTCACAGCACCAGCCTGACAGGGCTCAGGAAGCGTTTGGNGCATGGCGGGCGCGCAGGGGAACGGCGGCGGGAGCGGCGGTGCGAGCGTTCTCCCCGTCCGCCCGTACATCTGCTCCTTCCCCGGCTGCGACGCCACCTTCAACAAGGCCTGGCGGCTGTCCGCCCACCTCTGCCGGCACACGGGCGAGGTGAGCCTCGCCGGCTGGGAGGGAGGGCTCTGTGTGACCGAGGCGTGAGCGCCGCGCTGGGACCCCGCGGGGGGACCGGGGCAGGCCGCTTCACCTCCTCGGCCGTGCCAGAACACAGCGGAGTTGTGGCCGGGGCATCCCGCTGACGGCGGCCTGCCCGGGGCGGCCGAGCCCCCGAGGGGGGGGGTTTGCCCCTGGAACAGCTCCTCTCTTTCAGAGGCCGTATGGTTGCGATTATGAAGGCTGCGGCAAAGGGCTCNGACATTAAGCTGTTAGAGAGCATCCAAAGGAGGGCAACAAGGATGATGAAGGGTGTGGAAGGGAAGCTGTATGAGGAGTTGCTGTTCAGCCATTGGTGTGCTCGGCCTGGACGAGCCTGCAGGGAGAGCTCGTTGCAGCTACAGCTTCCTCGTGAGGGGAAGAGGACAGGCAGGCACTGAGCTCTGTGATGCCAGGGACAGAACCCAAGGGAATCGCCTGAAGTTCTCAGGGCAGGTTTAGGTTGGATATTAGGAAAAGGATCCTCACCCAGAGAGTGGTTGGGCACAGGAACAGGCTCCCCAGGGAAGCTGTCACAGCACCAGCCTGACAGGGCTCAGGAAGCGTTTGGGCAACTCTCCCAGGTACATGGTGTGACTCTTGGGGATGGTGCTGTGCAGGGCCAGGAGCTGGACTGGATGATGTTGTGGGTCCCTTCTAACTGAGGATATTCTGTGATTCCGTGTGGGGTCTCCCCGCACACGATCAGCGACAGAACAGACCCTGCGCGNTGGGTTTGCCCCTGGAACAGCTCCTCTCTTTCAGAGGCCGTATGTTTGCGATTATGAAGGCTGCGGCAAAGGGTTCACGAGGGACTTCCACCGCGCCAGACACCTCCTCACGCACACCGGGGAGAAGCCCTTCGAGTAAGGCCCAAGTTTTTATTTCTTAAACTGAAGTGCGGTTGTTCTCAAGGAAAGGAAGTTAGGACAGGGGCGGTGGTACAGAATCACAGAATTTCTAGGTTGGAAGAGACCTTCAAGATCATCGAGTCCAACCCATGCTCTTACACCTCAACTAGACCATGGCACCAACTGCCACATCCAGTATTTTTTTAAACACATCCAAGGATGGGTACAGGGCATGCATGCCTTTGGTGTCATGGGCACTGCCATAACAGTGTGGACACAGGGTGGGATCAAACCCCCTGCTCTGGCAGTGATCTGTAACTTTAATATGCTAAAAGGAATGGGCAGGTCTCCCCCAAAAATACATTATTAAAAGGCTAACTTAGCCTTTGGCTTTTAGTGTCTTCAAAGCAAACTTCAGTATTTGAGTTGTGAGTTTCAGTAATTCTTCTGTGTTGTTCTTGTACAGTGATTTCTGTATCTGCCTAGGAAACAAGTCACTGACAGCAGTAATAAAAAATGCAGTTCACTTGCAGGTGCACAGCTGATGGGTGCAATGAGAAATTTGGAACAAAATCAAACATGAAGAAGCATGTTGAGCGCAAGCATCAAAATCAGCAAAAGCAATATATGGTGAGTAATTACCTTTGTACTGTACAGTGGAGGCTAAACAAGCTCCTTCTTGTGTATCTGGTGAAATACTTCAACTTGCTATTCTGTGGTACTTGTGTAAGTTCAAATACCAGATTTCTTGTGTAAGTTTCAAATATGGGATTTCAGCAAACACGTGAACTGAACTGTCATTATTTGGCCTCTAATAATAACTTAATTTCCTCAATAGTGTGACTTTGAAGGCTGTAACAAGTCTTTCAAGAAGCATCAACAACTTAAAGTTCATCAGTGTCACCACACCAATGAACCTCCCTTCAAGTATGTGGATAATTTTAATACTGAATTTTAAGACTTAAACACTGTAGATTAAAACACGTGCATTTCCTCAGCCTTCTCATTGATGTGGCAGTTAAAAAAAACCCAAAACTCCTCAGTTTGTAATCAGAGCTGCAAGTATATTCTTGTACTAGTCCTTTGCCCACTAATCTGTTTTGAGCAACAATCTTGATGCTCTGTAACTTCAGCATTCCAGCAGTTTTACAAAAAAACCCACAACACCCCCCACCCCCCAGTATTTAGTTCATAGTTTGAAATACAAGCATGAGAGCTTGCACAGTAATGAAAAATGCAGCTACCTTTATTTCCCAGTAAGAAGCAGTAACTTGGCTGACATTGATGTGAGTAGTACCTAGAAAAAGGGGAGAGACTTGGACACTAATCTTGGAAGCTCTGCATTGCAACTCCATTTGGGTAACACATCACTATAGATCTGCTAAAAGCAGAGTTCAGTCTTGTATTTCTTACAGGTGGGTCACACTTAACATGAGTGTTCATTCTACTTAAGAGAAATGAACTGAATGGTTGGATGACAGACAAAAATGTCAGTGCTCTGCTGGTTCTGTACAAGCCAGTTAAACCTTCCACTTTCTGTCCTTCTTTTATGTTTGAAGAGCCTGCTGAGAGGAATGATACAAGGCTCGACTCTTCACCTAAAGCTCAACTTGCTGTATATTTGGAAATCATACTATAGTTCTAACTCTCAAAGTCATCCAAATCTATTAAAAAACTATTATGGAATTTACTTATACAAGGTGGGGGGGTTACACACAGATCTGTAAGCAAAGGGAAACTTGGATTATTTTGTTCATTTTAATTGTTCTTAACAAAAAGTAGGTAGATATGGTGAAAGAAATGAAACCACTGCTATTTTGTACCTAGATGTAATAAAGAAGGATGTGGAAAGTGTTTCTCTACTCCAAGTAGACTAAAGCGGCATGAGAAGATACATGAAGGTAAAACTGTTTTTTCTTTTTAAGGTATGTTTGAGCAAAGGAAAAAGGACTGCTTCCAGTGCAGAGGATGCAGGGATGCATAACAGATCTGGAAGTATTCTGGGCCTAGTGATCCAGACAAGACAAGAACACCTGTTTTGAATAGTAAAGTGGGATATAACTGCAGGGCATTGTAGTGTTCAGTTGTGGTGTATTTGTGACAGTCTGAGCAGAGCTCACGATTCCTTCAGTTATTTCTTCTCCTGAGATTCTTCCTTGCAAATAATCCATCTTTTGGAGATGGGCTGATGGTTAAGGCATTAGCCTAGATGTCCAGAGCTTAGGATCAGTTGCCAATTCTGCCACAAATTTCCTATGGAGCCTTGGCAGAACTGTGTATATTTTTAGTTATTAATGAACCTATGTGAGAGGCTCTTAAGTGAAATCATTGTGATGTGGCCATGTATATTTGAGCTAATCCTGCTGCCCTCCTATCCATTCTCTCACTGACATCTAGATAACCAGCTTTCCAGTGACAGGAAAAAACCAAACCCAAACCAACCAAACCCAACAGACTAGGAAGAGTCCCCAGAAGGCTGTGATTTGTAATGTGATTCCCTTTTTTTAAGACAAGGACTTCTTCATAGCTTTTTGAGCATTCCAGTCCTGGGATATAAATAGTGTTGACTTTCTGTGGTTCCTGCCTGCTTAATAGAATGGTAGAACCTCTTTAGACTCTGGAATACTACTGTATGGTCAGTATTTCTTTTTAATATGCAGGACAAATATTTATATAGAAGTAATATATATTACTAGTTATTTTCATCTATTTGAGAGAAAGTGTATGGCTGGGAGGAAGTTGCTTTACTGAAGCAAAGAGAGAGAGTTTCACAAAATGATTCAGGTCAGAAAGGATCTCTGGAGATTGTCTGGTCCAGCTCCCTGCTCAAGGCTGGGCTAATTAGACCAGGTTGTTGAGGACTGCATCCAGTGGTGTTGAATGTTTCCAGGCCTCAGGCTTCCACAGCCTCTCTCAACAACTAGTGTCAGTGATACAAGGTTTCTTACTTCAAACTGTTAGGATTTTCTCTTGTTCTAATTTGTGTTGTCTCTTATCCTATTCTTGTGCAGTATGGGAGGAGACAAGGAATAACTTACTTTTAGTTTTCAAATGCTAGAAGTGGAGTTCCCCCTTGTAAAACTGGACTGTTTGCCAGACCCTTTGTGGTTGTAAACATCTGTCCTGTCTAACAGGCTATGCATGCAAGAAGGAAAACTGCTCATATATTGGAAAAACTTGGACAGAGCTTCTGAAACATGATAAACTCAGTCATACAGGTAAGTTCCAAATGCTTTCGTAAACTTACAATACAAATAGGAAACCAACTGCTAATATGAAGAGGAGTCCTTGCTGTACTCATTTTATTAACTTATCAGTGTTGCCAAACTTTTCTGCTTCAACTTCATTGGTAAAGTGGTTCTCACTCCAGCTAGACCTTTGATGAAAATAATGCTCAATATACTGACTTAACTTTGTGATTCAGTTAACAAAAAATCTTTTATCGAGTATTTCAGATCTGGATAATTCATACTGCATTATCCTCCTGAAGTCTCTAAGGTTCCTTGCCTTTCATGTTGATTTAGCATTGTTCTAATAGAGCACTAGGCTTTGATTCTGAGCTTCTGTAAGAAATGGTTGATTTATGCTTGCCTTTCTCCCACTTAGAGCCAATAGTCTGCAGTGAATGTAACAAAACTTTTAAACGAAAGGATTACCTCAAGCAGCATCAAAAGACACATGCTGCGGAGAGGGAAGTCTACCGCTGCCCCAGAGAAGGATGTGGAAGAACTTACACAACTTTATTTAACCTTCAAAGCCATATCCTCTCTTTTCATGAGGAGAAAAAACCATTCTCTTGTGATTATCCAGGCTGTGGAAAAGTGTTTGCAATGAAGGTATGTGGTTTTTTAACTGTTCTTATCTGAATCTGATTATCTGAAATTATAAATTTAACTCCTTTTTTTTTCCCCTCCCTGTAACTGTAGCAGAGCCTAGCAAGGCATGCAGTTGTACATGATCCCGAAAAGAGAAAGCTGAACTTGAAAGTAAGTTACACTCCCGGAAAAGTCTTCTCACCCCTACCATGTCACTGCAGAGGAGGGTAAACATTACCTCTTTTAGCATGTGACTTCAAGCAGGAAAACAGATTAAATATCTAGGTAATTTGTGGGATTCTTAATTTATGAAGCTCCTTTAGCTAATGCAGTCCTGGCCTGTACATTGATTTCTTTTTTCCCCACCACAACAGTAGTCTGCTCCACAGATACGTTAAGTTTACTAATTCTGGGTCTATTTCTGCCAGGCAAAGCGTTCTCGTCCCAAGAGGAGCTTAGCCTCTCGTCTCAGTGGCTACATTCCTCCTAAAAAGCAGCCAGAAAAGGATGAGGTTGTGATGGAAAGCAAGATGGTGGATAAGCTTGTGGAAAATGGAATACCAGCTGCTGAAATTCGGACTCTCTAGCAAAGGTTAACCAAGACAGTGTTCTTCATGGAATGACCAGTGCAAAGCTCAACAATAACTTCATCTAAAGGGTTTTAAATTTTTTTTTTATTTTTTAAATAAATATATATTGTTTACAACGCTTCAGAAAGTCACTGATGCAACTCATTTGACTTTAGATCTTCGTTTTCATCTTTCTTTACTGTATTGTTTTTCTTGATTTCCGTCTTCTGGTGTTCTTTCAACTCTTTGTCAGACTTGTGCCTCAAAACACAGGTAGTCACTCCTTCTCTAGCAACTTTTGGCTTGGAAAGATAAGTGGCTTTCTCAGACACAGTCTCCAAAATGTGATCAAAAAGCATGAACTAAAAAGGAGGAGAGAAATGGAACTAAATGAATGCACAAATACAGCCCGAAAAATATTTCAGGCTGCTCTGTAATAACATGATCTGCTTAGTTTAGCTATTAGCTGAAACAAGGTAGTTGCTGGTCCTAGTTTCAGCACTTCAGCTTGTGCTTTCCAAATTGTTCTTTACTCACAAGCAGGTTCAGGCAAGTCACTAGAGGGGGATTCAGCCATTTCTGGACAGTTAGGCTGGACTGCTGACTCATGGTGTTTTGCTCTTCAGGGGTGTCTGTGAGAGTGGGCTGCATCTGACTGCTCTCCACGCTCCTCTTCCTCCAGATTGAGATATATTATCATATGAGGCTTTTTTCTTAAGGGGTAGTATTTTTCTAAGGTTAGCAGGACCTGGTAGTATTGAACTGAGTGGTAACAGTGCATTCAGATAATACACCAAATTCCTAACCTCATTATTAAGCCTTTAAGTTTAAGGACAGTGTAAATCAGGACTATGACATGAAATGTTCTGTTCCCTCCCATTGTCAGTTCTTTGTGTTACCCCTTCCCTATACATTCAACTTCCTATAAAAAATTTTGGTTTTTTGGATTAAGTGCTGTCACAATTTTCCCCAGCAATTTAGTTGAGATAATTGTCAAGAATACCTAATTCACTACAGACATTATGAGGAGAAAAAAAAAGTCTTACAGACTATCACAGTATTACAGAATATTTATTAAAAAATCAATTTTTGTGAATGGCAGTGAAGTCTAAAGGCCCTGCAATTATACTGGGAAGTTGCCATCAGCTTCTTAACATTTTTAGAGATGTTCAGTTTGCTGAACTTCCAATAGTTTTTCATGTAGGAATGGACAACTAACCTTAGCCAAAGTTGCATAAATGCAGCTGCAGAAGAACTTGTGGTGAAATAATCCAGCTAAAGTACAGACTATTTTTTTTTTTTTAAACCACACTGTTAAAGTTTTCAGTGGGTGAGCTGGCTAAAGCCATAGAAAAGAAAATTTCACCTGCCCCATTAATAAGGTGGTGCTGCACAGAAATAGGAACTGCTTAGACTCTGCCGCCCAAGCCAGTACTGCATCTGGGTTCTTAAGGAAGTTTTTGAACTGTCTCTCTGGGACTACTTTTCCACAGCAGTGTTTGAACAGGAGCAGTTAAAGGCAGGCAACCATAACCTGCACGGGTCCTAGATCTTCACTGAGATACTAAAAATCTTGGCAGTACCCAATAGGGAAGGGCAATACAGCTGCAGCTATTTAATGACATTGACTGGTCCATCTTTCAGGAGTGCACTTACCATGTCTGTACTGCTACCTTTTGCTTGCCGGATGGTAACTTTAACGTGGTATTTCTTTTCAATCCACAGTGCCATCTGTTTAATCTTTGTCTCTAAGTCGTTCTTGGCAATAGCTGAAGAAAACGATAACTCCTTCTGAACCACCCCTGTTTAAAACAGAACTGAAACTGTGTTGGCTTAACATTTGACAAACCTGTACATGTTGCTCTCTTTTATCAGCTTATGGTGCTTTGCCTGCTTGACTCTCTCCTGCCATGCTGCTTTCTCAGAGCACCCTGATCTCATTGTCTCAGCGTGCACCACTCTCACCTGAGAGGGTGGCTACTTGATACTCTCACACTCACTGCCATAACTGGGAGACTGCATGTTTGAGGCACACAGGGAAATCTCTTCAGGTCAGAAGGCTTAAGGTATTTTTGATTACAGTCTTGTTCATACGATCCACAATGTAGGTCTTAACAAACAGGTAAGCATTGGATCTGGAATTAAAGACTTAGTGTGCAAATTCCTGTGTTCTGCATGTAGGACAGCTGAAGGTAAAAGCTTTGACGTTAGACAGCTCTTCATCTCAAGCCCATTTTATTGAATGGTCAAGTGCAATATTCAACTGGAAGTACCAATTGTTATGCCTTTTAATATATTTAAACAATCTACAGTCTCTTCCTCCTTGAAGTTTCTCTGATGTAGTCACCATCCGAATAATATTTTTGTGGTTTCTTGAACACAGCAACTCACTACCACAATAACGCTCTCCTCTAAAATCTCTACCCAAAAGCACAGCTATCTTCATTACCCTGAGGGTAAGAGAGGATACAAGGTCACATGCCTTTTCTAAAATCTCTTTGCCAAACTCAGTTTGTTAAACTGCTGGAGCAGGTGGTCTTAAGAAAACAAACCAATAAACTGAAAAGTGTTAAATATTGAAAAAAATTCTCTTACTCTGGACAAGAAAGGGCTCCAGAGTTAGTCTTCCTTCCTAGCAGCAAATGGCAAAGAGAGTGTTTCATGGCTACTGGTGAGAAACTATAGAATTATATTGGTGTATCTGGTCCTTAGTTTGTAAAAACTGCCTGTCACTCTATGCCTTAGTAAAAAAACAGAAATTCAGTAAGTCTTATGGAACCAGAGGCTAGTTACATTCACTCAAATAAAGGTATTTTTTTTAAAAGTCAGCAGATGCCAAAATAGCAAATCCTGAGAGGGCAATAGGCTTCTCTGTGGAAGACTACACTAATCCAAAATTTTATTTTCACCACTGCAAATCCTTAATAGCGTGGACTGCAGTGACATTGCTCTGGATTTACACAAATACAAGTAAGAGGATTTAATCTGTTGAAACCACTTTTAATGCAGCATTTTTCCAAGTCCTCAGTGTTGTAGTGTTTACAATGCACATACCTGGCTTTGGACTTGCTTTTTTCTTCTCTGCAAGTTTAAGCTGTTCTTCATGAATCTGCTGCCCAGTCATCAGTCTATAAACTGGAGGTTCTACATTCTCACGAAGCAGAACCAATTTCAGGCCACGTTCATCCATAAGTCTGAGTGCCTCTGCTCGGTGCATGTTTCCTAAGCTCTCCCCATCCTGGTTGATTACATGCAAAATGCGATAGGGAATTCTTCTCCCAACACTTCCAAATGCTGCTTTCCTTTTTGGTTGTGCGTGAGATTTTGCATCTGTACAAAGTGCTTGAGTAAGCCCAAACAGAGCTGACTTCCTAGGGTTAGGTACCACTGTCCAGAATGGAGGAAAGAGCCACTTTTGTGCTGTCTGTGTCAGAAGAGTACCAAAGAACTTTTTTGCATATCTGTTCTCATTTCTGGTTGCTTGACATAAATGTTTAATTGTGCACAAGGCAGTCATTCTGAGGAAGAAGAAAAAACAAGTTATGCTGCCAGTCAGATTCTTCTCACTATATTAGAAAGACTGATTCCAGTTCAGTAAACCCTAGTGTTTGTAACTACTCTTTTTAAAATTGTACATGGTGCTACTATACAGAATGAGCAATCAACAGTCATTTTACTGTAACAAAAAGATTTAACCCAGAGAGAAAAACCTGACAAATAAGCAAAATGTATGAGTTGATGTTACCTTCAGTATCCTAAAATCTGAGCCTCAACTCTTTTAAAGAACCCAATACTTCTAGTTCCTCTCTCCTCACTTCCAAATTGAAATCTAAATAGTTACAGGCATCTATCTTGACACTGTACTCACAAAGCTATTAACTTTCAAACATACTTCAAAATATACCCATGCTTGAAGACTATTGAAACTCATCTTTGAGACATTTCTTCCATTGGAATTTTTTTCCCATTCTTCCCCAGTTCATGAAATCACCCTGGCAACTTTGGTGCAGCTGACCATTATTTGTATTTTGTTCAGATCTTCAGAAATTGTCCATTTTCTAACAGCTGCAGAAAACTTTGGAAATAAAGAGCAAACTGTGAGTATTCTCTGCAGTTTTCCTATTTTATGTTTAAAAGGGTGCAATTACAGGAAAAGCCAAAGATAGTGCAGGAAACCAAACGTGTCATACCAAAGGAGTTGGCAAGAGTGAGACTTTTTTTGGCCAGGAAAGAATGTAACTCTGCTCTATAAATACATGCACGCATACAAATATATATACACACATATATGACATTGTGTAAACATGCATCCATGTGCATACATACACATGGAAAAAGTGTAAGCTATCAGCAAGGATAAAAAGCTATTTGTAATTCTAAGCAGTGTTGGCACATGAACAGGTAAAATGACTTGGCTGTGAATAAACTTAGTCTGAAAAGGGGGCAGTCTGGAGCCTTTTTATGGACTTAATACCTCAGGATGGACTTCATACCTCAACACTAGGGACAATGTTCATGCAAACTGCTTGAAGAAGGAGCCAGATGAGTTCATGAACAGAGCAGTATGATAACAACTGTGTGCTACAGCTGGATCCAGAACTCAAGCTAGCCAGAACAGGGCACAGAAGTAACAGGATTTCCACAGCAGCCTAAAACCAGCTGGTAGAGCTACCATCCCTTCCTGCTCTGGGCTCTGCCTCTGCCCAGTCCTGCGAAAACAGCTTTTTTCTGGCTGTGATAACAGCCCTAAGACTGAACACCCACTGCCAACACCCAAGTATCTTTGTGCGTCATCAGTGCAGCCACACAAACCCCACAGTATCCTTGTTTTTTTAAATGGTTTCATAAACCAGCTCTGGATCATGCACTGCAGACTCGGTCCACAATCTGGGCATCACTGCTCCATTACTGAATAATATGATTAAATTTATCTTCCATTTGGAGGAGCCTGGCTTGCCTTTGAAAGCTGCTGATTTATAAAACTAAGTAACAGTATCTCAGCAATGGAACAGCAGCTTGTTTTAAGGAAATGTTGCTCTTGGTCTCTAAACACACGACGTTGGTGGTATTCTCCCTCATCCTCTGATGATAATTAAATCTAATAAATACAGCCTTAGCCGTCTGAAAGCAAACAACCCATTTCTGCGGAAGGATTTTTCTTCGCGTAACAGGGCAGATACGCGTTTCGCGTTGTGCACTTCGCTCATCCCTGTGTCGGCAAGGCTGGCTGGCTCGGCTGGGTGGGAGCTCTAAGGAGCGGGCAGCTCCGGGCATAGTGGGAACCGCGGGAGCAGCCGCACTTCCCGTGCGGGGCGGCCATCACGGGAGCGGGGCTGCTTCCCGTGGGTGTCCCTCCCGCGAACGGGGCAGAAGAGCTGTACGTGGGTGTGTGACCGTGCCGTGTGCGCGTTCCCGGCTGTGCGCGTCGCCAAGGTCACTGTGCGTGCCTGTAGCGTGCCCGTGTGCGTGACCCGCGCAGCTCCCGGTGATCCTCTCTTACCTGCCGGCCGGGCCGGGCCGGGCCGAACCGCACCGCCGGACCCGGCCCGCAAAGCAGCCGAGGCACCTGCCTGAGCCGCCGGGAAGTCGCGGAAGGCCCCGCCTCTGCCCTTTCCTTTTCCTCCTGCTCCGCCTCTTCCTCTTCCTCCTCGCGCGCCTCCGCCTCTTGCCCCCCGCCCTGCGCGCGCCCCTAGGCGCGAACGCGCCTCCGCCGGTGCGCGCCTGCGTGAGCGCGCGGTCGTGCGGGGTCTGCGTGTCCCTGTGTCTCTGCGCGCTCCCGCACCTCCAGGCCCACACACGGGGCGTGCCCGATGCTGTGTGCGCGGCTGTGGGGAGCTGCTGTTCCCCTGCTCCGCTCCGTGGGTTCCGGGGTGCCTGTGCTGCGCTGCCCCGCGTGTGAGCGCCGGAGCTGGGACAGGGCCCGCAGTGTGCCCAGGGACCATCCCAGCAGCGCGGTTTGGTGCTGCGAACGGGGATTCTGTGGGTGCTCGGTGCTTGGTGTGTGTGTTGAGGCATAGAATCACAAAATTTGGGGTTGGGTTGAAAAGCACTTTTAAAGCTCATCTACTCTAATCCCACTGCAATAAGCAGGAGAGCAGGAACGTCTTCAACTCGATCAGGTTGCTCAGAGCTCTGTCCCGACCTTGAATGTTTCCTGGGATGGGGCATCCGCCACCCCTCTGCCCAACCTGTGGCAGTGTTTCACCACCTTCCCTGTAAAAACGTCTTCCTTGCCTCTAGTCTAGATCTACCCTCGTTTAGTTTAAAACCACAATCCCTTGTCCTGTCACTACAGGCCCTGCCAGAAAGTCCGTTCCCTTATTTCTTACAGGCCTCCTTTAGGCACTTTGAAGGCTGCTGGGAGGTCTCTCCGGAGCCTTCTCCAGCCCTCAGAGCATCTTTGTGTCCCTCCTCTGGACCCCCTCCAGCAGGTGCGTGTCCTTCCTGTGCTGGTGAGCCCGCAGCCCTGCTCCGGCCCGTGTCACACAGCAGGACCTCAGCCCCTGTCGCCACCGCGGTGCTGCGGGCCGGGCTGTGTGTGCGGGCTGCGGGCAGCGCACGGCAGAGCTGAGGCTGCAGGGGTCAGCAGCGTGTGCGGCTCCGCAGCGGCGTGAGTCAGTCCCAAAGCGTCTCGGGTGCTTGGATTTGTTACCTTCTTTGGTAGGAGAGGCTCTGCCTCGGCTTTGCGAGCTCCTCCGTCCAATTTGGAGACAGAAGCCTTTGAAAGAGAAGCTGAAATTCATGTGCAAGCATCGTGTCCCCAGCTGTAAGGAGCACGCTAGGGCAGTCAGCCACCGAACAGCACGGCAGTTTGCTCTGGACCTCTTTCCGGAGCCCGGGGGTTCTGTCTGTCGAGGGATGCTGTTTACCCACCCGGCCAGGAGCTGGGACAACATTCAGACCGAAAGTGAGCTTGTGTTCAGAATTTAATACAAAATGAAGCTATGGGAAGCAGCTGTCCTTCCTGCCTGAAAACAATCAGAACTTTTTTAGCTTATATGCTTTAGGCCACAGCTAAGTGACCCTTCTTTCCTCTCCCCTGCTTCTGTCCAGGAAAAAGAAATGCAATGAAAACCTGACCTTTATGTGATTTTGTTGAAAGCTTTCTGTTCTTAACGGTGGTCTTAGAATGGTTTTGTTTCATGTACTTGCTGGTTTTGTTTTATCATTGTGGTACATACATGTTAAAAAAGGTCTGTCATTGCTTCATGCTCTCCGTCTTCACAGAAGACATCATGTGGTATTCATGTGCAAACCCAGCAAACTTTACTAAATCAGTTCACAATCTGAAGTTCATTCATATCACCTTTATCCTCATTAAAAGTCCTCACCAACAGTAATGAATTTGGAAAAATGCCAGTAACAGAATTAGCCAAGTAGATGGTGAGCTGTGTTAAGACCCTGAATGACAACTGTAGCTTCTCCTATTATATGCAAATAGAGCTGAATTTTTCCATCCTGCTCTTTTGTGCTTTTTAAAAATTTCACTCAGGCTTTATGCCTTTAGAGTTGTAAGCTCTTTGGGAGCAGGGATTACCGTCACTTACATCAGTAGAATGCCTAAGAAATCTGGATCTCAGTTTGATGCTGTTAAAACATAAAATATTGAAATTCTACAGTATCCAGTTGTGGAGAGTGAAATATTCCACAATAAGAAAAGGCGAGACAAAAAGGGTTTTTACTGCTCTTTTTGTGGTCTGGAAATCAAGTGTGGAATTTGAATAAGCATGAAGGGAAATTTTGGCAGAACTGAGGCCTGGAGAGATATTTTTTTTTCATCATCAGCTCTGCAATATGCATTAGAAGAGAGTGTGTCAGCAGCCCCTTGCAGTTAGCGACTATTGCCACTCTGAGAACCATCCCCACAAGACACATAATTTTCAGCAGTGTTAGTAGCAGCAATAAAGCTAATAATCCTCTTCACTGTGATAAAAACTACCTGCATGAAAGCAAGGTACTTCAGAGCATACAACTCGCATTCCTCCTCTCTTCCCATTGTTTAATTCTGTTAAGTTTAAACCTGGTGCTTGTTTTACTTCATGCCTTTCTAATTAAACAGTGTGCCAAGAAATAGTGTAGCGTTCTAATGCTGTTTGTCCTCAATTAACTCGATCTTTCTGGGGGTTCATTGTACTCTTTCTCCCTGTTCTTTGTTTCATGTCTGTTTACACTGTAATTGTCCTGGGGCCATGTTTTCATATGTGCCTGCCACAGCGAGACTGCAGTCTTAATTATTTGAAAGACACTATCATAATAAGTGCAGTTAATAATAACTTTCTTCCTTCTACTTTGCCTGATGCACATCATCTTCTGCCCACCCCTGACAATACATTCAGTCATTTATTTGCTTTTTAATTCCTAAATCTTCATCTGCCTTTCCTTTTCCTCTTTTTTTTTTTACTTGACATTTACTTACAAAGTTGTTGTTTTCACTTTATTATTTTTTGTGCCATATTAAGGCCTGATCTGCTAGACCTTGTGCCAAACCATAGACATTTCATTCCCCAGATAATTTTAAATGCAAATATGTGACAAGGGGAAAGAATGGGTGGAGGGAGAGATTTCTGGTCCTTGTACGTCAGCAGTGCAGTGATCTGCTAGTGTGGATGTTATTAGTGTTAGTAATTATTGTGAGGCTCAAGATGCTACTGAGAAACTTCTTCCACATTAACAACTGATCTCTGGGGGATGGTTTCAATATTCCCTGAGGATGCTGGAAACTGGTTCCAGTCCTTCTGTGTTTTGGGTTATTTTCAAAATCAAAAAATCACGGAATCATCCCAGTTGGAAGAGACCTTCAAGATCATCTAGTTTAGCCATCAGCCCAGCACCAGCATAGTGCCCACTTAGAATCTCCTCCCCAAAGCTATTCATTATGGGTACCGTGAGCAGTTTGTAATGCCCCGCAGAGAGTGAGGATGCCCTGAGCTGGATGACGGTGTGTTCACCTGGAGACCCGAGGCTATGGTTTACTGTCCTTCAGACTTCATCGCTCATTTTCTGGGAGCAGGAAGCGAGCTGCTGAAGTGCCTTACCCTGCAAGGAGCTCTTACTTGGTGGCTCTTTCCTTGGTCCACAGTGAATATCTTGCTACTTCCTAAACTGGAGCTGTGCTTACAAATAGCTGGTCAAAAAGATTTCAAGTGCCAAACAAGATCATCAGGAATTTATTAGTGATATTTTTGGGTTTATGCAATGCCTGGGACCCTTGGGCATGGAGCAGTAGCAGTGGGTGGGACAGCATGCTTTTTCACCCTTATTACTAAATCTGTGATTAGTTTCCTGCACACTTGTGCTTACAAAAGTGCCCAGCGTCTGCTTACCCTGTGCACCTCTGTTTTCATGTTTTTTCTGTATAATTCCCTTCTTCAGCAGGGAAGCTTTGGGGAAGACATGGAGAGAGTCTCGTACTCCTCCCCACTCCCCAGTCCTGCTGGCAGCTGGCGTGGCCCCCCTCCACCTTCCTGCTGGTTATAATCGTGGTTGTGTGTTTCTGCAGACCCCTGGTACACTCCTTAGTGTTCCCTTTCACGTTGGTGTTTATGAAGGACTTTCACACATAACACAGATGAAAAACTCCCTTGTGCTGAGCTGAGCATTGGCATATGGCAGAGAACACGTCAGAGTAAACATGTATTTAAAGGACACAGAAATTCTGGGTGTGTAGTAGGTCCAGATTTCTGGATCTGCAGTAGCTCCTTTACTCCTTTTCCATGCACAGCTTTTGAAAGTTCCTTCCTACAGAAACTTCTCTATTTTTATTCTAGCAAGAGACAGCAAAAAATTAAAGCAAACCCCAACATTTTGTTGTAGTGAGTGATAAATGGTCACTGCTAACAGATGCCCTGCACAGAATATACAAATATAGTTGAAACAGATAAAGTTTTGTTTGATTTCTGAGATCTGCCCCTGTTGTGAGAATTAAAACAAATCTTTTGAAGATTCATGCTTTGCCATTAAATTGCTTGGGCTGAATTACTGAATCCAGGCAAAGAACCAATTTTGCTCCCTGAAAAGCAAGGCTGACTGAATTTGTTAAAATGTTAATCATAGAGCAAGCCTGTGGGTCCCTGGGGCGAGATGCAATTAGAGTTAAAAGTTCACAGTATAGAAAGTTTTTTAACTGTCTAGTTTTACATCTTGACTGTAGGGAGAGGAGTTTCCACTGTACATTGGAGACATTGTTCTACAGCCTTTGCAAGTTGTTGGGTTCAGCTGCGAAGATTTTAAAAGCTGCTTTTGTTGGCAGCCTAGGACACATCCGTGACCTTATTAAAGTGGAAGTGAAAGCTCTCTTCTTTTTTTCCTCTTTTTTTTTTTTTTTTTTTTTTGCAACAGTAAATCTACTAATTTTACAGTCAGTTGAACAGCAATAGATTAATTTGTTTAAAGTCTGCATTCACAAAGAAAATGTGAACTTCGCTGCCTTGAATACCCGAAACTACAGTGCGATATTTAAAGGGTAGAAACTATTACAACTTGCCCTAGAATGGTCCAAGCAGTTCCCTGTCACCTGCTTCTCAGCACAGGTGCTGACCTCCCCGTCTATTCTATCCCTCCTGACAGACTAGCAGCCAGGCTGGGGCTTTGTGTGCGACAGAGAGCGCTTTTCCAATGACTGGGCCAGTTTTCTTCAGCAACCACAGGAAGCAGAATAAAGAAAAGGTTAAGGGCCAACGCAAGGGTCAGAATGGGTTAAATTTAGTTAACATCAGAGGTTATAGCTTTTAACAAGAGCATGAAGGAAACTTATTTGAAGATGCAATTTGTTTCTTCTTTGTCAACCATTATTGTTTTTTACTCTATTGATAGTGACAGCTTAACAAAGTTTTTATATGCCAGGGTTTTCATCCTTTAGAGGATAAAGAACTGTGATGCAAAAAAGAGATGCAGGTGGAAGACTTTATAAAGCCTCCATGATTTTCAAATTGAGGGTTGAAAGTAGGCTCCCTGCATGGCTAAGTCAAAAATAATTTGTAAATGTTAAAAAAAAATACACATTACGGACAGAGGAACTGCCCTTTTTTTTTTTTTTTTTCTCTCCAGTGTAGCTTGCCAAGAGTAGTGTTTCATCGGAAGCCTTACAATCTGCCTGATTTTGCATGTATTTTTTCCAACATAATCTTATTTTCTTTTTTACTGCCCTCTAAAGATGATCCAAATCAAATGGCTTTAACAACAGTCTTCATCATTTCCATTCAAGATATTTTAGTATATAATGTACAATACTGGGATTTTTGGGGTTTTTTTTCCTCTCAATTTAGTGATGAAGCAGAAACTAGAAAATGCACTCAGTGTAGCTTCAGTGTTAGGTTCTCAGTCAAATTCCTGGAATGCAAAATGAGGAAAGTTTAAATCTTTCTCAAAATTATTAAAGACAAATAATTTTAAAAGGTTCAGTAGCAAAGGTTCAGTAGTTCAAATTTTTCCCAATTTTGTACACTTTTGTAGAGATCATCTTCTGCCAATTACATTTTAATCAAAATTAATAAAATCACAATTATTTTGTTGTTTTATCCTGATACAAAGAAAGAACTGAAATAAAAAATTATTTAAGTCTGATAACAAATCATACGTACAAACAATGCATTTTGGTAGGTTTCTTTTTTCTTTTTAACACGTTTTCCTCAAGGGGAGGAAGAAAGCATATGTGATCATCCTGTCTCCCTGTCCATCTGTCTCTCTGCAAATTCTCTCAGCAGTTTTAATTGCTTGGACACTTCAGCCCAGTTTGGCAAAGAAATAGGAGCCTCAAAGATACTGTACATTTATAATGACTGTATGTATTTCTGACAAGAAATGTGAAAACAGTGGAGAGACCTTCAAATTGGTGTCTTGTTCTGGCAGAAGGGTTCATCCAGCTGACCAGGCTGTATATGTGTGTGGGCTGCCCAGGTAGCACATAGGTGTTATCAGACCTGATTGTGACCTTTCAGTACTTAAACGGAGCTTGTAAAAAAAGAGAAAAATTTACTTTTTACACTGGCAGATAGATGTAGGGCATACTGAATGGTTTTAAACTAAGAGGAGAGATTTAGACTAGATGTTAGGAAGAATTTCTTTACTCAAAAGGGTAGTGGGGCATTGGCACAGGTTGGCCAGAGAAGTTGTGGATGCCCTATCCCTGGAAGTGTTCAAGACCAGGTTGGATGAGACCCTGAGCAACACAATTTGGTGGCTAGCATCCCTGCCTTTGAAAGAGGGGTTGCAACTAAGTAATCTTTAAGGTCCCTTCTGACCCAAACCACTCTATAATTCTATGATGCCATGATCAGCTACAGCTCACAGTGTCTTCTGCATTGCCAGCTGCTTAGGGGCTGCATGGATGATGTGCAAGGCTGAGGGGCATTTTGAGATGGGAGAAGGAGCCAGAGCATTTTGATAGCAATTAAGAGGTGTAGGGAGTGTGCTGGTGTGGTTTGGATCTATAATCTTGGTATTTGATACCGTAGGTCTGCTGTAGAAGGTAAGACTGGGAACTGACAACACAAGCCTCAACAATTCAAGTATTTGTTATTTCAGTGCTCATTTGCTCACAGGAGAAATTTCATCTGATTTGTGGTCTCATTTCTATCAGTGTGACAAAGGCTTGAAATTTCCAATCCACTTGTTTGTGTTAACTCAGGCTAGTGGTGAGTTCCTAGCTGTAGAGCCAAGAGCTGGTTTTGCTCTCCAGAGGGTTGGATTATGCCTTTTGGTGCATGTGATCACCTTGACTTTTCTGGGAGGGTTCTGCTTGGAATCAGTTAGTACAAACTCTTATGTTGGTATAGAATTAATTCTTCCCTAAGGGACAGCTAGCATATCTAGAGAAAGTCTGTGCAGGTCATAGATAGAAGCATTTGCACTGGTATGGTGTACAGGCTGGTGTACAGACTCTTGACTGGCTAAGGACTAGAGAAAGGGAAGAGGGAGCTGGAGAAATACAGGGCCTTCTCTGTCCCCAAAGATGGGGAAGGTGGCACAATCTGACTCAACCAGTTGAACACTGTGTATCCCCGTCTCTTTGGTCCACACAGGGGCAGCCTCTGCTGAGGAGGTGACTTCAAAAGGTGGAAAACAAATTAGGAAAAGTATGGATCTCCATAGCCCAGACAGATTGGCCTGGAAAAACACAACAAAAACTCCCACTTACTATTCTGCTCACAAATTTCCACCAAAACTCAGCTGTGAGGAGAATAAGAGCATATTTTTAAAAATGTAAAACTTTTTTTTTTTTTTTTCCCCTTCTGAGCTGCTCTTACAGGCTTTAAAGCATTATTTTCAAAAGCTTCACAAAAGCAGCAGGCATCAAACAGTCCAGGCTGAGTGGAAGCTTGGGGAGGAGAATTGCAAAGTAAGTTGTGAGGGTGATGGCTGCAGACATGGAAGCAAGGTTATTTGTTTGTTACAAGTCAGTGATCATAGCTTCCTGTTAATGATGGAGCAGCAGAGAAGGAGAGTTAGAGCAGCCCAGCGAGCCCTGGATTCACACAGCCTAAAGTTCAGCTACATCTTTTGTCTCATGCTTCTGTTGTCTAGGTGATTCTTGGATTGGGAGTCAGGAGATGTGAGTTTTGTCTGCAGTGCTGACGTGCCCTGTGACCTTGGACAAGTCTGTTCATCCCCGTGCTTCTCTTCTCATCTTTTTGCTCACTTAGAATCTCTCTCCCTTTTTCCTTGCAGTCTTTCCCTAATTATACATCTGGACCACGACTATCAGAATGCAGCTGTGCTCTCAGGTTAGGCACTGCTATTGTCTGAGTGAACCATAAAGAAATCCTGCACTGAGCACTTCACAGGACTCTCCTGTTATCTCAGGATTTCACTGACAACCTTAATGAAACAAAAGACTTCAAAAGACTGAGTGTTCCTGCCTACTGCTCAACTGCCTGCTTTTTCTGTAGCATCTTGAACAAGAGAAAACATAAATTCTGATCCCTGGGTTGTCAGAAAATAATGATTTATAGTATTTCATACCACCTGATTATTGGTAATGTATTTTTTGTTCCTGAAATCTCAGCAGTACTGGGTACTTCGCAGTGCCTAATTTTCTTCAAAGCGGATTATAAACCAGCATGCTGCTATATATCTTACTCATTTTGATAGGTTTTCCTTAATTTTGCTCTTTTATGGAGGTGCAGTTCATGTGTCTGAGACTAGGGACAAAGCCTCCTTCAGAATTAATTGCACAGTACCCCTGAAATCTACTCTATTTTATCCCCATAAGGATGGGGTCCAGTGCCAGAGTAACTGGCTCTGCAATGTGATCTCAGCAAAATTGAGTATGTTCTGTAACTTCAACTTGCTTTGTATGCACTGCTCTACCTGGTCCAAGATGTCAACATCATAGGAAAAAAACCCTACTATATTCTTGGGAAAAAAAAAAAAACATTACATCCTTCAGCAGCAAAGCATGCATACCAATAATCCATATCTGCCCTTGCATCTCCTTCTGATCCAACCAGAATTCAGACTGGATTTTTCCATGAGATCCGTAGGGAAACTCATCATCCAGAGTTTTGTGTTTCACGTTTTCCTACAGTGTTGTGTCTTTTGTCTTTATATCAAGTGTGCTCTCAGACAGCATCCACAGCAAACTTCTCACAGCTGTGTCAGCTTTCAGCATCCTGCATAAATTGTCTGATCCCAGAGCTTGCACAGTTGTGGTTCCAGATCCCACAGTGCATTACCTCATGTTTAACTTTGATAATCTCCCTCCCCTTTCCCTTCTTCCCTCCCTCCACATCATATAGGGTTGTAAGAACAAGTTTTTTGCTTCAGGAGAAAGGGCTGTCAAAGACAATTTAGTACTTTGTGGTAGAAGTATAGAATTGGAGAATAATTAGGGTTGGAAGGGACCTCAGGGGAGTCATCTGCTCCAGTGGTATACTAAGAATTTTGGACTATGACCTCAGCTTGGGTGAAAAAAAAAATCCCCTCACTTATCTGTGAATCAGTTCAGGAATCAGCAGGACCTGAGTGATTCTACTGTGCTGCCCTTTTACATTCTAATTAATGGTGGAGGCCCTTATGTATACAGTTTCTTAGAAGCAGTTACAGTCTTACAAGCTCAATCCACTTCAATATAAGAAAACAATCTGTATTTGAATGGAACATTGAAGACTTGTTAATAATTTTAAAGCACTTTAGTTGTGCTGAGACAACTCTGCATTCCAATCAGTTTATATATTTATTTGGATTCATATGCCAGTGATGCTTACGTGGTATCAGACCATAAATTGTCTACATAAATTAAACATGGATGATGGAGCCACAAAAATGAGTCATAATTTTTTCTTTAAAGAACAGCAGGAGGTAATTGCTTTTATAAGGAATTCAGAAACTAGCTCTGCATCAGAACATATAATTGTACTCAGAAATCAAACAAATTATTCCCATATTCAGCTAAGACCAAGTAACCATCAAACATAGATGCTGTTAGAAGGACTGAGCATTTATTCGTGCTATAAAGGCTCACACACATTTATTCTGTTTAAATTTATAGAAGGAAAATAATTCTGCAAAATATGCTAATAAGAAGTTCTGTATTATTGACCACAACACTATCTTTAAAAAATCTGAATTTATTCATCTGCAGCTATATAGTGTTTCCCTATGTTCAGTGTAGTATAAATTCAGTGTCTGGCCCTAACAAGTAAGGGTGTGAGCATACATGCAGAAACTGAAGTTTCTTGTTTGTCTGCCTTTTTACAAAGAAGTAGAGCAACAGAGCTGGAATAATTTTTTTAAGATGCAAATCTCATTAATCTGAACAAACATGTTTCAACATGTCTCTGAAAAAGATAAGAGCTCTTGTTAGCTATTTCATGTCTGGTTAAAAATAAAGTGGGAGAAATCACAGTATCTTTTCTGAAATGGCCAAAAAAGGGAAAAAGTTAAAAACAAGCCTAGAAACCGGGCCATTTGGTGCTTTATTTAGTGGTTCTTTTTCCATTAGCTCACCCTGCTTTTGTAAACTTTGGAGAGGAATGCTGTGTTATAACAGTAGCATTTGCTTTGCTTTTACTGTTCCGTATGTGGATAATGAAAAACAACTGTAATTCGTGAGTTTGAGGTATAATTAACTGATGCCCTAAAAGGTAAACAGTTTCTTCTAATTGTATCAAAAAACCCAGTCATGAGCCAAGCAAAGTGATTTATATAAAGGAAATGTAACAAATATTTGAATAAATATATAGAGGCTGTCTCACTGTATTTTATTTTGTTTTAATTGTATTAATCCTGGATCCTTTGGTGTATTTCTGATAAAATTAAATACAGTATACAATGTAGCATTTAGTCGGAGCCAAAGGCTTTGTTCAAGAGGAGCAAAAGACAGGTTCAAGTTTTTGCTCTATCAGCTTCATATCAAAATTTGTGATCTCTCATTGCTCCAGGCTAGGCATGTGAACCCAGTTTTCCACATTCCCACGTTCACAAACTGACAGCAGGAGAAACAGAAAAAGCATACAGAATTTCCAAATTTGGATGTTGTCAATGAAATTAAATAAATAGCTTTTGGTTGGCAATCAGTATATTTTTGTACAGTGGACGAAGCTACTGATCTTTTTCTCTTGAATTTTGTCAAAGTGTAGAGCCGTGTTATTTGGTATGGAAATGCCCTGAGGCTCTTCATCCCTTATTTGCCCTCTGCAGGCTGGGTTTTCTAGTGGAACTAAATTTCATTAAGTACACCAATTACTAATTTCAGTAAATTGTGCCTCAGTAGTTAAGCTGAGCCTTGAAAAGAATAAAATAGAAATAGAAAGAAATAGAAATAGAAATAGAAATAGAAATAGAAAATTTTAAGTTGTAAGGGACCTACAGCAATCATCCAGTCCAACTGCCTGACTTCTTCAGGGCTGACCAAAAGTTAAAAAATGTTATTAGGGGCATTGTCCACATGCCTGTTGATCACTGGTGGGCTTGGGGCATCAGCAACCTCCCTAGGAAAGCTGTTCCAGTGTTTGACCACCCTGTGGTAAGTCAACCCATTCAGCTCAAAGGATCCCCACTCTGGGTTTTTCTGAATATTCAGAATAGCATATCCCCACGGAAATGTGCTTTGTTTGGGACACAGCTCACTGGGACAGAAGGGGGACAATATTCCACAAACAGGACACATCCTTTCAGTTAAAAAAAAAAGAGAAAAGCTGTTCAGTTTTAACTTGAAGTTTTCCATAAAAACAGTTTCAGTGGAAAATTTGGACAACCCGTACATAATAACTGCTCACAAAGTTTGCCAGGAAAAAGGGCAGAACAACATTGTTTATTGACCATATAAGCACTTGTCTTTGTTGGAGACTATATGGGTTGGAAATATCTGCTGTAGACAGAACAAATATAGAGTCCTAGGGTGGTGTTAGTTCAGTCACTGGAATTGCATAATGTCATTTGCATAATCACTCCTGCAGCAGTAACTACTTGATACCTCTGCAGTTATGGTGGTAGTTTTGTTGAATGCATAAAAGAGGAATTAAAGAACCTGCTTCTCCTCCCTTCCCAGTTCCCTGTTGATAGGCAAGGGCCCATTATCTGGGGCAGGCACATAGGGATGTGCACTTCAGCAAAGGGTTATGATCTGTGTTCATTACATGCAAATTTGCTGGAGCATTAATCTGCTAGGCATTAACATAATATCAGTTGGTGCCTCGAAGTAATTCTCATCTGATCTAAAACATTCCTCATGTAAGCAAAACAGTTTGCCTACATAGAGAAATTATGAACTAACCACATCAAAATCAGCAAATGTGAACCAGAGTTGAATGTGACCTGATTATATGTGCAAAGCCCTGCTGCCTTACAGGCAGTTTATTCAGTTAAATAATCAAATTAAACAAGATAGTCCTAAATACATCTTGCTTAACTTGATTACTTAAATAAGCAGCCATCTGGCATGAATGACACAGATTAAGTTCTTCCTTAATTTTTTCTTCTTTTCATTTTTCAACACCAGAATTGTTTTGCACCTTGTGCTTGTTTCATGTTACTTCTCTGCTGGAGTATCTTCACATAGAGATTGGGGGCAGAAGTTAATAGATATTATTACACAAGTACAAGCTGAACTCACTGTCTCTGCAACTTGATATTAATCAGCTGAAAGGAGTGCATTAGCAACCCTATTTATACAATTATTTAAGCCACAGGAGAATCAATTTGTTGCTAGAGGAATACAGCTGAAATTTGTCAGTATTAGAAGGAAAGGAAGTGCAAGTGAAAATCCTACGAAGACTAAGTAATCCAGTTCCCTATTTGAAGACAGAGACCTGATTTCATTTAAAGTATTTTTGTCTCATTGAAAAAGAAACACTTATTGCTAGTCTTTATTAAATAGAAAATGCTTTGGGTTAACAAAGCATTACTTAAAGACTGATTCTATGTGTTAGAACTGCTTTACACATAGGGACTGTCCTACTGGCTTTGAAGGCATAAAAAGCTTGAGAAAAGTTGTTTATGCAGGAGAGTGCTGAAGAGCTGGGACTGCTGAGGGGCTCATTGGCATGTACCTGCTTAGAGCTTTGGATAGTTATAGTTACAAGGATTGTGCTAGAGTGAAATTAGTAAAAGCAAATGATGTTTAATTGGAGTGGAATGTTTTTTTACAGTGACCTTATAGTCTCTAGCTTACCAATGTGTGCTGTGCTCTGAAGTTTCTTGAGAAGAGAGGATCCTCAATTCTGATACTTGAGTAATCTGTGGATAGTATGACCAGCAGTTATTCCTCTCTCTTGAGGATGCAGGCCTGTGGAGCTTGACATAATTCCCAGCACACACATCAGTTCTGAACTTTGGGTCTCTAAACATTCACTTTTACCAAATGCTTTCGGATCCCACCCCCTTTTGTTATGTGACTCTGGAAAGCCCACATGCGTGGGTATTGCTGTGGCATTCTCTCCATGCATGTCCTGGGCCTGCCAGTTGGATCATGTGCACATCTGCCAGCTGTATTTTGCTGTGACTGATCTGACTATTGCCATTCCCCTCCCAGCTGCTCCCGTTTTGCAGGTGGAGGGCTGTCCATGTGGAAAGGTTGCGGGCAATGCTGGCAGGTACAGCTGTACTTGCACTACCGCCACAAGGGTGTGATGGAGACGAGTTGTTGAAATTCTTTTTTCTTTGTATCCACGTGCAGCATAAGCACATGAGCTTCTAAAAAAGGGGAAAAAAATTGTGAGATGCTTAGGGTGGGCAACTGTGTGTGCTGGCAAGGTGGCTGTTGTGATTTAGCCCCAGCTGGGAGCTGAGCACCACGCACCTGCTCGCCCACTTCACACACACCCTCTCCCCCTCCCCGCCACACACACTCTTCACCTGTGGGATGGGGAGAGGAGTGAGGAAGGAAAAGAAAATAGAACTCGTGGGCTGAGATAAGAACAGTTTAATAACTGAAACAAAATAAAATATAATGATAATGCTAATTCTATTAATAATAGAAAGGAGAGGGAGAGAGGGTGATAAAACCCAAGAAACACAAGTGATACACAACACAACTGCTTACCACCCACTGGCTGATGCCCAGCCTGTCCCTGAGCTGCAGTCAACCCCACTCCCAGCCAACACTCCCCAGTTAATAAACTGAGTGTGATGATCCATGGTGTGGAATACCCCTTTGGCCTGTTGGGGTCAGCTGTCCTGGCCATGCTCTCCCCCTGGCTTCTTGTGCAGCTTTTCACTGGCACAGCTAGTGACACTGAGAAGTCCTTGACTTAGGGTGAGCACTACTTAGCAACAACCAAAACATCACTGTGTTACCAACATTTTTCTCACACTGAATCTGAAACATAGGGTTGTACCAGCTACTAAGAAAATTAACTCTGTCCCAGACAAAACCATGACACTGACTCAATGAGAAGTTAAAATTCCTGGATTTAATGATTTCCTCCTCTTACCCCAAGACCTTTAAAAGTAATTTCATTTCTCTACACTGCCATTTCCCTTCTCACCTGTTGCCTTGTTGGGTTAGCCAGCAGGCTCCCCAGAGAGTTTTCCCTGTGTTGCACTTGATGTTCATACAGTGACCTTCATCTTAGGGATGCACAGCTGCCAGGGCATCAAAAAAGACTGTTCATCAACTGAGCCACAGTTCCCTGACTGCACAGCTGCTCCTAACCTGTGAGACACACAAGAAGAATCTTTTAATGCACATCTCAATGAAAAAGGTTCATGTTAACGCTGCTGATTGGTTCTGTCTCACCAAGAGCTTACCACATTCACCCCTGGCTCACCTCTCAGGAGGAACTGGGCAGATCAAGATAACTCTGTGGTATGTTCAACTCCTGTCCAGCCAGGGTCTTCACACAAGCAAGTAGGAAAATATCCTGAGCAAGGATATCTGTAGACAAGGACCTGAGTAGCATTGCTGTGGTATCAAACTCAGTTGTATTACACAAATTCCATTTCCTTTTCCTAGGTCAAAATACATGTAATGACACAGAGTTATGTAGGAATGGATAACTAGAAGACTCTTGTTCCTTCTGGATTATCAGTTTCAGAAGATTGCTGCCATGCTTTGAATATTTTTTTCCACCTACAGCAAAGATTCCAGTATGGAAGGTAAATAAAATGGCAGGTTTATTTCATTCCAATGTTATTCTGAATTTAGATTTTAATGTAAATGTAAGAATGAGATGTCCTTTCCATTATTTAGTCAGAATAACCTTTCCTCCTTCCCACCCAGCACATACACACACCCACTAGTGCTGTTAGTTGCAGTAATTAGCTCAATGTGCTAATGACAGTTTCCAGGGAAAACGCTGACAGGACTAATTAATGGGCGAATTTCACTTTAGTAAATGTATGGGCAATTTTCTAAATGCAGATGGCATGGTCCACCCTAACAGGGGCCCAGCCTAGAGCTACTTAATACACCAAGTGTCTAGGGAAAGTGGCTAATTTGTAAAGTGCTTCATGATACTGTGTTGGGTTTGCATGGCGAGGTTTTGGTAGTGGGGGCCCACAGGAGTGGTCTAGGAGAAGCTGCCAGAAGCTTCTCCAGTGTCCATCAGAGCCAAAGCCAGCCAGCTCCAAGGCAGACCTGACACCCATCAGTGATGGCAGCAGTGCCTCTGAGATAACACAGCTAAGAAGAGAGAAAAAAACATGTTGGGCAGAAGTAAACAGCAAGCAGAGAAGAGGAACAGCTCTGCAGACACCAAGGCCAGTGAAGAAGGGAAGGCAGAAGGTGCTCCAGAGAAAAGATTCATTCCCCTGCAGCCTGTGGTGAAGACTGCTGTGGAGCAGAGATCCACCTGCAGTCCATGGAGGGCCCCACACCAGAGCAGGTGGGTGCCCCAGAGAGGGCTGTGACCTGTGGGAAGTCTGTACTGGAGCAGGTTTGTTGGCAGGAGCTGTGCCCCACAGGGGCCCCATGCTGGAGCAGCCTGTTCCTGAAGGATTGCACCCTGCGGAAGGACCCATGCTGGAGCAGCTTGTGAAAAGCTGCAGCTTGTGGGAAGGACTCACTCTGGAAGAGTTTGTGGAGAACTATCTACTGTGGGAGGGATCCCATATTGGAGCAGGGGAAGAATTGGAGGAGTACTCCCCCTGAGAAAGAAGCAGCAGCAGAGACAACGTGAATTGACTGCAGCCCCATTCCCAAGCTCCCTGATCCACCTATGGGGGGGAGGTAGAGAATATCAGGAGGAAGGTTAGGCCCAGGAAGAAGGGAGAGGTCAGGGGAAGGTGTTTGAAGATTTGCATTTATTTCTTATTATCCTGCTCTGACTTGTTTGGTGATAAATTATTTCCCCCCCTCTGGCTGAGCCTTTTTTGCCAGTGACAGTCAGAAGTGAGCAATCTCTCTCTGCCCTTATCTTGCCCCATAAATCTTTTGTTATATATTTTCTCTCCCCTTCCCAGCTGAGAAGGGTGATGACAGAGCAGCTTTGGTGGACACCTGGCATCCAGCCAGGGTCAGGCCACCAGATACTGATTAGAAGAGAAATGATGCTGATAGTTGCTTTCCAATGCATTATTCATTTCTCAATAGTATGGAGATGCGATGTCCTTTTTTATGTTCACCTTTTCCAGACCTGTCCATTGAATCATGAGGAAGGAATGAATGTGCAGTGTCATTAGAGCAGTCTCACATGTTTTTCCCTGCCAGCCTGCACCTCCCAGTCACAAGGTTTATTTTGTGTCATAAAAGAAAAAGAGGAACAGGACGCTCACTTTGGCTATAACAGAAGCTGAGTGTGACATACACTAAAACATTTATTTGCAGGCATCAATCCTGCCCTTGCAGGTCCAAGGAGACTTGGACCCTCTTCCTGGTGTTTGCTCGCTCTTTTGTTCCGAGTTCCTCTGTAAACATGCTTTTTATTGGCTTAATTTTGTCATACAAGATTCCAAATCTCCATATGACAGAAAAGCAATGTTCTTACCTGTGACATCCCAGCAGAATTCAGGATTTTGCCATTTAGTTTCCTTCTAGCAGGAGTAATCAGCAAATGAAAAAATTGTGGATTATTTTTTTTTTTTTTACCATGCCCTTCTTATTAATGCACATATGCTGTTCTGTGAACAAAGCACCTTCTCTTGCTAGATGCTCAAGACAGCTGCCAGTGTCCCAGGAAGCAGTTGTATGTGAAGAATCAATTCCAGTGAGAGACCCGAGGGCAGAGAATGTGCTTGACATCTGTGACAGTGATCCTGAAAGGAAAGGAAGGGACATGGGAATGAATCCTGGTAGAGAGAGGTCCCTGACAGTGGTCAGGGTGGATGTTTACAGAGGATGTACTGACAGAGTACATGGTGTTTCTTCCTTGGTGTACCCTTTTGGCTTTGGAATGGTTGTGTTTGTGTGCATATATATTTGTACTTACATGTCCATTCCTGTTTGTGGAAATGTGTATTACTGTTTCCATGAGCTAAAAATTGCATTGCCTTCTTATTTTTTTTAATAGAGTTTGATTTTTTTTTTCTTATGCTATTTGTATTTTATCAATTTTACAACTCATCTGTGCCTTTATGTATCTCATATCTTGCAGCAATTGCCAAATTTAAGTATTTTTCTGTTCCTTTCAAAACCTGTTCTTTGAGAAGCAGCAAGTAGCCGTTCTATTTTGTTTTCTTAATGCCATTAACAATTTTTATTAATAATGTATTAATAAATTATCAATATCAGTCTTCTTTTTTTTGTAAATTTCAGTGTCCTCATATTTGTAGTCTCTTCCCATTAAAGTAATTCCATAGCTTTAAGATCCTTATCTCATCATTTGTCAGCTCTAGCACATGCTTTTAGGGTAGTGAGACAAAACTGATAGAATATCCAGGGTCTGAGTACATCCATACCAGAGCATGATGGTGTTTTCTGTTCCCTGTCTCTTTGCTTCTTGATAACTCCTGATATCATATTTACCTTCTTGACCACCACTGAATAATGAGCTGTTATTTCAGAGAGCTGTTCAAAGATCTCTTCCCTGGTGATAATACGTAATTTAGAGCCTCCATATGAGCATCCATAGTTAGGATTGTTTTCCCTCATGCACATTACTTGGTGTTTTTCAGTGTTGGATTTCATATTCTGTTTTATCCTCAAAGTCAGTGCACAGCATAACAACCATCTGCAGCTCTTCATACCCAGTTGTCATTGTTCCTCCCAGGCAATTTTGCAACATCAGCAAACTTTGTCACCTCACTATTCACCCCTTGTCCAAATCACTTATGAAAACCTTGGCCAGCACAGCTCCCCAGTGGTTATCTCCTTCACTGTGAAAAACTGTCTCATCTTTTTCACCTTTTGTTTCACATCTTTTAACCACTTTAAATTAGTTATTAAACCTCATAGGAGGATCTTTTGTGACAGCCCCACTTCTGTAAGATTCTTCATGAGGGACTTGAGTGGGAGCTTTTTGGAGAAGAAAAAAAAAAAAAAAAAAGGAAACAGCAAAGAGTTCCTTGTGCCCAGAGGGAAAAGTACTTACGAAGGTGGGTGAAGCAAAGCTCCTACTGGCCTTGTTGTACCTGAGGTAAGATGAAAGCAAGGGTGAAATGAAATATCTAAGGCAAATCTTTGGATGTGAAGTTGCTCCGTGTAGACAGGATGTTCTCCCAGGCAGACAGAAAATCTCAGTCCTCGCAGAGTTGCAGACTCTGGCTGAAGAAAGCCCTAAGATCCAAGTTTTAAATCACACTTTTCAGCAGTTAGTGTAAAGTCCACAGGCTCCATCCACAGCGGTTGCAACTCTGAATATTTCATTTGTCAAGTCCTCCCATAACCATCCTGACCAAAAATAGCATTGGCCTGGCCTGTGATGGTCCCCATGAGCAACCCAAATCATACCTTTGAGCAGCACCTGCATAATAATTCATTCCATGTCCCTCACTTTAGATGGAAAATTATCTTTCTCCCAGTCAAATCTGATATTAATTGTCATTTATTACCACAAATTATTGCTATTAGAGATGGCTTGCTATTAATGGGCTCTAAGAAAGTGAACTGATGTTTAATTCAAGCTGCCACTTCGTGATTTACTCATGACTTGTTTGTGTCCTTCAGGCCAGTGGCAGAAGTGCTGTGCAAAATGCTCTGTCTGGAGAGTGCAGTGAGCTCCCCAGGTGGGACTGAGGCTCTGGGGTGCAGTTCATCACTCTGGTATGCCTGGTAGAGGAGAAGAGGATTTATTTCTTAGCTGAAAGTGCACAGCAGTGTGGGCAGATAGGCCCACTGAGGAAAGAGCATCAGCTCTTCTCCGATTCTCCATGGACAGCAAGGGCACAGCTGCCTCGCCATGGTCTGCACCACAGGCTCCAGGGGAATCTCAGTGCTGGCACCTGGAGCACCTCCTCTCCCTCTTTCTTCGCTGACTTTGGTGTCAGCAGAACTGCTTCTCTCACATATTTTAACTCCTCTCTTCTCTGGCTGCAATTGCTTCTGCAAAATAACATTTTCCTTCTTAAATATGTTATCACAGAGGCATTACTACTGTGTCTGATGGGTTCAGCCCTGGGCAGCAGCAGGTCCATCTTAGAGCTGGCAAGATTTATTTGTTAAGCCTTATTTATTATATTAATTTATTTATTAAGCCTTATTATTTATAGGGCTTGATTTGTGAGGTGAAGTTCAGGGACCACGATATCACAAAACAATTTATATTCCATATTTATCTCTTCAGTCCTTGTCACAATGTGTGGCAATGTACATCTCCTGCTTCCTTTGTTTTAATCACACCAATATTAAAAGAAACACAGACTCCTTTAAGAAGCCTTACATCATTAGCCATTCAGCAGATTGCACTTTCTAAGCTTAAAGGGGTGTGGGGGTGTTGAAGAATGTTGTGATTATTCTTGTGAAGTCTTTTGTGGACCCACACATCCCACTTTGGTCCTGTCTTGGAGTGCTCAATGGTGTTACTCTATGAAGCAGTCTCAGCAGCTGCTGTAAATTGCATTTCCCTTGTTCCAGCCCATGCTGTGTCACACCACCCATTGAATTGAGTGGGAAACGTACGTCTGTGCTGGGAATCGTGACTAAAAGTCTGATCCTGTTTAAAAATAAATGTTTTGCAGAGTTTTGGGGTTTTTTTAGAGATGAGGCCAGAAGCACCAACTCAATTCACAGTGTGGCTGCAAAATCCCAGCTCCAGATCCATGATGTAACAAGGTACCAGGTGGGGAGAGGAATGTGCTGCAGGAATGAGAGGGCAGAGATGTGTTTCTGCTTGCAACAAAGCTGCAGCCTCATGTGGAGACAGCTCTCATCAGCCACTGCTCTCCTCTCCTTTCCCTGCCCTTTCATGCCCACCCACCATGCTACCACCTGTGCTGTACTGGCACAAGCAGCTTCATGACTGCTGAGCCAAACAGCTGAAAAATGACTTTGCAAAAAGGTGGGTTATTTGTCATCCGAGTAAGTACAGTGATCCTGTTCACCCTGTGTTGCACAAATGGCTATGCTGGCACAACTGGTGGGCAGACCAGAAGCAGAAGCAAATGCTGAAGATGGATTTGGGAGGAAATATGGATTGACTGTCTTGTTAGTGGCAATTAGAAATGCACACAATACAAATACATTTGAAATGTGTACGGCCCAGGAAACGTATCCTGTGCTTCCCACATTTCCAAGGTCCTACCATGGCTCGCATGGACACCAGAATCCCCCACGCAGCCCTGGTGTCAGGAATATTTGGACTTGTGGTACCCCAAGTGTATCCATGTGCCCCCATCCCTACTCTGGCGCCCAAACACACAGGCAGAGCATCAGTGGCTGCTCCTGATTCCTGAGAGTCTTTTGTGCACGTGTTCTTGTGTCCCACAGCTGCTGTGTGATCAAGTGCTTACATCAAATAGCACAGTGGCACACTGATGTGGTCATGCTAGTGCCTTTGCCTCTGCTCTTCGGCTGGAAGCCATTTCCAGGACATGAGACACAAGACAAGGCTGCTCAGCAGGTTTCCATGTCACCTTTCTGTGTGTGTGTGCCTTTTCTCTCTTCACTGTGGGCAGAGTCAGCCGGTGCCCCAGCCCTCCCCATGAGCTCAGGCACACACACACAGATAAAGCTGTGGAAGTTGACAGCCTGTGGATGCCCCTGAGTCCTCTGTCCTGGCAAGGTGTCTGTACCCTGTGTGCCAGCAGAGCATGCAGGGGTAGGGACAGCAGGTCCCTCCTGCAGCCCTGGAGCAGGCAGGTCAGGGTCCCCTCAGGCATGGTAGGAGCTGACCATCTCCCCACAGCAGAGATCTGCTTCTCTAGACAACTTATGGACCAGTTCCTTTCCTTAACTTGCTGAAGCAAGTTATATAATGTCCATGCCACCCAATACTGCTCTGAAACTCTCTTGGACCAAATAAATTTTCAGTTTAAAGTAGTTTCTTCCAAGCTGGCTGTAAATCACACAGACTGTGTTGTCCCTCAAATCCCTCTCTGGCCAAGAACACCCAGGTGGATCCTTCTGAGAGCATTCCCAGCTCTGAGGGCAGCAGAGCCCAGTGGCATCTAAAGTGGGTGAAGTGCTGTGGCATCACAGGCATGGCTAGGCAATCAAAGGCACAGAAGCTCCTGACAGTAACAGGGCACCAGAGAGAGGCTTGAACAGCCCAGCACTGCCTGCACACAGAGGGTGTGAGGGAAAATCCATTGCCATCCACTGGGCATGAAATACACTCCATGGCAAAGCCTCTCCAAGGTCACCTGCTCACAGGGGCAGCAAATGTGGGCTGCAGCCTCTAGACCCAGCTCTGCAGCCTTCTCAGGAGGCTTCTCTGGAGGGAGCAGGAGGCATTGCTGTGATTAAAAGGCTCCATCAGTGCAGGGACAGCAATTACTGCCATGTGATCAATTCATCTGGGGGACAACTCTGTTCAGTAGTTGCAATCTTTTGTTGGTTTTATGGAAGGGAATACACTTTGTCCATCTTCAGAATGGAGTGGTGGTTAATTTCTGCTGGAAGAAGGAGAGATGCTTAAAAACAATTAAGGAGACTACAGCTTTTCCTTTAGCACAGCCTGGCACACCCTGTACTATGGATCATTTTCCTGCAAGAGAGGCTGAATGTCTGCATCCAGCCTGGAGAAGGATGTAATAAGCAGCTATTAGCATCATGTCTGCAGGTTGCTGAGCACTGCAGTGAGCTGCTTGTCAGCTCTGCACCAGGTTCCTGCTGTCTGTGCTCTTTGAATGGGAAAGTCCTTGAAAATCCATCTGTTTCTTAAAATGGAGAGCTTTGATGAAACTCACCCGACTAACCATGCAATAGGATCAATTTGATGCTCTTTGGTTTGCTACTACACTCCTGTATTGTCTCTGTGCTCACAAACTCCATTTCCAGTAAGGGGCTCATTGATGACTTTGGATTTTGCTTCACTGCTGCTTAAATTGCCGTGCTAACCCATGCCTTGGAGTGGCTCGTGCCAGGCTGCCTGCAGACTTTGACCACCATCTCATTCCCTTGATCCTGGCATGCTTGCAGCAGCTATAAGCAGGGGGAAAGAAAAAAATACTTGTGGCAGTGGTTGGGGGGAATTTTCTTTGTCACTACCCAGCTTGTGCTTCTGGGGTGTAAGAGGAAAAGCTTAAACATAAACTCAGAAAAGTCCAGGTCAACATAAACCAGTGAACAGGTGGTTTTCCGGGTTATTCAGGCTGGATCTGTTGCAAAGCATCAGCTTGATGGACAGGAAATCTGCTGGTAATTGTCAGTACTATATGTCATGGCAGAGAGACTTGCCAGGTGAACTGGGACCTTCTGGATTTTGCACAAGCATAGGCGGGGGCAGGAGGGAAAAGCCATCCATGGTGTCCAACATCTCCTGCTAAAGCATGGAGATATGGGGGAAAAGCTCTGTTTTGTCTTTCTCTGTATCCTCAGCAGTGCTCCTGCGGCTTTTCCTACCAACCCTCTGTGTCCCTTTCCTTAACACACAAACATAGGCAAAAGCAGTTTTGGCAAGAGGCAGGATGGCGGATCGGAGAAGAATACTCGTTTCCCTGCTTGGGGTCTGTTGCTGCAGAAAAAGCGTTAATTTTTATTACTGTTGCATAAAGAAGATGCCGAGCAGCCTGCATGAGGAGAGAGCAGCCGCAGGCAGCGCCTGGCAGCGCAGCTGAGGTGCGAGACGTGGGGCTGCTCGCCTGGCGGGCATCTGAGGCGTGCTGGCTGGCTCTGCTGCCCGGCACCGACGGCAGCGCGGCCAGCGAGGCTGCCAGAGCCGAGCCCAGCCCCAGCCGCCTTCATCGGGGGCCAGGATGGCTGCGGGGGCTTCATCTCTTTGTGGCCAAACACGGAGAGTTGGGATTTAAGCATATAACTGGCTCCTGCGGTAAATCTCTCCCTTCCTGCCTCCACCTTGTGCTTGCGGAGGACCACACGCGCAAAAATTTCCTGCTTTCGCAGAGACTTCCCAAGGTGTGCTTTATTTACTGAGCTGAAATTCTGGAAAAATCGGCCAAGGTGCGGCTGTTGTGGTATTTCCGTCACAGCCCTTCCTGGTGTGTATTTTCAGTGGGTGCCCAGGGGAGCTCCTTGCTGACCCAGCCCTCCAGCCTGCAGATCCTTCTCACAAACCCGCAGTGTTTAAGGGCAGAACGGAACCTCAAATCTCTTGGGCAGACTGCCTGCCTCTCACAGGCTCTTGCATTTCACTTGCTCACCTCTGACCGGAGCCCAGTTACTTGTGTGGCAATACGGGCATCCAGCCTTGAGCTGGCAAGAGCTATTGCCTTTGGCACTGAGAGTTAATGGTTAAGCACCCTGGCTGGTGGAGGTTTGCACTCCACTCCCAGGCTGAATTTGTGTGGCTGCAGCTTCATTCCTCAGTTTTTGCTATGACTTTCTCCTCTCTGTCTCGTCCTTCACGACCGCTGTGTTCACCCTGAACAAAAGTTCATGCAAATTGTAGTGAGGTCAGCTCTCACTATAATTTATAAGCACTTTGGGTTTTTCACAGTAGTGTTTTCTCCAAGTCTTGAAATGTTTAGTGGTGGTGGTGGTGGGGGGGGGTTGTTTGTTTATTTGTTGGTTGAGGTTTTTTGTGGATTTTTTTTGTTTGTTTGTTTGGGGTTTTTTGTTTTGTTTGTTGTTGTTGTTGGGGATTTTTTGTAACTTCTTAAATATTGAACGGTTTCCAGAATTGCAGATGTGAGAAGTGGATACAGTAATCTACATGCACTGTTAAAATAATACCCCTCTTCAGCCCCTTTGGGTATGCAGAGACCATTTAGGCACACAAGAGACAGGTTTTCTTGATTTTTCCCTGAATTCCTCATCCCTGCTTGGACACAGTCTTGCTGTCCTGCTCCCTTCCCTATTGCTCTGCATCCAATTCCAGGCTTCAAAAGCCTTTTCTTTGTAGGGCTTGGCAGACTGAGTAAAGTCCAGCTTGGCTGTGTTGTGTTTCCCAGCTGCTCCCGAGCCACTTGGAAAGGTGCTGCTCTCCTTGTCACCAGAGGGACTGCCAGTCCCTGCTGTCTCCTGTGGAAGCCACCCCATCCTGCACCCGCTGTGTCCTGGTGCTGCTGCTGACAGCTCCTGGATGAGGGACCAGCAGCCAGGTCATCACCCCTTTCAGGTGCCGAATTTTAATTCCTTTCAGCATCTTTCTGAGGTGGAGCAATGTGAGTATCTGTCCAGGCAATGAAAAATGCAGGACAAAGCACAAGGGCCAAAGAGTGTAACAAGACAGAAACCAAAGTGGAGGTCCCAAGGGCTCAGACATCCATCCAAGTGACAGAGCTTACTGAGCCCCCACTGTGTGATGGCTGCTGGGCTCCAGCTGCTCCTGGGAGAGCTTTAGGAAGGTTTTAAGCACTTTTTTTCAGCACTCACTTAGTCAGTTATTGTAAAAAAAGAGCACTAGAAAAATATCCTGTTACAGGAGCTCCCAGAACCTTTGCTCTTGCATGCCCACACAACCTAAGCATCTCTGGCCTCCAGAAGCAGCTTTCAGCAGGGTGGATGGTTCAGCCTTCCCTAAATTGATGGATACATCGTCCATCACAGGGAAATTGAGTCAAATTTGCAGATAGATGCGGCTTCTGTTAAATCCAGTGCAAACCCAGTCATATAAACCAAAGCTGGCTTTCAGCTGGAGTCTCTTTATCCTGTAATAAATTCCTAAGTGGACTGTCAGATTTGATTTTCTCTCATAAACGTCCAATAAAGGAAAAAGAAAACCTCTGCTTCATAAAATCCCTAGTACTAATAAAATGTCATAAATAACAATGAGTGTTGTGATAATACCATTATAGACTAATTACCTTTCATTATCATTAGCACAGAACTGATAAGCACCCAGACTGAGATATCTCAGTGTCATGGTGGTGTTGCCAGATGCAGGACAGGGAATGGCCAGGGAGGAGAGGAGAAGCTGGTTTTGGTGCCTTCCTCACCATGACATTGTGGCNGTGTTGCCAGATGCAGGACAGGGAATGGCCAGGGGGGAAAGGAGAAAGGAGGGGTCTTTTTGTCAGAAGCTGGTTTGGTGCCTTCCTTACCATGACATTGTGGTCCTGGGAGCAGGGAACCCTGTCCTCAGGCTCTTGGGAGTTCTCTGGCTCAGCTTGTCCCCATGTGTGCTCTGCCCTGTGGAGCATTACCCTTGCAGCAGAGAGCTGAGAATGAGGACTGTGGCTTTCATCCCAGCAATCTGGGGAGGTCCAGCTCAACCCTTTGCTGTGTTTGAAGCAAGGAGGAGGCTCCTGGCCCTTGTCCCCAAGCAGGGATGAAGGCAGAGCTTTATTCTCCAGGCATCACACCAGGAAAGCAATCCCTGCAACTCATGCTGGCCCAGCCGTACAGGGTCTTCAAAGTTGGAGATGGTTCCCTGGAAATTATGTGCAAATATGCAAATTATTTCATTATGTCGCTGGCATGAAGTGGCACACACAGAGCAGATAAAAGCTTGGCAGCTACAGAAATGGGGAAAGTGAAAAAAAAATTCTAAGAGGGATGCTAAGCTTCCCCATCCTATTTTTGCCCTCTGTGTGAGTGAGTGAGGTGGGGAAAAAGACTCAAGGCTGGCCAGGGAAAGCGTGACATCTCCACCTAGCACTCCATGGCTACCTGCACTGTGCTTGGTTAATGCAACTGAACATGGATACTTTGGCTGGAATGTGTTCATGTACCAAGTGGCATCTGTGCTGTGTTTGCAGTGCATGTGGATCCTTTCTAGCCTTGTCCAGGAAATCCTGAATGACAGAGAAGGAGGCACCATGGGCTTCTGCTTTCTTTATCCTCTGAAGCCGAAAGTCAATATTAGCAGTAAGAAAATCCATTCTTTTTGCAGAATCCTTTGTCCAGCACAGTGGTGCCCGAGGTTTGAAGGGATGGGGCGGTACATGTGAAACAGAAACACCTGGAGTTACAACATTGAGAAAGTTTTGAAAGAACACATGTAAATCTTCCCAGGACGTTTGTTTTTTCCATCCACCACCCACAACTGGTGTCACACTGGGTGCTGGTCAGCTGGCTGCCTTGATCCCAGCCTGGGGCTGCCAGCACTGACCTGGCATCCCTCTCACCCCAAGCTCCAGCATCCTAACCCTGGATGGGTTCTTTTGGCCATGTCCAGCCTCGTGCTTGGAGCCCCAGCAATTAGATCATTTAATAACTGTCTCAATCCAGGCAGCTTTGTGTAAAGCATTTTACCTGGCTTTATTTCTCGCATTGCTTTGTATTCCTTCAAACTCCAAACCCGCAAATCGATGCGGTGCCGCTATTTTTGCCTCTAAAATGTTTACTCCTGGCTCTCTTTAGGACCTAAAAGGCTGAAAACTGCATCATAATTGTCTAATTAGTCCTAATGCTGCGTAGTGTTGACTGTTTAGTTACCATATATTGTGTACAGAACTAATTGTGGTGAAAGTAAATGAATGTGAAGGAAACAAACAAGCTACTAGAAAATAATTACTTGGAGTGTTTCTTTTTAGTACCTGTACAGCAGATTTCATTATAGTCAACAGCTTCTAAAGCTGCTTGAAATAGCGGTATTTGTCATTTTCATAGAAACTTGATAATGACATTAATTTATCTTAATGGTCTGTTCTATTGTTATAAATAGTAAAATTAGCTTAAATTGTCTTGCTTTTGCTGGTTTTGGATGGCTCCAAAGGGCCCCACAACAGCAGATGAGTAGATAATTTGGTGTGCTTGACAGATTTCCAATAATTTGTTATGTGGAACATGAGGTAATGCTAGTACCATTAATGTTCATTTTCCTCTAAATTCATTACTGCCCTTTTCCCTTTTATCTTTTTTAATGTCTGGGCCATTTTTCTATATTTCAAGTGGAGCTACAAAGCCTATTCATATTCAGCTATAGTAGCTATTAACATTCTGCACATAGAGAACATCATGTAGGAAAACAACTCTTTATGAAATGATGAGGCTGGTGGCTATTTATGCTGAAAAGTAGGCAAAATGGGTTGTTTGCTGGTATTAGGGATTGGCTGTAATTAAGTCAAATGTAATTTTAAAGAAATTTAAATGTTTTCATTTTTATAGCCAAGGTAAAACACAATTCAGGGAAATTCTAAGATGGTGTAAATGCATTAATAAAAACTATTTTCCCTGTTTTCTACTCCTCCTGATTAAACTTCACCGAGGATTTTATGCATGGCTAGTTATTTGCACAATATTTTCTACCCAATTTAAACCTAATTAGTCTTGGGAAAGTATTAAAATTAACGGTACTTTTATGTGGGTTTGCTGATACGGTAATGATCTGAACAAACAGCAGATCTTTCCATCAGGGAAGAATAATGTTGCCTCCTGCTCCTTTTCTGTCTTTTTTACCTTTGTCTCTAAACAACATCAGTGTCCTCTTCCCCTCCAGGTGCAGAGCCATGGAAGAGAGGAAGGGATGAGGTTTTGCTGTCCTTATCTCACTGGTGTGTCTGTAGTGTATGAAAATCCAAACAGAAGGATTGAGATGTGAGGCTGGTTGCCACGGGGTGACCATGGTGGCATGCTTGGCACCACAGCCACGTCCCCATCATGTGGCAGGGAGCAGGGGCAGCACAGGAGGGGAGGGAGTGCTCTGGGGAGAGGATGATGCCCTGGTGCTGCCTCACTGCTGAGCAGTGGTGGTGATGACCCCCTGTCCAGCCAGGTGGGAGGAGGATGATCCCTTCTGCTGGAAAGTGCTCAGTGAGCTATTATGGATCTTGGCAGGTTTCCACAAAAGTGTATTTTCATGAAATTTCAAACACAAAGTGCTCCTGAGTGATGGAAATATTTTTGAAAACCTCAGTTGTCTTTCAGGAAAAGCTTGATTGAGAACATTCCTAATTTCTGTATTATTTTTAATAGCAACATTATTTTATTTCATAGGATCATGGAAGGTTTGAAGTAGGAAAGGACCTCTGGAGGTCATTTAGTCCAGCACCTCAAGCCAGTTCTCTAGGACCATGTCCAGCCAGCTTCTGAGTATCTTCAAGGTGGGAGTTCACATTTCTTCAGTTTAGGTATATCAGGCAACTTGTGGCTCTGAGGAACCATGAATTACCACAGTAGTCAAACCAATGCATCATTTTTGTGTTTAAAATCAGCCACTGCTTATGCCTGATGTAAATATCTGCCCTTTAAGCCTGCATCCCAGCCCTGCTGGTTGTGATGGCGTGATGACAGCCCCTCCTCATCAGGGTTTAGGGCTCAGCTAACCCCTCACCAGTCAGAGAGCAGGCTTTCCTGGCTGCTCTCAAAGCAGCCCTTCTCAGGGGCTTTACTTGGAAAACTCCTGCTGTCCATAGCAGGATTCCTCTCACCGAGCTTTAGACACTGTTGTGCAAAGGCTGCTCTGCTCCTCCTCGCTCCCTCTCAGGAGAGGGGTGAAGAAAAGCTATGCCCACAGTGGGAGTCATCTGGTTTGTTTTAGACAACAACTACACTAGGAGGAGATGAACAGCAGCTAAGAGTGCCAGTTTCCCTCCATTAAGGAGAAAGAGAACTCAAGCTCCCTGGTATTAAACATCAGGTATCAACATGACAGATACCTGTGCCTGGGCAAAGCATCTCCCTCCTTGTGCCTCATTCCCAGATTGTGGCTGGGAGAGATGTTCATCTCTGCAATTCTTCTCCATCCTGGAGGTCCTGGGTAGCCCAAAGATTGCACAGCTGTGTTCTACTTCTAGGTATGGAAGAGCAGCATAATTACACAATGGCAAGTTTTTCCAGATTTCCAAGGCTTATGTATCTTTCCAAGTTTGGGCTGAAGCTTACCTGCAGTCTCTCTATAGGTGTATTTTGCTCTTCCTGGTTTGTATATACGAATTTTCATTTATATATTTTTTAAATATGTGCTTATCTTATTTTTAAATTTTGTGAATGCTTGTGAATGTGCATGCTGAATTTTAAGAAAATCTTTTTTATTTTTTTCATCTATCACTGCTTCTGTACTGAGAAATGTATTGACTTGGCTGAGCATTTATAATTAAAATATCTGCTACTCAAACTTCCAAAGACTCACCGAGTGACAGTCAGACACACCTGGCTGAAGCTGGAATCGGCACATTTTGTCTGTTGTTTGCAAGTGCCTGTCACAACATGCCAGGTTTGTTCCTTGCTCCCTGCTTAGCTTTTATCTGTTCCACAATGAAAAATAACGCTAAACAAAGGGGAAATTTGCATCACAAAGATGCATCTCTGTGCTCAGCCCTCCACCCCAAGATAAAGTAGACAGGTTTCCCATTTCAGCATCAGAACCCATAGGGTTGGTAAACAAACACTCTTAAGCCCAGGTGAGCATCCCCTGCGAATGGGAGACAGGGAGAGAGCAACGCAGCATCTGAAGGGTGGGGCTGACAAGGCATTTACCCTAAACCAAGGAAGATGTCCATCTGCCTGCTCATTTGGAAAATAACAACCAAAGGATGAGCCTGAACCTCACCTCTCAGTCACTCTGGCTGGCTGGAGTCCCTGAGAAGGAGCTGTGGCTGGTGCCCAGGAAGACCCTGCCAGCCTGGGGCAGCCAATGGCCACCACAAGGCCACCAGCATTGGGCAGTGCCATGACTGTGAGGCCAGGCATCAGAGTGGCTCTGGCAGGGCACTGGCAGCATTGCCACTAAAACCTCCTCTTCCAGGACCTTAGCACACATGTGTAAAGGTTGATTTGCTTTGGAGCTCCACACAGAGGAGTTTGTTTAGGAATCTTGTGTGATTGTATCTCCAAGACCAGGCATTTGAGTGCCCCAGCCATGACCACCAGCAGTAGCTGAGGAGCTGTGGCTTCTTGTGCTGGCAGAGCACAAATTGAGGCACAGTCATTCCAGAGACCTCCTGTTGATAATCCAGGTGCAGCATAGTTGTGTGGCACATGAGACCATAACACACACACACACCAAGATGTGGGTGTAGTTTATCTATTTGCTAACAGAATTAATCAATCATAGCAATAAAGGAAGGATTTTCTAAAAGCAAACACATCAGACATCGTTAGATTGCGCAAGATTTCCTCTGCCTTATGGAAGATGGGATTCCAGCAGCAGCAGCTGCCAAAAGATGTTTCTGTGGTGCTTCTTGATTGACTCCACTCCTGATGAAAAACCCCTCCCTGTGCCTTCCTTGCCAACAAAAATAATGAGACACAGACATAAAATCAAATAAGTGTAGACAGAAGCATTGCTGCTGGATGCCTTCAAAGCCTGTGCTGGGTTGAACCACCTGTCCTGGCTGTATCCACAGCAGCAGTTCTAGTCCAGGGTGATGGGGTCACCAAGACCCTCCCTGGGTCTTGGTCTTTTGGAAAAGGTAGGCTGTACAAATAGTGAGGGAAAGGTGAATTAGGAGAGAAGGAAAAAAAGGAAAGCTGAGTGTGGGTGGTTTTTTTAAGCCCAGTTTAGGTTGATTTACAGCTGTGTAAGGAGGCAGAGCTGTGCCTTGAGGAGCTGCAAGTCCGAAAGGAGAAAAAACAAACAAAATTCAGTCTTGCTCAATGGGCCACCCAAAAGCTGCAAATCTTTAGGTAATTAGCCACAATTTATAACCTATATCATATAGTTTTAGTACTTTTAGTTAGTTATATGGGTATTTATAATATATGGGTAACAAGTAACATATAGGCCATGAAAATATATTATCTATAAACATGATGGAAAACTACCTACAGTCTCATGTCCTGAGGTTTTGGTTGATTACACACCCTCATTCTTGATCACATCCAGCCTGGATGGGAAGCAAGACATTGCCTAAACCTGTTCTTGTGCAAGAACTGCTGTTACAAGTGATTCTGGGCCCAGGCCAGAGATTTTGGGTTGTTGCTGGAAATTGGTGCCTCTCATCCTTCCCAAGGGTACCTGAGGAGGCAGATGAATTACAGGTTTGCGTACATGGCCACTGATAAAAGGGAATATTTTCCTGAGATTGTGTGAGTCCCAGGAGACTCTGCTGATGAAAATGATTCCTCTGTGATTGATTGTCTCACTGGATTTCTGGCAGATACTTTTGGAGAGAGAAAGAAGAAAAGAGCAAATGTTTCATTCAAAGAACTGCATGCAAAACACAATTTTGATTGGAATTAGATTGCAGTTCAGGTTGCTTTGGACAGTTGAGAGATTTGCCCTGAAGACACAACTATATTTGATATCAGGGAAGGTAGTAAAACTTGCATAGGTGACACCATCAATCCAGGGAAAAGGCAGTAAAACTGGCACTGCTGACAGATGAGCAGCTCCTGGCAGGATGTAGTATGTGGGAGCAAGGACCAACCCTGCACCCTGGGAGGACAGCCCAAGGGAAGGACTGCTTGGGCAGGAGGTGGGAACGCTCAGGGCTCTTCTTGCCTTGCTAAAGGAAGCAGGAGCAGGGAGCCCGAGCCCTGGTGTCAATCCCAGGGAGCTGCTTGTGGTACTCAGTGCCTTTTCTGCTGCAGTGTCACGGTGCAAAGGTGTTCAGTGGATGAGAGATAGATCTGGGGACACTGAAATAGTGTCTGTAAAGGTAGGGTGGCTCTGCAGTACATCTGCTCCGTGGGAAGAATGGTCTGAACCTGCTCTGAATCTCCAGTATCCCCAGAGCAGAGGAGCAGTGGGACTGGTTTCACTGTGAGAGGTGCAGAGCTGGATCCTGGTCCATCTTTCACCCTGCGCATATGAAAAAGGCACAGGGGACAGAGAGCCCACTTGCTTTTCCACTCCCCTGGAGAATGATGCACTAAATGCACCTCCACTCTGTGGGCAAGAATCTATGAAAGGAAGCTGATGCAGCAGAAGATGTGGGAGCTGTTCTGCCCCTGCTTGTGGGGCAGGTTCACCAGGATGTAGGAGAGGGGCTGGCTCCTCTCTCTCTGACATGGGCTGCAGCCCACCAGCAGCATTCCAAAATTTGCTGGTTCTCAGAGGCTGAGTTTAACTAAGCTGAGTTGGAGATGGAGTAACTGAAACTAAACAAGTCTCAGAATATTTGTTGTTCTGCCCTGCACGAACTCACACACATCTATTTTTCAAGGTTCATGGTAAAACCCCCTCATGGAGCTCAGCCCAGGCTGGAGCTCCTTTCTGCATCATTAATTCCTTGACTTGTTTTTCTTTTTCCAGAGTTCTTTGCAGGTCATTTTTTTTTTCCAGTGCAGCAAAGGATGGAAGAGCACATTGAAAGAATTATTGATAAATAGTTGCATCTCAAAGCTACACAGATCCATTATGTCTGAAAGATGCAAACACAAAATGATTTTGCATTGTGCAAATTATTTTCCTATTTGAAACACAGAATCTCTCTCAAATAGCTTTAAAACCCTCATTCTAGTGGAGCATCCAGTTTGTTCCATTAACTACTCACATAGTCAACTGGAGAACCGCTTTTATTAATTTCAATGGAAAGCTAAAATGCAGTTCATTTTCTGTAATTGCAGGCCCATCACCTAAAGACCCAGGAAAAGCTTTTAATCCGAGGCATTTTTAGAAGGGTATGATTACATCGGATATCTTCATAAGGTGCATAATTACCGGGGTGACAGTGACAAAGAAACATAAAGAGCCAAACTTCCCAGCCTGTTAGGGAGTGGGCCTTGCCTGCCAACCTGGGGCAACTGATGTGTGGGGTGCTGGGGTGGGCACCAGAGGTGGAGGACCTCTCCAAGAACCAGCTGTGGTGGGTCCCAGTCTTCCTCCAGGTGGGCAGCAGAAAATCCAGCACCAGTTGTCCTGGTGCCACCCTGAACCCCCAGGCCAAAGTGGCCTTTACACCTCCCTGTGTGCTGCATGTCAGAGGATGATGCAGAGAGACCCTGGGAGCCCGGGGGAGGCATTGGTGGGCTGGAAGATGCCTTGGGAAAAACAGCACTTGAGACAGTTTAGAGAAGCAGCCAAGGGAAGTTGAAGGGAAGCAGTAGTTGTAGGGAGCGCAGAAGGACAGTGGTCAGGAAATATGCAAAAGGACCAGAAAAAATGGTAGAAAGTTTGGGAAGAAATATCTGAAGGTTAAAGCTATTTAGCTGAAGGATGAGAAAGACTCTGTGAAGTGCAAAATATTAAGCTGAATAAAATTTCATCCCAAGATGAAAACCTTAGAGGGGTTGGTGTGGTTTTCACCCTGGGGTGCAAACAGGAAAAAACCTGCTGCATCTGGACAGCTGACCCAGGATCCCTGACCAGCTCCACAGGATGGGATGAGGCTGCAGGGGCATGGTGGCTCCTGGCCTGTCTCAACCATCACCAAGCTGCCAGCCACGCTCACACCACAGCCAGAAGGAACTGCCTGGTTGAAATTTGAGGTCTTTGGTAACCTGACTCTGCTCAACCAAAACAAACCGCGCAGCACCTCCGGCATGTCTGGGGGAAGAGGCAACTCCAGCTGGAGGGAAGAAGAAAGGAAAAGCTTCAGTTGTGAATTATTGCTTGGCTGTTTTGCTCAAGGAGGCACAGCCACAATCATCTGCTATGATTCAAGGCAGCTGCAGCCCGGAGGCATCCTGGCAGGACTCGCAGCCACGGGCAGAGGTTCAGTGCAAGACCACTGACTCCAAGCAGGGTCCTTTGTACTCACAGACCTGACTCACAGAGGAAATTCAGATCTGTAGGAACAGAGAGATGCCAGAAAATCAACCCCCTTAAATCAGGCGTTTGAAATGCATTAACATCCCTTTCCTTTGGCTCTTGGCTTCAGTCCTCTCTGGCTTTAAGCACTGCTGGATGCTGAGCACTGGCTGCAGCAGTGGAGGGGCAAGAGAGCTGAAGATGTTTCTTTCCAGGGGTTTCACCAGTAAAGAGGAGCCACCTCTCGCTGCATCCTACAACAAGGGACACTTTAACTGATTGCAAAAAGAGTTAAGTGTACTTAGCACCTCAGTAGATGAGGGCTAAGGTGGGTAATAGCCACAACAGAAGTAGCTGCTTGGGGAGCAATTTAATTAATAAAAATGTAAGAAACAAAAAGGTCAAGTCTTGCCTCTGCTGTGCTGCATTTAATCTGCACATGTACACAGGACTTCAGCCTTGCGGGTGTTGGGTTTTTTTTTTCAGCTGGCACATTTCCCCAAACACGGTAACATTTTTTAACTTTAGTGGATGACATTTGGTAATATGTTTAAGGATCTGTAATATTTTATGCTTACAGCTTTTTGCTATTGTTGTTCCAATATGGCACTGATGCCGGTATTAAAGTTTAATATGATTAGAAAGCTCAATTGTATAACCAAGGGGTTATACTCTTTATCTATTCTAATCTGATTAAAAGGCTTCTCTTCTGTAGCTTTCCACAGTCACTTTATATCAGAACCTAGGAGTGAAGCAACCAGCACTTTGGTTTGTCCCAGATCAAACAAATTGTGTACTTAATTCCTTACCCTACAAAGCTGTGTCCAAACTGCAAACCTGGCTTGTTTGGCTTTAGTGCAGCTGTTCACCAAGAAAGGGCTGTGGAACCAGATGCCCAGGCTTGCCCTAAGGCTGTGTAAGGCTCAAGAGCTGCCTGTTCATGGGCAGAAAAAAGGCATTTTTGGGTGTTGCTGCCTGGTGGTTTTGCATCACCATGTACTATGCTTTGGGGTTAAAAGCGTTGGCAGATGAACCCCCTACACAGCAGAGGTTATTCTGTGTGCTATGGATTCATAGCATTAGCAAGGATAGCTCCAAGACCCTGATGTGTCTGTATCAACCCCTGCATCTTGAAAGTGGGGGATGGTTGTTCTGCAGACCACCTCCCTCTAAGGCCCCCCAAAACTGAGTCACCACTGGGAACACCAGCTTCCATGTAGGTGAAGCTGGTATTCACCACCACAGCAGGCTGCTGTAGGATGCAAAGTGGCCTCAAAGCTATTCCCTCTTCTCTCTAAACTTGAGCCATGGTCTCTACAGGGACTCTACACCTGAGAGCTGCGGCTAAGCCAGGGTAGGAAAGGTCTGAGAGGAAAGTCAAGGCTACTGCTTGTGAAGGAGAGCAAAGAGGGGCAGCCCCTTCTAGATACCCTTTAGAGTCACAAAGAGGTTCTGCCCTATTTCATGTCCAATTCCTCCCCAGCCTGTGATGGGAGCACATCTCCTCTTATGCAAGCAAACTTGGCTTTCCCCACTGAGGAGCATGCTGTTTGTTTGGCTGTGCTTGCAACCCACAGACTCCCCCAGCCAGCCTTTACCAGCATAGCTCAACAACAAAAACCACCTCCAAACACAAACCAGCTTCAGGCCCAGTGGATGCCACAGCTGATGCTGAGCAGGCTGCCTGTAACCAGACTCTTGAGCCAGTTTGATTTCTGAGTTTTCTGTGCAACTCTAGAGAAGGGATTTCATCACCACTGTATTGGCTGCATGGCATCACTGACATGGGTGTTGCACCCACACTGCTCTGCTGATACTCAGGAGACTCATCCATGTGTGGTATGGCAGCAAACAACAGGACAGTATCAACATTTAGTTAAGAGTACGCTTTCTTATCCATATCATGTTATTTGAATTGTCCTAGAAGTATAAAGTCTAAAACCTTGTCATCCTCTGAGGAAGTAATTTAAGAATTGTTCTTCACTAGAAAGATACCTTTATTTCAAGTGTGACAAGGTCTCTCCTTTCTCTGTGTGCCTATACAAAGAAACACTTTTTAGATAAGCAAGCTCACCTAGAAGTTGCCTGAGACAACTGGGATGAGGATGTTCACTGATCTTCCTTGACATCACACCACCTTTTTTCTTGGGCCATGTGGCATGTACTGCCTTAACTCAGTGTTTGCCATTGCTGCTGTCCTGCCTTGCATACACATATTTTCAAATCATCAGGATCTCCTACCTTAGTTTGTTAATAAATGTTTATTTTCCATTAAAATTGCCTTAGAAATAAATGGTCAAGTTTCTTTTAAAAAAGGAATTTCCCTTGCTTCTGATGTTGTCTGGGCCACATTCTGAGAACCAGGCTTAGATTTTCACCATATCCACCCCAGATTTATTATAGAATTTGGAAATATATTCTTAATATATACATTTAATTCTTCTGTCACAACAATTTTCCCCTCAGTTGTTCATGACTGTGAAGAGGAAGTTTAGCATGGCAAACAAGCTTTCTAGATTTCACTTTATTAGCATGCTGTGATGCAGAATAAACTTTTTTACATTCTTAACTGGAGATCCCTAGGGTTGTTTGGAAAAGGTGTTCCTCCCATGAAGCTCCAGCACACAGACAACCAAGTCCACCACCTTACACAAGGCTCTGTGCACCTCTCCCTGAAGCAATGAACTCATTCATCTGTCTGTAAACCAAAACTGATGGTCTGGCTCCAACCTCACAAGAAATACAAGACCTCATAAGCTAGTGGCAGATGTGGCAGGTTTCTTCTGCATTTCTGTACATAGGCATGGTTCTCTTTTAAAGGAACTCAACTATTTGTAACCACTGCAAGGAGCAGCAATACAAAGTCTGGGCAACTTTACTGCAAATCACTGAGAAATTGCTTTTAGACTCACTGTAGCATTGCAGACATCTAAGGATAGAGCATCCTTGCCTGCAGGAGATGGGAACTGATAACCAGGAGGCTCAAGTTTCTGCTGTAAAACTGATGTTTCCAGCAAGACTGTCTCCTTGCATCACGTCTCTGCTGTGAAAACATCCTCCAGCTGATCAGTACCAGCTGGCATGGAGGGGGAAAGAGGAAACACTACTTGTGGCAAAGTACCATAAAGCACAGAACTTACCCCCACTTTAGAAACACTTCTCAGTGCTGGGATTAATGCTTAAACAGCTGGTAGGTATGTCACTCTGGCAGGATGAGCATACCCTCAGACCCTTAAGTACCTTCACTAACTGTAATTCATGATACATCACAGGAGAAAAAAATTATCTTCAAACCAAATCTGCACTGAACTCCCCGTATATTTTGCAAAGAGCGAGACGATACTTTTGAATTATTACAATGTGTAGAATGAACTTTTATTTTCATTCATCCTTCATTAATACCATACAATGAGATAACAATATTTGGAAAAAAATCTTGAAATAATTTAAAACAGAAGGCACAGAAAACCAAACCCAACTATGCTGCTACAAGAGAAAAGGGTAAAATGACTCAGGAAGTGAATTTATTCTGGAAAGTTTTATCGCTTAGATATTCTGATCAAAAGCTACAGCACACAGAAACAAAACCGCACAGTTTAAGCTAACCCATGCTTTTGTTACATATAACATATAAAAGGAAAAAAAAAAGTCTAAAAATATTTTTTGCAGGATGTTGAATAAAAAGTGTAATTTTTAAAATAAAACCCACTAAATCTAGTACATATGTCAAAAAGCCTACACACTAGTGTCCTTAAAGCCTACACACTAAGATGTACTTCACAAAAAAGTCTGCATTAAGGGCAAAGCATACAGTTAAACACCATCTGGGGATGGGAGAAAACTGGTTCTTCAATCAGTTAGAGTATCAAATAAATTTGGTGTTTGCTTCAGAAATAAGGATTCTCACTACAGTAATATACTGGAGAGGACATTCTTTTGTATTTTAATATTATGAAATTAAATCAATAGCATACATTACAGAGAGGAATAAAACTATTCATATGAGATTTTTAACAACTTTTTTTTTTTTTTTTTGCAAAGGAGTAACTTTATTTCTTTTGAAAACAAAGCTACTAGAATAATGGCATGCGATAATATGCCCCAGTATTATACCAGCTACGTTTGAAAATAAAGTTCATGCTTCACCATTGAAATATGCTGTGACTCTCAAATACATTCTCTGGTAATTAATAATACAATACAGAGGTCATTCATAAAATCAGTTCAGGTTTGGGAACCTGGTTTATAAATGAAGCTCTTTTCAAATATTGAGAACACTGACAACACACAGGGTTAGCTCCAGGTCAGCACATCTCTTTCTGTGCTCCGCCTCTCTTTTCTTAAACAAGTGGGTGCTTAGCCTGCAAATATCATGGAAAGGCAAAGTCTAGAAGTTAAAGGTTGGTTTGTAAAAATACTAAATACAATCCAAGACAAACAGTATTACTGACAACTTAATAGCAGGTGCTCTCTAAAGGAAAAAAAACTATCCTGAAATGCAAAAGAGATCTTTTCAGCATTTGATATCAAGGCATTTGCACATTTGTCAGGAGGTGACAGTAAGATTGAACTTTGCAGCTTACTTTGCAGTTGGACTTGAAATCAAAGAGCTTTCCTTCTAGTCTGCTCACCTGTTAACCATAACATATGGTTTCTTAACAGCTTGCTTTTTTTCCCTGGAAATAATTCTCTCATTTAGAAAGTACAAGTCAAAGTATTGTTTCCACACTTGAATAAAGAGAGCTGACAACTACAATAGAAACGGTAAAAATGATCTTCATAAAAATGTTCATCAAAATTCTGACATAGCAAAACATTCATTTGTAAAGTAAAGTCTAATACTGCAAGCCATTCACTCAAAGGCGACCTTGGGCACACGAATCCTTGCCAGCATTGCAACGGGAATTACTTCCGTATTTCTTGTCATTATAGGGTACAAACTCTGTAGTATATTAAAGTTTCCTAACAAAGAGTCCAATTATTGCACTTTATAAAAATTCTAGTAATATCAGGCTTTTGTCCTACTTTTCTATGAATATTGACACCCTGCAAGAAAAATTTGGGGGACCAGGTAATTTCTGATGTGTGAGATGGAATACTTGAATCAGTCCGAAATATGGAATCAAAAATGGAAAGGTTTATGGAATGAAGCAATGTAACCTTTGGAAACAGATTTTGGTTCATAGCAGCAGACAGATGTGTCACTCTGGTACTGACACAGGTTCTCTTTGCCGGGAAGAGTGGGCACATGAATGTTACATTTATGTATCACAATACAGCTTGAGGACTTTGCAGAGAAACCCAAAGAATTGCTAAGTTCTTCTGCTGACCCTACAAGCCTGAGGGGAAAAGCTCAGTGACAGTCATATTGGAGTGGGGGTTTCTCTGTGAGCTCAAATATATTTGCACTTGTGTCAGCAACAGACATAGCAAACAGAAATAGCTATTTCAGGATGGCAAAACAGGTAGAGTACATCTGAGAGACCTGTACAAAAGGAGAAATACAGCAGTTTTGGCCCTGCTTTTAACCAGCTGTATCAATAGGGAAAAGAAGATAGAGGAGATTTTTGTGCCAGCTATCTAGAAAAAGACGCTGCTTGAACCGAAGTGATTCACAACTCTAAATGAGGCTTCCAGGCCAGCAAATCACAGTTAAAGTCACTTTGTTCCTCTGCTCCTTCAGCATGGGAACGAGTGCAGAATGACTCATTCCAACCGTGGATAGTCCGTTTACAGCAACAATCATATCACCACACCTGAAAAACACAACAAGAAAGAAGAACACATTATGAGTCCTGCTCTGCAGTAATCAGCACACACCAGCACTTCACTGCTGCAGTGGTAGGTTTGCATCAGGCTGGAAAGTGTTGCTGAAATTCCCAAAGCGGTTCAGTTCGAAGCCTGTCCTACTACTGAAAGATGCCCTTGCTCATTGCAGGAGTGTTGGACTAGATAACATTTAAAAGGTCTCTTCCAACTATTCTAGGATTAATCCGAAACTCATCTGGGAAATTCCCAAATCACTCTATTTCAATTCTAATGCCAAGATAGTTCTGCATTAAGACCTGACCTGTATAGAAATACAAGAGACATTTGGAAAAACCTAATGGAATCAAGAGAAGATGAGATAGCATGTGCATGACAGAAGCATTTCTGTTTGTTTGTGTGGATTATAACACATTTACACCAAACATGCCTTTACTGTAGGAGGTGTAAGTAAAGATACTTATGGTTACCAACCAACCACATTCCAACTAAGAACCTTGTTTTCAGTGGCTTATGATTTTGTCAAATATAACCATTTGGCTTGAAATCTCCCTCAGCAGATGGTTCAACTGCAGCATCTCTGCATTTTGAAATGGGTAACAGAAATTTCTGAGGGTGCCATTTGGTGGCCCAGAGGAAAGTGACCTTGAAGGGTTAAGTTCTGGTTTTTAAAACCTCAAGAGAAACTTCAAAAAGGCATCTAATTTCTTTCTGTATTGAGCATGTTCCTTCTCTAGACACCCCTGCTTTGCAACTGGAGTGTGCGACATTCCCCAGAGTAGTCAAATGTGGCTCTGGAGATCAAACAGGACTTTTCTTGAAACTGATCCACTCAAGTACTGAAGGCACCAAAACGGATGGCAAACAGATGCTCTCCTGAGCTTTCCTAGGGCAGAGCAGAGGAAGCAGAGTTACCAATACCAGTCAAATGTGCACTCAAAAGTCCTTCTCTGCCTGAACCATGGACCCCCTTCACCCAAACCAAAGTGCTACAGTTCACTGAATGACATCTCACTCCCACAGCCTTTCTGAGGAAGTCATTTTGCCTTCTATAAAATCACACCAGACAGATTATGTAAGCAGAAAACTGTCTAAACTATTGAACTGTGAAGTTATTTACTCCCTTCCTCTCCAGCCTAACATTTAGATAATTTAAACAGAACAGAACAGCTTTAGAAGAGACCTGCCCCACAATAACTCAAGGTGCAGGTTCTAAGGGGCTCTCTCTTGTTGATGGCCCATTTTTAAGTCCATATTTTCAGTGGAACAGTACATTTGTAAAGAGAGTACTGTATCACATTATCACACAAAAGCATCTTTTCCATAGGTTACAAGGACCATGTGACCATGATGATTCTTCCACTCTTCTTAGGAATGATGCTTGAATTGCCATTTGTGTGAAGACTTCTAGTTATTAAGTCCCCAATCTGAAATTATTTGAGTTGAACTGAGATCTTTAATTTAATCCAAACTGTTCCACAGTTGGAAAAAAAAAGTAATTTTGTGTTCAGCTAAGTTATTTTTTCATTTATTTATTTAGTCACTGAACTGAAAAATCAATTACTGTCAAGGCTTTAGGCGTAAGTACATTCTTTCTTAAATCACTTCATAAGAAAATCTGCATGTAAAAATCATGCCACAAAACTTCAAGTTGCATATTCTTGACTGCCACCTTCACAAAAAATCAAGTTGATGAACAAGAGAACCCTTAATGGGAATTTTAAGTCCTAGCTCTGAACTAATCCTATATGAGGTTAATGTGTATATTTGGATATTAAACCCAGGAGTGCATCCAAATGTAATGTGTAAGTAAAATCCTATCATCTTTAAGGTCAGAAGGGACCTCAGGAGGTCTATAGCCCAACCTTCTACTGCAAGCAAGGTCCGTTGTAAGCTCTGACCAGGACTCTCAGGGCTTTACCCAGTAGTCTCAGAAACCTCCAAGAGCAGAGACCATGAAACTTATGCCACTGCCTGACCACCCTCATGGGGAAATGGCTTCTACTCATAACCACTCACAAGCTCTTTTGCTCAATTTGTGCCTGTTGTCGTTCATCCTCTCAGCCTGAACCACTGAAAAGCCTGGGCTCTGTCTCCTTGATAATCTCCAGGTGAGTTCTGGAAAGGGGCTGCTGGCTACCCCTGAAGTCCTCTCCTTGTGGGGCAAGTGCTCCAGCTCCAACATCTCAGGGGTTTCTGCTGAACTTACTTCATTTATCAGTGACTTTCCTGCCAACTAATGGCAGGGTAATGCCATGGAGACTTGGTTCCTTAGCAATCTTTTCAGAAATTTTTATCATCTACTTTCTTGCCCTTCTATTAAAGCAGCAGCACCCATCTCCAGTATCAGTTTCCAGCAGTGGCTTCAGAAGGCAATGTGAAAGCATAAAGCAGTTTTGCTCACTTTGCAGAAGTTCTAACTTTTAGCTGTTCTACAGGAAGACAAAAACTAGCTAGTTCTGCACATATACAGTGCACATTGTCTCTTGGCCTAAAGTGGAGTTCAACAGGGAGACAGCAGGTGACATCAGCAGCACAGCTGGGGAAGAGCACAGGACATGCCATCACCTCCGAGATGCCCCTTCCCCAGCAGAACAACCCTGTTTACTTCCCTGCATCCCACTCATCAGGGAGGCAAAGCACTGCAGGGCTGCATGATGCAGCAGCACAAGATGCTACAGTGTATTTCCTTAAGCAATTAGTTGCACATAACTATTTAAAAGCGGTTCATTATTGTTGCTGCTATTACTACTATTATTATTATTATTTCTCCCATTGTTACTTTGGCTTACTTTAATCTTCCATCAAAGTAGGCAGGAGTTCCCAGAACAATTGTTTTAATGAAGAAAGGCTGGTTTGTGTGGTTCTCCTCGTAGCCACCAACGATGCTGAAGCCCCAGCTCCCTAAATTGCTCCGCCGCAGCACCACGTCATGGCAGCTGTGCAGGCAGCTGTGGAATGGGAGCACAGGACAGCAAGAGAAAAAGCCATGTAGGGTTTCACAGTAGGCACAACATCTGCTAGCTCATCACTACCACTGCGCTAAGTGTGGAAGAGAAGGGGAGGGATGGTGATTAGGCCTCTGTTCCCAGAGTAATTTTGCAATATTCAAACCAATTACCAAAAAAACCCCACAATCTTGAGACAGAAAAGTGTTTTAAAAGAAGTAATGCAGTGCTAGAATAATTACTTAAACACAGTTAAGTGTTTAAACTCTGCAAACTGACAGTAATAGAACTGCATTTTAGGGATTTCACAGGTAGCAACAATGTGGGTGGAAAATCAATACCTGATGTGTTTAGTTTGCACGTCAGAAATGCAGAGCATTTGTCTTCCACCCCCAGCCAGTTTAAGCTTTTTATACTTTAAGTAAAAATTAAAAATCCATGCACAATCTTCATTACCTCTGTACTGATTCATCACCAGTAATGAAAATATAAATGACTAACCATTTTATTACATAGAATGTAAATAATTCAGATCACACTTCACTAACTGTACTGCTGTAGGTTATCAGCCCTAAAGAAAATTAATTCTTGCCAGTGAAGTTGGCAATGACTGTAATTTAAAAAACAAACAGACATTGAAATTAACTTTTCAGTAAAAAGATGCCAAGTTTTTTACTGTTGTTTGACACTGCTTTAAACCACTAGGTAAGAAATAAACTGCTGCTCAAACATGAAAATGAAGTACATTTACCAAAACTGAGACCCATTTATTGAGATTACTCATTAATACTTTAAGAGAAAATAAATTAATTGACAGAATTAAACTCAGAAGAAGTGAAACCTGTGGAGGGCCAAGGCATGGTTATCTTAGCTGCTTTCTGCTCCCAGTCTGGTCTGTGTTGCAGTTTTACACTAAGTACAGAGCTGGTAAATCCATCAGAGGGAAAGGAATTAACCTGCACGCCCTGACTGAAGTTAACAACTCTACTAGCTGCAGTAGGAGCTCTTCTTGATAACAAGTGATGCCAGAATGAGATTACAGCTGCAGCCTCAAGAGAGTGAGGAGTACAAATGAAGTGATGTCCAGCAGATTGCAGAGTAGTTAAGGGGAGGGAGCTTGCTACAAGCCTCAAAGGGTTTTTGTGTTTGGCAGAGATGATAGTGGATTCTTGAAAAAAAATCAATGTGAGCCTATAGTTACATGGCTACAGTCTTGGCACAGGACATGTCAAGAGTCTGTCTGAATGGCCAAAATCTGATGCAATATTCTGAAGTATTTGGCCTCATAAAGTTAGGTAGCAGATTAGCAAAGAGACGGATGGATATATACTTTGTGTTTTATTAGTAATTACTCTGGTTTCAGATATTCTATAGAAAGTTATAGTATAATAAAACAATAAAAAAGATGAATTGTGTCTGAACAGAAGATTCCACATGGGTAGTTACTATGGTTTGTGAAGGGATAAATCCAGTCTATTAATCTTCTAGTTTCCTAAGGAAACATTGCTCCTGTTCACAGCCCACTTCCTAAGCACACTGCCAACTGAATACAGCCGAGATGGCCAGGCAGAAATAAGGGCAGATGTGCTGCAACTAAGCAGGTCTTTGCCTCTTTATGTCTCTTGCAGGACTTAGACTAAAACAGCTAAGTAAGTACTCAATCAATTAATTCCATACCTTGGAAGTCCCAGCCACATGACCCACGATGGTGACCAGCTGGCATCGTACTCATTTTCACTGATGGTACTCAACTGTTCTTCATTAGCCTGGGGCTGTTCTTCTACAATCTGCACTTCCAGGGCTTTCAGGGCAACTACTGAAGAGGCAGCACTCGCCTTCAGCATGGCCACAGCCTCGCTGTGACTCAGGTTGGTGAGATCAATGCCGTTGATGTTCAGCAGCACATCACCTGTTCAAAGCAACGAGGGACAGCACATCAGTCTGACAGTCCTGCCAACCCATAGCAACTCCCACACCAGGGTTTCACTCCACACTGGAGTCTTTGGACCTGAAACAGCCTGAACTAGCAGACTAATAGCTCTGAAGCCTTTATACTGTCAGCTTGAAACCTTAATGTATTGAGCTTGTATCAAGTTGGATCAGTGTAATACATTTCCACATAACACGCCAAATACTGTGATTCCTATGTATACTGCCCTGAAAATCTGAAATTGAAATTACTACAGTACCTCACCAGCTCGGCTGCAACTGCTACTGCAGATGCCATGACACAACTGTTTCCAGATGTGGATCTTGGGTTCACCCTAACTTTAAAAGTGAAGGAAGAATGATGGCAGGAACAATGCAGGCACCTCAACACAACCAATTACTGTGGACAAGTGAGGTTCCACTGGGTGCTTTAATTAATCTGGGTTTAATAACTTGTTACTAGGGAGAAGAAAATGCAATTCAAAAACTTCTGGAAAGTTTGGTACAAAACTCAGTTAATTCAAAGAAAGAAACGAAGCATTTCTACAAAGATAATCTGGAAAGAGTTAAAGCCAGGAAAGGATTTCTACAATTTTAGTTTTGTGTTTTTAAAGGCCCCAGGATGAAAACAAGAATGTTATTAATGATTTAGTGGCAGACTCCTTTTTCACACAATGTGTCACCAATGAAAGCCAGAAAAAACAGAGCACAAGTGCAAACATCTGGGTCACATTTGGTATGAGACTCAGTTTTTAGAAGGTTTTTCCTCCCGGTAGCTTCTGTGGCTACTTTAATGTTACACAATGAAAGAACAATGGTGATTCTTCTATCAAGTGTGTTTTTCATAGTAGTACAGAAAAAGAAAGCATACCTGCTGGTGTGTGGGTGTAAATCTCCCTTTCTCAGATACATAGAAGGATGCTCCCACACTGTTCTTTTAAATGTACAATCTGTGAAGTTTTTTTCCTAAATTTCTTTCCTGAAACATTCTGTAACTCTATGAACTGTGAATCGCAGAGATCCCATAGGCAGACTCTGATTCACATATGACATAATATGTTTTAGTCATCAAATGCTTTGCTATCAGTTATGCAGGACTGCCTTCACCTATGTGTAGCTTAACCTCCACCTCCTCATTCCTTTTTACAAAGCCAAGGAACAAGGACAGGTGTTGCAGAACACCTGAAGACCAGCAAACTCATGCTGTCCCAGAGGGTAACAAAGCTTTTGGGAACCAAGATTAACACTGATGTAGCTTTTGGGGTAAATTTTGTTTGGGTGAGCTGTGACCTGTCTTCAGAGCTTCACTGTTGTTCAAATATTACACCGGGGAGCAGAGATTCCTTGGACAGAGATGTGGTACACCCTACTAAATTAAACACAAAAACAGGATGTGTCTGCATCACAGCAGATCCTCAGCTCAGGGGATTACCATCAGCTTTAAAGAATTTAACCGTACATTTCCTGATCTTATCCACTTCCCCTGCTATCATGCTGTAAACATTCCTTTCCCATAAAAGGTTAAAGTGCAATGCTAAATACTGTATTTCCATTATTAAATCATGAAGAAAAGCATCCATAAGCATTTTCCTACATCTGTGAGAAGACTTTTTGACACCACCTGACTCCAGAGAATGTAGTGATCAAAAAGCAACGAGAGGTAGCCATGCCACCAGGGAAGCCAAACCCCACCTCGTTTAATCCTGCCGTCTCTTGCCAAACACCCGTGAGGCTGCACACTTGTCACAAAGATGGGCAGTTCGCCACTTTTGCTGCCTCTGCCTCCTGCCACTGTCATTCCCAGAGATTCATGTGGCTCTTTTTTCACAGTAATGTGCTTTTCTTGGCATGTAACACACTGGGAGAGATCCTGTTTAATAAGAATAAATAACATTGTTAAAACTAAGGAAAAAACCCAAGCAAACCAAAACCAAAAACCAGAACAAAACAACTAAATACACCCCAAAACCACACTCTGGGACTTCAATGGAACAGTTTAAAAGGACTAAGTAGTGGAAACCAGTTTTGGCTGGATTTCTTCTAGGTCAGACCTCTGCCTTCTCCAAAAAAAACCCCAAATCACCAACAAAAACCCCATGGATGTAGACACTTAACATGGACAGAAAGCTTATAAAGGCCCATCTTGAAATCTCACTCTAGTTTTTCCTAACATCCTACACTGGAAGAGGCTAAATTTTAGGACTGCACTACAAAACCATATGGTCAAAAGTCTGGAGACAAACCAGATATAAATCTTTTCATGTCTTGCTGAACATCAGCATTATTTCATTTTTCAGTGGAATATGCCCCAGAACTACAAAGAAACTCCTAAGGAATGAAAACATGTGTTTTCATGAGGACAGTAAGAGACCCTTTAAAGCCCTCATGCATCATGTTCTCCTTTGCAGCTGGTACGTAGAACCTCCCAGAGCACAAACTAAGGCCAATTAATGCTAATGGCTTGTAATGGGTACCCTGGGCAGCCTTCCTAATGATTATAATGAAGACACAAGCTTGAAACAAGAAGAGATCCTATATGAAATTTTCCAACAACTGAATGATGAACTTCAGCCTGTATTTAGTTCTGCCCAATAAAAAAAGATTTAAATCTAAATCAAAGTAAATTTTATTTGCTGAAGCCTTTCCCTCAGGCTATTAAGTAAGAGATTCAAACCACTGCACATACACCTCTGATACCATCTTAAATTGACAGAATACTTGCAAGGAATCCAAAATAATGAAAGAAGTAACCTGGGATATTCTTCAAAGTGTATATATGTATTTATTCTCCTGCTTTCTCCTGGAAAATGACAACATTGTCTTCTTTGACCTCCAATACCATGTGCTCCTTCTGACTGGCTCTGCTTTTCACATACACATTAATCATGGAATTAGCTATATGTAAACACATGGTAGCTTATAAAGATAGTTCATTTCTAAGGCTTCAGGCTTCAGGCCTGGCTGCTGCCACACAATAATTTAGGTCACAAGGCTTCGAAGCCAACTACAGGTTAATGAGAGAAAGATAAATGATACAAAACATGAGAAACATTCCCTTGCTGTTACATGGGACTTCCAGTTTTAAAAGAGCCCACAGATAGCATTGATCCATGAGAGAAATCCACTCATCCAACTTTGGATCAGCTTTGGAACTGTGGTAAGAGCACAGCTCATGCTGGCACATGCAAACTTGCTTCAAGATCTGACATCAACAAACTAATCACTGTATGGGTATGGCACAGTGCTGTGGCAAGTACCCATAGCCATGGTATTCAGGAGCCTCACCTTTGTCCCTCAGGAGGAAAACAACCTTCCTAGAGCCTCATTTGTTCTTTTCTGAAACGATCCCCACTTTTAAAAGAAAATACTATCAATGCATGTAAATCATCTCAACAGAAGTACACGATGCTAAATAGTAAAGCAAATAGAGTGGACAGGTGGGAAAGTAAGGATTTGTTGACATGGTCAGCATAAGAATTATTTCACAAAGTCAACTTCTTAAGAGTGAGAAGTTGTATTTTTCTAATTACAAGAACATCTCAAGCACAGGCTCTATTTTTGCATGTCTTCCAAACAATTTGATACTAGCTTCATTGAAGTCTCTTCATTTTGCCTTTCTCTCCCTGCCTGAGACCCTGCAGTACTCAGCAGCCTTACAGCCAGCACTGTTGACTCATGAAGGAGATGACACATCCCTCCAATATGCTCTTTATATGCTGGATGGTGGGCACCACATCTCTTTCCTGGTTGCAGCCAGCACAGCAGCAACAGAAACTGTAACAGTCTGGAAAGACAGCCCTTCCATGCAGGAGTACCAGCCACTGTCTTAGATAAGGTCTAACAACTACAACTGTATGAGCTCACAGAACTTGCTTCTTTCCCTGTAGCCAGCAAATCCAAAAAACATACTGAAAACCTACTGTGTATCTTTTATGCCTAGTCCAGACATGATGCAGGACTTGAGTACTTGGAAGTCATCACCATTTTTTTATTAATTAGATTTAAAAAAATAATCCTTTTTTTTAGCTTCGCCTTGCTACACACACCACCACATGAGAAAACCAGTATTTTTTCCTTTCAGAAAGAGAAGCACCAACCTTATGTGAGCTAGGCCTGCTGTGAAAGAGCTGCTGGGACTGGTGTTGGTGTGAGTTGCTGTTGTGAGTCCCAGTGGTGTCTCGGATAATGCTGACTGTCTGCGACTTCAGGGGTCTAGAGATGATCAAGTTCACTCTCTCCCCACTCGCCTGTTGAACACATGAGGTCATCAAATATCATCAAGATAAGATATTGATTATCAGAAAGGGAGGAAGACACATGACAGAATGTGAAACAAGAGAACAGCAGACCTTGTTTTTCAGTTCCTTTTTAGACTGCATACTCCCTTACTTGCTTTGTTTTGCAATTTCTACTAGAACGGAGAGGAAATTAACATTCCTTCTTCACCTCTGATGTTACCTTTACACCAGCTAAAAATCATTTGTCAAAAGGACCGTTTCTCACTTTGTGCCACAAAGCTTCAAATTTTAAAAATCACCCCTTACACATAGCAAAACATAGCAATAAATGGAATTAATTCCTATGTGATAGCTCCAAGATCTGCAGCTTTTGATCGAAAGCTCTGAACACCTCTGGTACTTCCCAAAGGTACTTGTAAGAAAGATGTTACACATGAGCATACCATCATATTCTGGATTTTGGGAAATACTGGGAGACCCAGTTACCAGATGTTAATAAAACATCAACTCTTTATTGCTGCAAAGCCACACCTCAAAAGGTAAAAGTTACCCAATGCTAAATTCCAATCACTGTATACAAAAATTGGGAAACTGAAATTACTACTCCCAAGATCACTGTTATTTTAATTTCACTGCAAGGAAAACTCTTGAAATGATTCCTGAAACAAGTATTTACTGCTCATTTGTAACAGAGCTCTCTATGTGGTGCTTTAAGCAAAGATGACTGCACTAGACTGCAGGGACATACTACTGGTATATTTCAACTTTCCTAAAACCAGAGCCATTTTCACCAACATCCTATCAGCAGGAAATAGTAAAGTGCTGCATCTGTTTCCTTTACAGACTGGGAGAAAGGCATGCAGTAAAGGTTTTCCTGTGGGGACACAGAAGGGTCGTATGTCACACTGCAACAAGCTTTGGGTAATATTTGTGTCCAGAACATAATCAGACATTGGAAACAGCCCTTTTCTGAACACTAAGAAAATGAGATGTACCATGCAGAACTCATGGAAAACCTCTGTTTGACTTCCCAGCTGCTACCTGTTGACTCTAACATCTGACAAATTACTTTCTTGTTTTAACTCAATTCCATGCACAGGCAAATCAATAAAAAACCCATTTCTATAGAGCTTAGAGAGAGATTAAAATACAATAGATACATAAACAGAATAATAATAATAATAATAATAATAGTAGTCTTTTTTTTCATCTTCCCTGCTAAGCAATAGGCTACAATAGGCTTCTCTCCTTGCTCTCATGAGCTATCTTCTAACGTTCAGGTCACATTCCAGGGAAGACTCATGCATTTTTCACTTGTGAGGAGGTGAAGTTCATCTGGTAGGTGCCAAAGCAAATCCTGCTCTTCACTATTCAGAACATTAAATCACTGTAAATTACACTGACACAGGCTTTTAGGCCTCACACAAGCTGTTGTGTCTGGGAACAGACTCTGGAAATAAAGCCAAGCTAAGGGCTCAGGTAGGGAGGGCCAATCACCTGTATAACCTGAGCAGCAAGCTCCGGGGTGCCGTGCTTCAAGTCGTGCCCGTTGATGGCCAGCACGCGGTCATTGCTGCAGAGCCTGCCGTCCTGAGCAGCCAAGCCCCCTTCCAAGAGGTCGAGGATGAAAACGCCCGGCTCGTCGGTCCTGCGCACCAGCTTGATGCCCAGCTGCTCGCTGGAGTCGCGCTTGTGCAGGGTCACCTGGAAGCTGTCCTCCCGCCCGGAGCCCGGCACATCCGCGTGGGCGTGGGTGCGGCCGCCGAAGCGCCGCTCCCGCAGCACTGTCAGGTGCAGCACCGAGCATGGCTGTGACAGCACGGCTCGAGCGTGGTTGTGGGACACGTTGCTGATGTCAAAGCTATTGACCTGCAGCACAACAGCGAAGAACGTCACAGTCATGTTTTCGTATGTTTAGTTAAGTCCTTTCCAAAGTCAACTCACTCGCTGCAAAACCAGCCTCGGAGCAACCTACATGTCTGACCTTACTAGGGTTCCTCTCCTGGCCTTCCATTCTTTCTTGTAAACTCACACTGGATGTTCAATCTACAAACTTATTTTTAGGTTGGAAAAGATCCTCAACATGATCAAGTCCAAGTGTTAACCCAGCACTGCCAACTCCACCACTAAACCATGTCTCCAAGTTCCGCATCTACACGTCTTTTGAACAGCTCCAGGAATGGTGACTCTACCACTTCCCTGGGCAGCCTGTTCCAGTGCTTGACAACCCTTTTGTGAAGAAATTTTTCCTAATATCCAATCCAAGCTTCCTCTAGTACTATTTTAGGCCTTCTCCCACAAAGTAAACACCCTCTGCCACCACAGGCCAAGGTTTTTTGTCCTCTTGGTCTCTTATACTTGTCTTCCTTAGACCTTTACATTGTTTGTTATCCAGGAGAAAAACATGGCATGTGCTTTCAGTGTCAAGCCCAGCATCATTTAAAACTGCAAAATAATAGCTATTGAAAGAATGCATCCAAATCTCTGAAGCAAGCTTTTGTCTTACAATATGCTGTACTTTCATTATGTAAAAAAAAAAAAAATTAAAAAAAACTGAAGTCAGGAATAATGAAATTGATTCATTAAGACAGTAGAAAAAAGGTAATTGTACTAATTCTCAAGTCTTGGCATGCACTTAGATTTTCCACAGATTTCAACTAGGCCAGAGTTTCTGACCTGTATCATGCAAAATTCAGTTGTAAATGCAAAGCAGATTAAACTTTCTCTATCTAGAACTAAGAATTGTGTTTGATATACAGCCACTGATACAAAGATCAGTAATCTTCAGTCATTTGTTGCACTGTAAAAGTAAGAACTGACAGTACAATGAGATTTGGCAGAAAAGAGGAGTATGACAAAAATTCAGCACAAAAGCTGTGTTTTCCTTGTTTTGTAAGAAGGGATTCACAGTTAACATTAGAATTTCATCCTCAGCCTTGGAGGAGGAACCCCTGCCCCATGATTTCAGAAGATAGCAACTAACATCAAACGGTCTATACTGATTGATGTGCCTTACCTAAGCCTTTTAATACTCTCCATTGCAGCATAAGTAAAACCAAACATGCAGCGTCTCACCATCTAAGAGTAATATTAAAATTATAAAAATATACTAAGTAATCTATGTACAACAGCTGCCACATTGACATCACACATCTGAGCTGAGGGGCTCCCAGAAGTCTGTGCCAAACCATTTGGCTGTGGTGGTTTCCAATGGTGAAAGAGGACTGCATCCTCCCTGAGACACCTCCAGCCTAAAACCCAGCACAAAGCCACTGCTGCTGGCAGCACCATGAGCTCAGACAGAGCCATGGTGGTGTCCTGCTTTGCTGAGACAGGCTGTAACCTTTGGCAGAGGGAAAAGAGGCATAGCTAGGAGAAATAACATTTAGAGCTGCCTCCCACAAAAACAACTAGGGCCCATCCATCAGAGCCCTTAAATTAAACCCATTTTTATTTTTAACTGTAGATAGCTAAAGCAAATACATAAAATATGGGAGCACTCAAAGGGCACAGAAGAATATATGCAATAAAATGCAATTCTTCTTTCTGTAAGGCAGTTTAAAATTCCAGAATAAAACAGCCTTAGCACTTCTTGGGGAAAGAGATTCTCATTAGGACATGCTTCACATGAATTACAGTCACAGTCCAGCACAAAAAAGAGACCATTTGTAGAGCACTTTGAAAATGTTAGGCACCTATCTGTACCTTGCAGACAACACAAGCTTTTATGTAGCTGTTACTAAATGCTGTTCCCACAGCTCTTAAAAGGGTAATACTTCTTGTTTGACTGGGTAAGAAAATGCTGAGTTTCATCTCACAGTCTTTTCTGGCTCTTTCTTTTAGACCTTTACAGCTCATAAAAACCCTGGGAGATATTTTCAGAAATATCCAACAAAAGTGTCCATGCTGAGCTGCACCTAAGTGCACCTAATTACAGATAGCAGAGATAGAACCTGGTCATTTTAATACAACAGCTCAGCACCTGCACAGCTAAATTCAAAGAAATAAAGATATTCTATCTCCTCCAAAAATTCAGGTTTTACCCTCTGTACTTCTCCCTTGGTATGAGAGAAGGACTTTCATGGACACCCATAGTATTTGACAGCTCCATTGCCAGGCTGTAGATAGGGAAGACTCGCTGCAGCTAGTAAATTCCTATTTACAGTCAATTCACTGCCATTTATGGCTTTGGAAACTGTAACTGACACCTGCCCAAACAGCAGGAATTTCCAAAGCTTCACTGGAACTCAAGCTCCCTATTCTGTCAAACAAGTAGAGCCCTTAGTACAAAAATAAATGAAGCAGCATTCAATCAGTGTCTGCAATTACTTGTTGAAAAGACAACATCTTGGAAACCTCTTGGGTTGTTTTCTTGGCCAGCCACTATGCTTACACTCCCAGAGAGAAAAAAAGCACATTTCTCAAAAGGGACTTTATTTTCTGAAGTGCGAACTGATTTTATTCAATATACTTTCTTTTACAGTAGGGCAACTACTGTATTTAAGCTACTGCTATCCGCTTGATTTCAAAACAGTGAAATGAAGAAGGCTTACAGCTACATTTGGACTGATCTTAGGCTGCCAGATCAAAAGCAAACATTCTCACTGAAGTAACTTTGAATTGAGGATTATACATTTATTTCAGGTGGAATGATTAAAAATAGAAGCTGGATGACTGTTCTGCCTTTCTTAAGTGTCGTATAAACAACCTCTTCCCCTAATATAAAAGCTAAAACTTCAAAATTATTAGAATTTGATCTTTTTCTACTGCCTGTGGCTAATTACTTAAAACCAAAACAAAAATACACACTCAATCAAAACCAACTTACATTTTGTTTATTTTTTTTCTTTAAATACTTAGAGCACCCTGCTTTAAATCCTTCCATTGAAGCCTATCACTGAGTCTTTTATACACACTGAAAGATGCTGGTCAACTGCCTCACCTTTTGGAAGGCAACAGCAAAGCCAGATTAAAATAACAGTTTAGATGAAGCCAGCTTTACAATCCACAAATTGCTTTTTATATAGGACAAGTTACGCCAACTTGCTAGCCAGAAATAACCTTGGGCTCCTTTGGAATGCATGTATAAAGTTGAAATAAGGACCGAGTCCCACAGCATTTAAAAACAGAAAGGTAAACTTGTATTTTAAATGTGGACAACAGATGCTAGGGAGGAAACAGAATTCCAGGGACTGTTCTGACAAACAGCATAAAGCATGATAGCCAAAAGTGCTAGAACAACAGGCTCTCCTCTGAATATTAATCTGCTTTCCAACTGATAATTGCAAAGCTAACATTGACACAACACAGTCTGACAAGGAAAATCTTCCATCTCATTTTAACAACAATTCTGCAAGGAGTGAATAGAAAGCAAGCAAACAGAATACGTAATTAGGTTCCATACTTGAAGTATTTGGTCTCCAGCAAGAAGTCTTCCATCTCTGGCAATGATCCCATCGCGATAAACCTCTTGAATGACAATGTTGATCAAAGGTGTTTCATTGCCACCCACTATGCTAATTCCTAATTCAATATAAGGATTGGACCGATGAATTTCAATAGTAGTGATCTCTCCTTCAGGCAAGGTAGGTGGCTGTGGATTTGCTGCCAATTATTTTTAAAAAGAAAGACAATTATTATCTTTTCTACCTCATTCACTTCCAATAAAATAAACCACCAAAAGATAACGTAGACAGGCCACAAAGCGGCAGTTTAACAAAAAACTAAACCAGTGCAAACAGATCAGTTCCACTACTTGTTGAAAACTCTAGCTTGTTAGAAAGGAGCTAATGACTTAGTAGCATCCGTGCTTCCTGAAATGGGGTCATTTGGATTGGAATAGGATATCCTGAACCATTTGGATCCCATCCTTTATGATAAATTTTATATCCTTCATTGAGTCACCTGGGGATTTTCATTTGGTGATGATGATAAAAATGTATTTTAGGGGTTCCCCACAATAACCTCTTTGTTTTGCAATTACATGAGGAGCTGCTATTGAGTTACTGGGTCAACTGAAGGACCTTATTTCTGAAGCAAAGGTGGAGACAACTAAAGAGGAAAAAGGAGAATGCTAATGCATGGCAAATACAGAGGAGAAGAAAGGGGACAGGACCACCTTGGTAAGGCTCAGCTCTTCCTCTCTAAAATCCCAGATGCTACAGGTGTTACTGCTTATTTGGTGCAGATGAGTGCAGGAGTAATTCAGCTGCCTTTTTGCTTGAGCAGAACAGCACTCTGTGATTGAGAAGGCTGCTGATCCAGTTGGGAGTAAAGGGTGAAGAAGGAAAAATAAATCTCATCTTAGAATAACAACTTTTCTAATTTTACAGAAACTACACTCCTTCCATTTCATTTGTGAGGCCAGTCCCACTGGCAGATTAACATGAACTACTGCACCCATGACACAATAAATGATGATACAGCACCACAGTAGCTGGCACACACTCTGAGATATCTCTTTCCTTCCTGTGACTTTATCTCAGTTGTAAACTTGCACATAATCAAAACCCACTAATACTTCTCCAGAAATTGCAAAAGAAAAGAGACAAAGATGAAGATACACATTCACAGTTGGTAAGAGACACGCTCTGACACCACAAATGTTTCCACATCTGATAAAAGAGGCTTGACAAGATAAGTGATGACATACTGTCTGCTACTGTGTTCTCCTCAAAAGGCGGATTGTCGATGCCGGGCTCGTCTGTCCACGCGGGCAGGGCGGGCGAGGTGAAGCTCGGCTCAGCTGGCACTATTCCCTGATCGGCGTCTGGAGAGAAACTGCTGGGCTGCTCCAGCCCGCCGACACCGCTCTCACCCTCTGCTTCTGCTTGCAGCTTGCTCGTTTTCCTTCTCTCCAGAGCAACTCTCCGGTGAGAAGCCCCAGGACACCTGCAAAGACAACACTGACATCATGCTTCAAGCCTGCAGCCCTGTCTGTAGCATAAAATGCCCAAGTATTTTGTTGAGTTAAATCAGTCTTCTTTAAAACCACAGATTTAAACACAGCATAAAAAATATTAAACACACTGGATTTTATGGCCAAAATCTGATTTAGTGCACAAAACTGTTTTCTTCACAAAACTTCTACTAGGTATTTTTTTGGCCAAGAACTTGATGTGCTGTAATGCTTTCTGAATGTGGACTTATTCTGTTTTCAGAGAATGGTTTGGGTTGGAAAGGGCCTTAAAGATCATCTAGTTCCAACCCCTCTGCCATGGACAGGGGACACCATGCCAGGGACACCTTCCACTACAAGGTGGATTCTGTACATTTCAGTTTCTGGAAGATAATCTGCTGGAAAGATTAAACAGAATACTCAAAAAAATCAATCTAAGAGAAGCCCCTTTCCAAGACGTAACTAGAGGCCCACTGAAGCAATCTCCTTTCATCTTAGTAAGCCAAAAGAAGTAAGCATTGTATTTTCCTGGGCTCACTCCAAGGAGCAAAGAGATGAAAATTTTCCCTGTATTGCAATCTAAGTGTTAAAATACTGAAAGAAAATTCTGTTTCTCTAGGAGTCTGTGTGAGAGGTTTAGCAAAATTAACAGCTCTGTTAATCATTGTCTCTTGGGCCAATAGATGTTCTCATCTCCCTCCTGTCTCCTGTTTTTTCTTTCTGATTTCAAATAGAAGGGGCAAATTTTGTTTCCCTTATGCAACAATGCTCCCTCAGCATTTGATGCTTTTCACTACAAACTCAGTTTTGTAAGTTTCCATTATTCTTAATGGGGTTTTTTTTGCTTATATTTAAAAGCCTACAATAGTTTATTGCAAAAAAGGGCCACAATGTTACAAATTTATGGAAAGCCTTCATTTATCTAATCGTCTTGCACTTACGTGCACGTAATTAGACGTGGACATCAATCTTACATCTGCCTCTGTGACAGTTTTGCCAGTGTCTGATAAATCACTTCCTACAGTATTTGATGTCCTTAAAGTTCCTGCTCCTGAAGCTGCTGACCACCTAAAAATGCTCACATTGTAGCAGTGTCAGAAAAAAAGGATCCACATTCTTGAAAGGATTCAGTGTTTGGGAACTTGGCAGATTGTTATAACAAAAGAAGAAATTATTTATTCTTGCAAGAGAAGAAATGTGTTAACAGAGTAAAAGACAGCAGAAGGATAATGACATCCTAGCTTATTAAAGCAACATGTTTTGAGAATCACGATTCTGTTCTGACATTCTGTAAAAGCGATTGGTAATTATATGGTTAGACTGTTTCAGCATGGATTTTGAAGGTGACTTGCTAACAAAGTTTTCAGATCCAAAGAATGCTGACAAAGGTTTTGTGACCCTCAGCCACATTATACATACACAACACCAGATATACACATATATATATATATATATATATATACACACACCTATACATATACACATACAGATATATCTCTTTCTATCTATCNTCTTTATAATTTTTTTTTTTTTTTTAATGACATACATAGATTGGAAGGGATCTTAGAGATCATATAGTTTAAACTTCCCCTGCCATGGGCAGGCAATGCCTTCTACTAGACCAGGTTGGTCAGAGCCCCATCCTACCTAGCCTTAAACACTTTCAGTGATGGGGCATCCACAACAGCTTTTCTTAGGAAACTTCTTCCAGTGCCTCACCAGCCTCACAGTACAGAATTTCATCCTATTATTTAACTTAAATCTACTCTTTTCAGTTTAAAGCCATTTCCTTTAACCTATCACTACATGCCCTCTCCAGCTCTCTTATATCCCTTTTAAATACTGACAGGTGCTATAAGGCCTCCCCAGAGATTTGTGTTCTCCATGTTTAGAAGAGTAGAAAAAGGTAATCCAAATATGCTCTGAAATATGCATAAAAACATACATTAGAGACAGTTCATATTATGACATGATGCATTTCAGAAATAATTCCTTGGGGCTTTTCCCAAAGCAACTGCTGGTAATTTTGATCTTCACAGTTAAGAAAGTGTAAGCAGGAAAGATGAAAATTATTTGAAAGGTTTTGCTTTGTGAAAATGTTTCTCTTATTTTAATAATGAAACACAGCCCTATTTCTTGGCTTTGCCCAGACAATATTTACCACAGAAGACCACTGGTACAATGGGACTGATAGGCCAATATATCTGTCTGGTGACCAGAGACACACAATTACAGGTGAAAATCAGCAGGAAATGTCTATTATTGACCCTCTCACAATGCAAACCTCAAAGCAATAAGCCCCAAGAATCCAAGAAAAGGAAAGATGCTATCACTTCCCTCAGTATTTCTAACATACTTTAACTTGATGGGTTAGCCTCATGCTCCCTCAAATCTTAAGGCTGGCAACAGGGAAAAAAAAAAAAAAAAAAAGGAACAATCTCCAACATCACTCACTTCTGCAGCAACACAGCAAGGGGTAAATGCTATTGCAGAGAAAACCTTTTGTCTGCTGGGAGCTCTGACAGACATGCTCTCCCACACTGATTCACAAGAATTTAGAACAAAACCACCCCAAGCTGTGTGTCCTTGCTGTCCCTGAACTGCTGTGCTATAGAAGTGGTGATTTCTCAGCAAAGAGATAAATAAACAGCTCAAAACCAACGCTGTCAGAGAACCATGCTTCAATCCCTCTGAGCCTGACAGCAGAGTGCAGCCTTACTGGACTACTTGCATGAGCCAGACACTTCCTTGGATACCTCCTACAAACCACTGCACTGCTGTTGGCTCTGACTCAGCCATCTCACAAGGCCTGAGGAGCCCAAAGGACCTGCTCGAGGTGGCAAAGCACAGCTTAGAGTTTTGGGGGTTTTTAAGCTGTGTCAAACCAGGACAGCACAAAACTCATCCCTGGATGTGTCCTATTTCTGTCAAAGCCAGGTCCTCCTCCACCCTCCTTCACAGAGCACATTCTCCCATCACTACCTGGCAGCTGATGAAAGTCGTCACACAAAATATAAATAGATTTGAGCTTTGTTTTTGCCAATGATGTTTAGTTACCATTTCAAAAGCTAGTACCAAGAAATGTAACCAGCCTCCTGAGCACACCTACTCAATTCAGTGGAATCCCTTTTGTGCAGCACTGTATGAGGCAAAAAAGAGCAAAACCCCATCGATTCTTCCCCAAATTAACCAGTAATTGTATATAGACTCTGAATTTCAGTCTAGTACAGTGCAACTGCATTGCCAGGAAAGTAGCAGTCTAGTGGAGACATTAATTCATGGAATGCCAGTTCCTAGGTCTTTAAACACAGCATGCCACCTATCAAGCAGCAAAGCCCTGTGTTGGTATTCAAGTACACCTATAAGGAGATTTCTTTTCTTTCCACTTGCAACAGAAAACGATTTTTGTTGGCAGCAAGAATGTATTATTCACAAATAGCAAAACCATACAGCAGTTGTAACAGTTAAGCGCCAATAAATCTCCAGAGGTGCACACTTTCACTAACACCAAATATCTGGGATAAAGAGCATTTTGGACTAAACCTTGTAATAAGTTACGTACACAGATGAGTATCTTGTGATCAAAGCAAGCTTTGAAGATTGGATTTACTCATAAAACATTATCATAAAACAAATTGCATAAATAAGGGTTGAATTCAAACTTAGAGAAACAGTATTTCATACCTACCTACAAAGCCAGAATATCTGTCTAGGAGCAAGAACAAAGGCAGCACTGTTTTAGAATTTTTAGGAATTCTTTAATTTCTTTCAAGATGTTCAAGAGTAAGATTTCAACTCAAACTATACTATGATAGTAAAACTACCCAGCTAAAGCAACTCAGTGATGTTACTTAATTGAAGATAGAAGGGAAGATTGAAGGGCAGTTTTTCTAGGGATGTGAAATTAGCTTCTGCTTATATTCAACTTCTTCCTCTACCCTCTTCAGCAACAGCTCCTGCTCATTTCTGGATGGTGACAAAGTATAGCTTTTACCTTCAATTTATTTTAATTCATATCAGACAGAGAAGAAAAATAGGTCTTTTTGTTTGGTGGGTTTTTGTTGTTTTTCTTCTACAGACAAGTCTGCTGGATTTCTCATTTAAAAGCTGACTTCCTGGAACACTAGCAGCAATCCCTCTTGGCTGATAAAAAGAGCTTTCATACAAAATTAAGATGTAGTTTACAGGGTATTTCTGTGGAATAACAGTAGGAGCTTGAAAAACACATTTGCTCACTGACTACTGAAAAGAAAGAATTCATTGTAACCTATGCCATCAGCTTCTGCCCAGTCTAGTGGTTTGATAAAAGCAAACACACTAAATAACCTCAAACCAGTTGCACTAAATCATTTTCCAAGCAGGAGCTGTATTTAAGCAAAGACTGCAAAGAAGCAACCCAAGTGCCTTTGCTATTGCTCATAAAACTTTGCCAGCAAAGTGACCTTAAGCAGTAATTCTGGCAAGATTTACAGCTGCAATTCAAAGTAAAACCTGGTGCTGCTTTGGAAAGCTAAGTTTAGTTTCTCTTTTGACAGGAAAAAAAAAAAAAGAAGGGAAAAAATAAAAAAGAAAGTGGGGAAAACAAGGCACCAGGAGTTATTTAGGTTTGGGAATCAGAGAAGACTATGGAAAAATAAAGTAAGAGTGGTTTTGTTGCATACTTCTCTCTCCCACTCAACCATATGAGAAGCTTACAAGGAGTCAAGCGGCTTCAGAGCAGTGAACAACCACAGAGAGATTGTTTACCTTTCCAGCAATGGATAGAGTCTATAGGGCATGTAAAAACTATGAATTTGTTGTCTATTCACTTATTCAAAAGAGGGTTAAATCCCAGAGATCCTCTTCACTTGTGGTGCTCCTAAGCACCAGGCAGGGACAGTGCCTGCAGCTAACACGGGAGAGAATGGGAAGAACAGGGCTCATGAGCACTGTCATAAACATCACTATAACTGAGATTGCTGGGATTTTGAATGATAAAATTCTATACCTTAACAACTTCTCTTCCCATGGATTCTGTTAGTCTAAATCCATATATTAAGCATGCTGAGGGACACGCAGTGAATAATTGTTCCTTCAATTCCAAAAAATGCGATCCCATATAAAGTTCAAATTTAATTTGACATAAAATTATCTGCAATGTTACCCAATTGGAAAAATGTCTCCATCCAAAATGGTAACTTAAACTACCATAGGGAAATACAGGAGGCAAAAGCTAAAGCCCAACTCAAAAGCAATAAACACAATACTCAACCCTCTCATTATAAAGTTGTAAGAATATCACAATTTTTGTACAATAGATCTCTTTCACTTCTGAATAACTTGTAAGAATGAACTCAATTAAAATCATACATAGAAAATTGCATTGACTTTTTGTCAGATTTTCTTCTCATAAATTTACCTTTGATATTTAGAAATCACAAAATCACAGCATTAATTAGGTTGGAAAAAACCTTTGAGACCGTAGAGTTCAATCCATGACCAAATATCACCATGCCAACTAGAGCATGGCATTGAGTGCCACATCTAGCCTTTCCTTAAACAACTCCAGGGAATGAAACTGATTCTTACTTTACCAAACATTAACAAATTTTCTGTACCAAGTGACTGAAAAACACTACAACATGACTCATATGGTTCTTCCCTTTAAATCATATTATATGCACTGTGTTTAACTTTAAAAACCAAGTTTGCAAGTGAATGTAATGAAACTCAAGAGTCTGAGAAATCAAGAGTACCTTCTTTGTGCAATGAGGTATCATGGAGTGCAATTAGTGAGTGTGAAGTAATCAGGTTTATGTCTGATGCCTCTCATCTCCTTGTGGGAGCATCTTGCAGTAATGCTCCTTACACTCTGAGGCACCTCGTGGATACAATGACATTTTCTTCCAGCTTTTATGCTCAAATAAAGACAATAAAAAAACACTGAAAAACCCCAGTGTGAAGGTTTTTAGACAGTGAAAATTAACCCACCATACTGCTTTCTTTAGAAACACAAACCAGCTCATGTAAAGGCTTGTTGAGAGCGCTTTATGTTAATAAATGCTGACAATTACAATAATGCTGAATTTTGTATTTCTTTCCTAAATGTAATAATCAGTAGAAGTTTACTGGATTCACTAATCCATATAGAATTAAATTCAATTAATATGCAGCTGCTGCCATCATTTATGTCAGCAATGATAATTTATAGGTGTTCAGATGTTTGCAAATAAACTTAATTGAAAACTGTAAATCACCATGTACTCAAAATGTGTATCAGCCAAGATAACCTAGACAACAGAAGGAATTGAAAATGAGCAGCCTTCTGCAACTGAAAGCTTTTTTTCAGCCAACAAACAGGAAAAGCCTGTGACTCAGTTCACTTGGATTCCATGATAATCGTGTGCATTAAGTAAATGGATATTTCACATACACTTAAAGAGCACTCACATAGTGTTGTTCTGTGTACAAATAAATTATATGATCCTGTTGTAAACAGCCCTAATATCATTCAAAACTGAGTCAACCAAGGAAAAAGGACTGATGAGGTAAGGGACATGGCAGTGGGACAGCAGAAGATGAATCAAATATTTAGCAGTACTCTTGCTATCATTTTGCCTTTTATTAAAATCTAATTAGTTAAGTATCAGGATTATAAATCATAAAACAGTTAGGCCTCCCCACCACCCCCAAGTCATCATGCAGGTCAGAAACTACTTGCCAAAAGTAAACAAGCAAGTGCTTAAGCTAACATGGAAGCCATGCGGAGAATTAAAAAAAAAAAAAAAAAAAAAAAAAAAAAAAANAAAAAAAAAAAAAGATAAAAACCTAGTGAGAAAGGCTCCTAATTAATTAGTCCCTGTACCTCTCTGATATGGACACCATACTACAACAACCAAAAATACCCCAGCAGCTCCACGCTCACTGCAGTCCACAGGGCTGCTGCATGTTCTGCCTGCCCAGGGTCCTCCCAACCTCTGAATCCCCAGAAGCCTTCAGGATGTGCCGGAAAAGGAAGAGGGCATACCAGAAATATGATTGTGAACAAACAGTTTCCAAGGCAGGTGATGTCTGTCCTTTTCCCCTTCTCTGCAGACCACTTGCCCACACCATGCACATGCTCCCAGTCTCCTCTGCAACATCACTCTCTACCCAGAGAGGGTCTTCAAGAGTCTCCAAATGGACAAAGACCAAGAGTTGGAAAGAAATACATGGAGTAGGTCCATGCACCTCTCAAATCAACCTTTCTGGTGGCCTGGGTGGTCACCAGTGGCCCTGAACTGAGGGCAGGCAGAAAAGGCCCACCAGTCCTGAGAGATACCATGTCCATCTGCCTACCTCATAGCAGAATCAATTCTGATGTAACTATTCCTGATCAAAGTTTATTTAACATGTTCATAAATACTTCTAAAAATGGGGAATGGATAACTACCATCTAACCAATCTATACTGGTGCCTGACCATTATAAAGCTTTTTCCCCTGAAATCTGAATTTGATCTTCTTTGTTCCTACTGCACCAGTTCTCTCCTCTCTGCAGACAGTTTGCACATCTCTAATTTTCCCACTACCTAAGCCTTTTTCCCCTACTGTAATCAACTGCCATTGTATTTTATTTTTTCTGATAAATCATTTTCTTCAGACCTCTAAAGATCCATGTCATTCTCCCTCTATGGCTATCACAAGCAGTCTTCACTATTTTCTGGTGTGATGTACAAAAAAGGGTAATCCAGTGCATTGCCTGTGCACAGTTATAGACTGACTATTTCCTAGGGTCTTCTGCTGTAAATTTAAAAGCCACCATCAACTCTCTCTCCCTCTCCTGCCCACAGTTTTTACTGCTATGCAAACTGGTCACAAACAAGTACGTTGGGAAAACGCAACACAAGCACCTGCAGCACCCACCTGTTTTTAAGATGCGCCGCCAGGTCGCATCGCTGCATCACTTCCTGACACACAGAAGAGAAGGGGCACAAAACAAAGAGCTTGTCTAACAGTTTATGAACAAGGATGCTGGATTTTTTGCAGAGTTTAAAATGGAGTCTTTTTCGATCCAGTGGGCAGAAATCCTTCTCCTGCAGAAAGTTCCTTAGGCACTTGTAGCAGAAAGTGTGTCCACAGGGAGTGTCCAACGGCTGCAACAAGGGCTGAAGGCAAATGTGGCAGACCAAGTCATCATCCACTTCGTTCTGGTAGTTGTAGAGATGGTTCTCCCTTGTCCAGTGCTGCTGGCCACACTCAAAGCACAGAGGGTTCAAGGAGGCATTCTGCTCCACTGCAGCCATCTCGTCACCTGTAGTCCCCATTTTACAGCTAAAAAGGCTGATGGATCCTTCTCCTCTTCCTTCTCATAGGATGGGGAATGCTCAGGTAAAGCTCACAGCAAAGTGACTTCTTCCAGGGTGACTTATATATGCTCTTCAGTCATTTTCTGCAACAAATAAAGAAATAGAAATCATTCATTTTGCACGAAATATGGAAATTCTCTTCAAAACATTTGACTTCTGGGTCTATCAAAACACAAGATAGATCAGGGGAACATTCCTGTTTTCTCTAAGTTTGTCATAGAAAAGAACAACAAAAAAATCTACAAATACAAATCCTTTCAAAACACAAACATTTTATGGCTTCATAAGGGCTGGTGCAGTGCAGTCTTCACCTGTAAGATGACCATTTTGTGACAGCAAGGACACCGCATTATGCATTGTCACACTAGAAGCGTGCAATTAGCATCTGGCACAAAAATACTCTATTGTGAAATGATGATTATATGATCAAATAATTAAATGTGTTCTTTAATATGAGATAACAATTTTAATCTGGTCCTACTCTGTTTTTAGGATTTTGACTGTACAGAATATTAGGTTATTAGTAATGTTCTAAATACACTGCATTGAAAATAACAGCAAACGGCTTACCCTGGTTTGTTCCATTAGTAATATTGCAGATACATCATCACTTACTTCTAGGTTTTCTCTGTGGATTGCTACACAGTAAAAAGGACAGATTCTATCCAGTATGCCCCCATCTGATTTAGTATAGAAGCAAGTAATAAAAATATGGAATAAACTAATCATATGAAACCAGAATGCTTTCAAACAACTTACTTGTTTTGCTTTTTACCTAACGAAGTTACAGCACACTCAGTGCAGCAAGAAAGGGCTCTAGGTCTGTCACCATGGGATTTATTTCCTAAACTTTTTATGTTATTAAACTTTGACCCTTCTTAAAATAGCTGCTTGGGCAGGAACTTGTGCAGCCATCAGTCTGCAGTTTCAAACACTAAATCCTTACCCCTCCCAACCTTATTTACCCTTCTCTCCCTTACAGAATCACACTGCTTGACACACACAGCATGATGATTTAGAAAATAAAACAAATTTTCTCACGGTCTTAAGACACCTCCATATTTGTTAGTTTTGGTAAACATTCTCACTTGTGAGGGGGGAGAGAAAAAATTAGAACAATGCTTACTTTGTACCTGAATTCTTTATTGCAATTCAGCAAGCAACACTCATGACAGAGACTGTTTTCTAGCAGAGCAGTAGAAAAGATACAGAGAAACGAAAACTAGCCATCTAGTTATCAGCCTATCATCTTTATATCTGGCCCTTGAAATGCAGTTGTAAACATATATTCTAAAATTCATGTGGAACACATACATTTCCCCATGTCTTACTCTTCACAAGATTCCCTATTTTATTTTTTGTCCCTTAACCTCACACAGCCAAGCACAAGACTTAGAGCACATTTTACAAGGATTATTATATCCTTTGACGCAAAAAGGATTAAATAGTAATTTGTAATCCAAGCTTCTATTCTGCCGTGGAAATTGATGCTCATCGTTGCCCTGCCTCGTAGTAGATAATGTGCACCTTCTGGAAAGGATTTCACAAGGGAAGAGCACAGCAGTTCTTTGTTGCTGGAGACTAAGAATGCAAAATGAGACCCCAAAAGAGATTAGTCAATAAAACAGTCTTAAACATATTATGTAAGAGCTCAAAGATTGGAGAGCAGATAAGGAGAGCAGTGCACGGGGCCCTTGTGCTCAAATCACAGCTCTCTCATTCTGCATTCATGCTGCTGGATTAACGCACAAGGGATGAGACCCATCTAATGGCTGGTCTTTATGTAATGCAAAATAAACCAGATGAATGTTCTAGAAAAAGACAGCATTGATTTGTGACTTTACCAAATTATTTTGCCAGTCAAGGTACCAGGGGAGGAATATATGGCATAAGTTGTATTGTACTTGGGAGTACCTGCAACATCAACACGCCCTGCAGAGCAAAGCGACACACAGAACAGGCAGTAGAAACCACTGTACAAATCTGCTGCCCAAATTGTAGACCTGCTCCTGTTATTGACTACAACCAAGACTGTTCCTTCTTCTCCAAGCAGCCAAAAATGCAAGAAAGGACCGAGTCTTGATATGCAGAATTATAAAATATTCTGAGTTGGAAGGGATCCATCAGGATCATTGAGTCCAACTCTTGGCCCTGCACGGTACACCCCAAGAATCACACCATGTGCTTGAGAGAATTATCCAAACACTTCTTGAACTGGCTGGTGCTGTGACCACTTCCCTGAGGATACCATTCTAGTGCTCAACCATCCTCTGAGTGAGAAATTTTCTTCCTGATATCCAACCTGAACATCTTCTGCCCCAGCTTCATGCCATTTCCTTGAGCCCTGCCACTGGTCATGAGGAGTGTGGATATTGGTACTTGCCCCTCCACTTCCCACCATGAGCATGCTGAAGACCATCAGTGAGGCAATGGAAAAACCCAACACCATTCTGTCCAATACTGTAATGGAGATCCAGTTAGGACTCCTGAGTGTGACCCTCCCAGATTCACATCTCCTTGAAGGCTTCTAGCACTTCTATCCTTTGAAGTCTACGTAACTCATGTGGCAGTCTGTGGCAGACGAGTCAGTGCCATACAGTAAATACACCCATGAGATACTCTGACCTCTGTAACTATGGTCAAAGATAACTGCACTTCTCTCTTAATCCTTTTGTATGTTAAAATTTTAACAAGTTCCTTTAAATTCTGAACAAAATGTAACACCACAGAACTTATTGAGCAATCAGGCATTCACTGCCATGTAAAAAATTATGGTGACAAGCCTTCTCTCTTAGGAAAGGTACACCCAGAGACAGGCTCTATTTACTGTAATCACAAGAGCTTGACACAGGCAGTCACTCTACTGCCCACCACTGTGGGAGGTGAGCAGACACACCTGTTCCTATGGCTGACCCATCCCAGTGTCTGAATGCTGCTGGTGCAGGGACAAACTCCCTGGGCTGTGCTTTGCTGCAGAGGTGCTACCCCAGGCCAGAGACAGGATGTTCCTGACGGCAGCTGCCACTGCCTCCGTGCTGCCACTACCCTGGTAACGTAAACCATTGATAAACCAAGCCCACCACCTCTTCTGCAGCTGATATGACCACCCTTCCACCACCTCTCTGCCAGCAGAGCTGTGGAAGAAAGAGATAGTGGATTACAGGATGAAGATTTAAAAGAAAAAAAAAAACCAAATCACTGCCACCACAAAGAAAAAAACACCCTAAACCAACAAAAATAATAAATACATAAATAAACACACCACCATCCTGAAAAAAAGCTGATTTAAAAAATAAAAATTTCTTTTGTTTCACACTGCTGTGCTGTATTTGGGACAGGCCCATTCCATGACCAAGGAAACCATCACCAGGATCTTTTATTGATCATACTGTGGCTGCCTAATTATTGATCTCAAGACATTTTACTGTCTGTTCCCAGTGCAAAATATCAATTTATTTACAAAGTTCGCAAACACAGAGTTTGTGGTCTGAGCAACAGCTGGGATGACAGATTAGGTCTATATTTCCCTGATGTAAAGTACTATATCCCTGAAATCCACAGTACCAGAACACTTGTAAGACCCTACTTCAATCCTCTTCCTGCATCCCTTATATTATTTTCTATATCTCTTAACACAGCAGATCACCAGCACCACAGGATGATAACAGCCCAGGGAAAGTGCAAACAGGAAAAACAACCAGAATTATAAAAAATAGGAAGTGGGTAAAAGAGCCAGCCAGGCCTGTTATTCAACTCATATAATTCTCTAGAAAATAATTTTCCCAGGACTTCATTAAAACAGTCAAATAATGCAGGTGGTGCCCTGCTTTCAGTTTTAAATTACAATCCACTTGGGAACCGGGCAAGACTGGACATCCAACTGTGTAAATTTTTGTTTTAGTTTTTTAAGTGGAGTGCACACAAGTCCGATTTTAGACTCAAAAGGACAGCCTTATCTGTAGGTCTACTCTAGTTCTGATTTATTGATTCAACGAACATTCTCTGGAGAAGCTCAACACATTTTTATGAAAGCATTAGATTGTCAGGCTCTATACCTACATCAGATTTCACAGTGTTTATTCCTTCTGTCTGAATGGGCACTATTAAAAAAAGAAAGAAAACCACAAGCAAACTTGAGTTGTAGCAATAAATTAACCTTTTAACTATAGTTGTCTTTATGTAAGTCAGAAATAATTTACACTTGTTCCAGTTTGAAGTTAATGGAAACATATATTTTGCAATTAATGCCCTCAGAGATTTAAGCAATCTATTTCTAAATTATCTTGTTAAAATCCTAGAGATTTACAGCCCATTAACTGACTGTTCAAATTTTACAAAAAATCCAAGTATACCCCCAAAGTAAACAACTATGCAAAAAATCCATCTTACCAACTAATTTCTTTTAAAATTAATATGCCCCAATTTTCTATTTTGTTTACAACTGTCTATGGAATTTTCTCACCCAGAAGTAAATGTCAGAAGAACCCCCTGAGATGAATGACACCCCCGTTCCTTTGGAGGACTCCACTGTCCCTTTATCCCAAAATGGCTGGGATGCAAATCTCAGTTCTGCACCTAAAAACCTCTCAAACCAGAGGCATCTATTTGCACCAAGATCTATCTAACTACTGAATCAATGATTCATTTCTTCTGTGCCGTTTAAACCAGCTGCAAGTGAAAAACTGTCCACCTTATTTTACCCCTGATTAAAGACCACTGAGTATTGGTTACTATTTCTCTTCATCCCAGAGGAGATGATATCCCAAAATTTTGCAGCCTGCTGGCATCACAGGAATGCCCTAGTATAACCCTTATGCCTCTCCAGTGTGGCAAGGCAGCATACAGAAAAAAACAGTAACAGCTACGGCAAAGTTTTCATGCGACCCTAAATCCAGGCAGTCCTGTCCTGGCCAGGCAGATTTGACCTTGTGGGGCACTCCATAACACACACCAATCAATAACTCTGAACAACAGCACGGTCATCACCCTGGACTTCAGGAAAGGCTGGCTTAATTTTAAAATGTCACAGGACTTCCACAATCTGTTCTCCATGGACAACAGTCCCTGACTGCCTAAGCTAACTAGGAAGGGTCTCATAATTCTCCAATTCCCCTCCTTTATTCAAATGCCATGGCTGTGAACAGGATCTCTGAGCAGTCAGGAGTGGATTGACACAAGCCCCAGGAAAGAAAAACTAGACAGTGGTTAAACCCATTGCTTAAAACCACATCATAACATTAATTAAACATTAGTTCTTAGTTCCCAGTCCAGTATTCGTCACAGGAATTACAGCATCAGGCTGATGACTCGTAACTGTTCTCAAAGTAGACCCTAGCTTAAGTAAAAGAATAAAAGACAGAAGAAATTAATAAAAAACATCACCATATGGGAAAAGTGTTATTTCCCATCTCCCAATAAGCATGATCTAGCTCATTAGATACAATCTCTGCTTTAATATTAAAGCCATATAGCAAACAAGTGAAGCAGTACCAGCAATATGTATTGACTTTACAATATCCATGTTAATTATACTGATATCTAAGGCCTGCACTGTCTTTAACACCAAACCCTGATTCAATCCTTGTCCAAGTTTATGAGGCAATAATCCTGTTAGACTTGTCCTCTTTTGAAAATCCAAACAAATGAAAGTTTTGTCAAAACATGGCACCTGACAGCTTGAAAGTCAAAAATCTGCAAGAGATGGACAGGGCACAGTAATTAGCATAGGACACTTTCTACTAAAGCTGCAGCCCCACTGTCACTGCATGCCAATTACCCATTACACCTATTTTTTGTGCTGATGAGCGACCTCTTCCATGTTTTTAAGCATTCAGCAGAATGACTGGAATTTTTATATTCAAACTAAATAATATTGTGCCTGAATGGTGACTTTCACTGAATCACAACCAGGCAACGCCGGGCTTGCCGTAAAACCACCTCTCCAGAGATTATTTTTTGCCTCTGTGCTAGTTTTTTTTTTCCATCAAAGGAATGCCCTCACAGACAAGGAGTCAGCCCTACACCAGGTGTTGATGTGGCATCATCACTGCAAAGACAACAGGTCACAGGTGACGACTTTCCTTCCCCGCCCCAGGGGTGAGGGTTTTTATATACAATTCCTCCAAAAAAAAAAAAGTGCACATGCACTCCCTTGCTGGGTATTTTCACAGTCCAGCATTTTTCAAGGATGCAACATGAAACCCTGCTTAAATCTGACGAACAAGGAGCGTTTGGGAAAATTAACAGGATCCTAAGTTGTGTTTTATATTTGTGGAGTGCTGCGTTTCCGTGGCAACCGGGGGCTACGGGCTTTAATTGCCATCGCAGCGTTAAGGGTCTCTGCTGCACAGGGGCGTGAGACATCGCCAGGCAGGGAAACTGCAGGAGCAAACCTGCGCTCCCCTCTCTGCCCCACGGCTGCCTGCAGAGGTCGAGGGGGTTTGAGCAACCAGCACAGCAGAGAGCAAAGACATGCCTGGAATGGGGAAACCGAGGGGAAGCACAAGACTGACCATCCTTAGGAGAGATGATGGATGAAGCCCACCTCCCAAAACCACCACCTCAAAGCCAGGGATGCTCGATATCAAAGGATGACAGGAGAAAAGAGGGACTCGGTGCCCAGAGATTAAAAAAGTGGGCAGAAGGTTTTGCTCAAGCAGGGAAAGATCCTGCTGCAGCCATCTTCTATGGCACAAATGGAATGGCTTCTATTTTGGGACCAGGAGATTAAAATAGCTTTACTTTAGTCAAATTGGTCTCAAATGAGACAGGAAAGATAAGGACTGTGACTGTACGGAGGTCCCTGCAATGAAATATCCATTCTTTATAGCAAATACAGAGCTACATCCGATAAATCATCTCAGGAAAGAAGAAAAGGAGACAAGTACAAATCTTTAACAAAGATACAGCTACACATCTACAGATTAAATTTTGTATAGTCCTACTGAACAAGAGTAACGCTGAAGAAGGAGGAAATATGACACACAAGCCAAACTAGATTAGAGCTACCCAGGTTTGGATGGCAAGTCAGAGGTCCTGGTCTGCAGGAAGCACAAACCCCATGAAAGAACTTGAACTTGCACCCTCTCTTCTGCAGGCACTGCTGCCCACCCTATCAAAGTGTTACTCAAGTATTTGCCTTTCTCTGCCATCATGTTTTGTAAGAGAGGCAGGCACTGCCTTTACAATTTGCAAGAAGATCTATTTTCTGTAGGTACAGTAAATTTTCTGTTGAGCAGAAAGTGAAGTGCCCGTTTCTGGGGGCCAACCCTGCTTTGTGTCAGAAATCACCCCACAGCAGGAACCCCCCCAAACACAGAATAAGCACCTGGGGAGTTCAAGATGCTCCCAAGACTCTCAACAACAGAAGCAGGTTTGCAACTTTTAGGCCTAAGTGTTTTTAAAAAAAACTGCAAGAAACCTCCAAGTTCCTAAACTCATTTCTGGATTTTTGCAGCAGTGAAAAAGTAAATAGAAAAACATAACTAAACACAAGTAAAGAAACACAGACTCACCTGCCAGGAGACCCAATGACAAATTTCCTTCCTAGCACAAAAAGAATAAGGAAAGCAGTATTTAATTACTGCTGCTGTAACAGGTGGGCTGTTATATCCAGTGGAAGCGGAAAAAGTACCCCAACAGTCAAAAACCCATGACAAGGAGACAATTAGCGAGGCTTTCTTCTTGCTGATGGAGCAGACGAGAAAAGCAAGAAAGAGTAAAACATTTGCTTATCCGCCATGGATATTTTCTGCCGTGCAATCTGTCCACCAGCCCTTGCCATATGTGCCACCCTTTCTGCTGGGAGAGATGAAGGCAGCAGAAAGCTGTCCATCAAGATGCTAAACCTTCTGGAAAGCCCTCCCCTATGCACTTTGCCCTGAAACAGGGACTTTTGTGGATGAACAGAATACACTTAACTAGATTAAACGCAGCTCATTCCTGGATATGTACAGAGAGAATTTGATTTGATTATTTGAATTTTAAGGAGCAGTAGTGATTCAAAGAAAATAAAGGAACAGGAGAGCTATGTTCCCTTTTTCTGCATTTCTTTATAACCAGCCCCCATACCTACGGGTGTGCATGGAGGAAATTCAGGGAGACAGCACTGGGATTAATCATGAAATGGCTTTGATGACAGAGAGAAGCTGGGGGTGGAGGGGTGGAAAGGATAAAAGAACTTTCTGAATAGTTAAATTGTAGGACTTAACTATTTTCAGGGAGAAACACCATCCCATCTCTTCCTTCAGGCGTATGCTACCTTGCATAACTTGTTACAGCTGGTTTCCCCCATCAATCACAACTTGAGTGAGGGTGAAAGCTATTTTCAAAGGTAAACTATGCTGTTACTAAGCAGTTTTTTAGCTTAGACATAGCATGAAAAAAATTAAGCTACCTCCTAAGCTAACAAAACCCTCCAGTCTTTTTGAAAACAAGCATTTCTAAGATCTGTGAAAGACAGAGCCAAGAGGACATGGTTTAGAGGCAGCTCAGATAAATGACAAGCCACACACTGTCCCCCTCCTGCAGGAAAGGAGGCAGAGTACTCTGCAGGAGTGAGTGCCTGTGGCCTGCAAGGAACCCATGACAACCCATGGCCAGAGGAAGAAACTTTAAAGTACAGCAGAAAGAGTGCAGAAAATGAGCTAGACTTGGTCTGAAGCTTTCAGCTTCAATTTTCAGCCTCAACCTGCCAAACTCCAGCAGCTAAGCAACATCATTTGATGAACTAAGGCAACCCCCTAAACCAGTCTGCCCTACCTAGAGACTGCTTATTTTCTCCATAATGAAATAAAACAAGTATCACCACATCAGAACTCTCAAAGAAAAGAAGATAATAAGAGCCTTCTTGAGACCATAGTCAAGAGTATTTAACTCAGGCTACCTACATGCAGGCTAATTATGACTTGCCCATGAGCAGGGGTATTGCACGCAGTGACCAACTCACGACAACTGCCCCATGTGATCTTCAGCCCAGCACAACCAGGGATCAGGGAAAGCTGGACTGGCTCTGGCCACCCTTTGACTCATTCCAAAAGCACTGCCATGCCTGAGCAGTCTCTACTCATGCCTGGGAATTATGTTAGGATGCCATGCACTGGGCATCATTGAATTAACTCCACAATAAAAGCAAGTTCTTTGATTCTTAACACTTCAGGATGATGGCTGTGACTCTCCCTATTAAGTCTGCTGAAGACATTTCACTTTGCTGCTGTACATAACTTAATTTCCAGTTAATTTCCAGGAGGAACTTTGCTTCGGATATGTGTAAAAGGGTTCTTTTTAGAGCCAGCTGCCTGACCCAGCTTTGGGCACACAGAAAAGGCAGAACATGACTTGTGCAAAATACCCCCACATTATTTTGTAGCATGCTTTTCAGAAATTAAAACCTTTACACTGAGACCTTCATACCTGTCGTACTGCAACAGATGTACTCTGTACAGATACTGAAAATAAATGGCTCCACACGTCAGCGAAATTTACATAATAAAAACATGTTAGATCTAGAAGTTGTAGTCTAAAAATATACAAATATGATCTTAAATAAAACCCATTTAAATACTTTGTATGTAAACAGATCTTTACATACACAGTAGACTACTGCTTGATCTGAGGCCTCCAGACGGGATTCAGAAAAGGAAGTGGACATGGAGTTGACTATGTAAAATCCAGTCTGGTTCTACATATTTGACAGATACAAAGAATATGGAAGTAAAGACTGCATTTGTTTTTAGTCCTGCAGTAGGAATCATATATTCTCCATTTCAGCTCTTGTAATCACACTGCCACCAAGAAAGAGTAGAAACAACAGTTGTTGAATGAAAAAAACACAGACATTTTTTCCAAAACCACTTCTCTATCCCCTAACCATGTCTGCCAGCTGCTTTTCACATTCCCTATTACCTTGACTGACTGCATGTTTTTTATATATATATACACATACACACATATATGTTGAAAAATAGAATTTCACTAGCTATTACATAGGGAAGCTTCTATGGTGCAGCTCTTTACCTGCCTGATGTGCAGTTTGGCTGCTTTAGTACATCCTCTGAATCTCATCAGTGCCCTCAGAAAGAAACTACTTCAGTAGTAACACTGTTGAGAAACGGTTCTTTAAGATTCAAGTGAGAAATGTTAGCAAAGCTGCATAGTAGCACACAGAGAGAGCAGGCCCTGCTATGTATTCTCACATAAGTGACAGGGGCTAAATATTAAGCAGCAATCTCCTAACTCCCCCTTGCAGAATGAATAATGTGGAAGAGGAAAAGCTGAACTGCTGTTACAGCATTTCTGTCCACTTCCCTCACCAGTCTTGTTCTCCAAAAGGTTAACATTCCTAAACAAAGGAAAAAAATTAAAATCATTACCTTTCAAGTGAGTGGTAAAAATTAAAATCAAAGGAAAAAAATGACACTAAAAATAGGTAAGTGGCAACATGTATGTAAAATATCAAACTGGTAGCCATATGCAGAAATTATACAGAAGAGATGCTAATAGGACTATAAATCAAGAAATAAACTAGAATAAAATTGCTCAGTAAAAGAGAGTTAAGTCCTCAAAGACGGCCACAAGCAAACAGAGGGAAAGCTCAGAAGTTTGCTAGGGTGGGGAGGCATCAGGACTCCAACTGCTACACTCATCTAGCATACAAAACTGAAGTTGTTAAAAAAACAATAGGCACGAAATTATGAAAGAAAAATGCATTTCAGTTCTTAAGATAGTTAACAATGAATTTGCAAAATATATATAAAATATTTACTCACATCACCAAGGAATTCCGATTCGTCACGTTTTGGGAAGACAGTGGTAAAGACGCAGTGTGGTAAAGAGCCGTAACAATTCAGATTCCTAACTTCAGGCACCACTTTTCTGTATCCATGGTCAAAATGGTTGCAGCAACAGAGGCTGACAAAAACATGCTACATGGGGAAGGAGCCAACCTTCTCCTCCTCCTCCCTGTCCAATCTCTTCTCAGCAGGCTGAAATTTTGCATCTGTGGGGGATGATACAATTTTTGCTTCCTCATTTATTCTATGTATTCAACCCTTAAGAGCTAGCTTTTAAAATACCAGTCCTGCTTTGAAGGATATTACTTCACTAACATTGCTTTTGGAAAAAGGTCTTTAAGAGGCAGACGACTCACCCTCTGGAGTATCCATCTTCTTTGCACTCCCTAACCACAACTCTCATTTTCCCAAACCAAGCACTTCTCAACAAGTTAGACTAGGTTCACAGACATAAAAAATTCAAACCACCTTTTATTTCCATACTTTTTTTTTACTCCCAACTCATGCTAAACACTTTCACATGTTTTATGCCAGATACTTACATGAAACATTTTTTAAACTTTAGAAACTTTTTTTTTAAAATTGCTACATTGTCCAAAAGCCAGAAACCACTCCAGACAATACTGCTCCATTGGGAGCTGGGCAAAGGATCCCAAGTATTAACAGTGTCTCCAAGAAAAGGATGCACATTCCCATGGGATGTATTTCTTTTCCACCAAAAGGGAACTGTGCATAGACTGCAGGATGCCAGAAATGCAACACAAGGACCAGAGGGGCTGTAGATACCTGCCTACCCTTCCTACAGAGGCAGCAGCAGTAGCTGCTGTGTTCCTAAGTCCACGACAGCTTCATGCAACGTTGCTAGTGCAACGGATTATTTGGAAATAGCAGACTTCCAAGCTTTTTTGCTCCTATCAGCAGCAACAAGGATTCAAGGAGTTACTCAGAAGTTCACATGCAAACTGCCTGTTTGTAAAATCCAGATCTTTTAAGAAGTAACTCAAATTTACCATCAGGTTGAGAGCAGTGCAGTGACTCAGAGGAACAGGGTCTAGTGGATCAAAAAGACAACGCCACAAGTCATCTTCATTTGGCAGTCACTAAAAAAGCTAAGGAATACCCAGAAAACAAGTGCACACTATCCAGGAAGGGTCCCTTGTGCATCAAGCTTCTAATACAGATAAGTATGAGAGAACCCCCACAAAACCCCCCAAACACTAGTTTGCTCTGTAGTTACTAGTTTCCCTCTAGACACAGACATTTAGGTCAGAATCCCAAGTTTTCATACTTCAGTGAAGAACTGTTTAATATGCAAAAAGAGAACAGCCTTGATTTTCACTGATTGTCAGAGTTAAAAAGCTAATAATTTCAATCTAACGAACCACGAGGAGGGCAAACAGGGTAATTATAAGCCTTTATCCTGTCCTTTCTGTGTACAATCTGAAATCCAGAAGTCCAGACAAGAACATGATGAGCGTTTCCTTCAGAGCAGACAACTTGCTTTAGAAGCAGGAGACTCAACTACAAGCAACACTGCCTCTTAACATCAGTCATATGGGATGAGAATACAGAAACAATAGATAATTTCCCAGGCAACTTGACATTGTAAATAAAAGTAACAGGGAGAACAGACTCATGAAAAAGCCATCCTAGCTGAAGAATTTTAAGATGGAAAAGATAAAACTGCTCATGGAACCAAGAAGCTACATTGGAAAGCTACCGCAATAATATAACATACTTTGGCTGAAGGGAGCAATTTGCATACATTTCCCTTTGTAAACTTCAGGACTAGAAATGTATGAACTCAGATTTAATGCTTGTCCACACAGACCAGTTTAACTGAATATTAACTTTATTTCAATAAAGTTAAATTCTGAACTGATACATTGCTGTTAAAGCATGTTGTGTTGCTTTAACCAATCCTTATTACTTAATGGAATCTAAAGCAGAAAGGGTTTACAAAGACTCTTTTTGTTTCCACTGAGTCCCTGAAAATAAACCACTGCAGCTTCCCCACATATAATAAAAGGTGTGTTCTTTTCCCTAGATGGTGGATTTGAAGAGCAGCACATCTGCTGAGGCTCTGGCTGGCTGGAGACCCCTGTTTTCCATCGGCCTCCTGACTCCCTTCAAACTTGCAAATGCAACCAAGGGGGTGCTATGGCTTAGAGCTTCCTAGCTAGTGGAGAACTGGGGGCCAAAGCGTGCAATGAAGTAGCTATCTTCATTGATAAGTAAAACCTTATCCCAAATAATTACTGTTAACATGGATACACAGTATGCTTAGGGTAAGAAAATACACCAACAAAACCACTCATCCTCACCAACAACTTTCAATCTTCAATTAAAAAGCCAGCCAGACCTGATACCCCACTTGCTCTCCCATTTTTTTCTCCTCTTCCTTCCCCTCCTCAAATCCTGGAAAAACAGCAAAATGGGAATTATTCTTTGGGACAAACACCACTTACAAACACCAAGTGCAGTTATTTCAAAATTCCTAAACATCAACAAATCCTGAAGGCAAACACATTCAGTGAAAATAGAAGGAACAAATGCCTGAATAGTCTTCAGTTTCTCTTTCTGTTTTGCAGAAGCATATCATCCCTTCCTGATTTTTAAAAAAGTCTTAATCAAAGGACTTATGTTACTTCAAGTTTGCATGCTCTGCACGGTGCCCAGTGAAATCAGCAGCCTTTTTTTTTTGCAGGGCAGTTAATAAAGGCTACCTGGAAGTTTACAGGGTTTCTAGGAAGCCCATTGGAAAACCTTATGGATAACTGAACAACTATTACTACATACGTATCCTAGGAGACCAAAGAGCTTTCACATTTAAGAGCTTATTTGCCAGCCACCCTCTCGATACACATCTCAAGCAATTATAAATAATACAAATAGCCATGAGAAAGGAGGACGTTGGTTTAATTTCAGGCAGCAGGTACACAGACCACTGCTTGTATCTGCATAAATGTTTTATTTTATTTCACTTCTTCCCACATTCTGACTACAAAGATACTCTGTAAGATTATCTCACGTAATCCATGAAACGTGTTTTTTAAATTGAATTTTACAACTGTGCAAAGCTGAATTTCTTTTAATCTTTAAAAATTCACACACATACACACATATCATCAGAAAGAGCCTTTGTATTTAGTCAAGTGAAATCTAGATTCCTGACCACAACATCTTGCAAAGCATCAGCCTGTTAAACAAAAAAACATACCAGAGAAGCATATAATTTAGGAAAAAACCTAGGAAAAAGAAATGTTAAAAAAAAGCCCAAACCAGCTAATTTTTAACAGAGTTTCACTTTACACTTCATGTATGAATAGCCTATGCATTTGAAACAAGCCAAATCAAAATCATTCCTCTCATTTCTTGTTTGTAATTCTCATCACAGGATCTAACCTGCAGTTAAGGACTCAGCACCCAGCCTCTGAAGAGGAGCATCCTTAAAATGCCGAGCAGAGCCCTGGAAACACCCTGGTACAATTCCTTGGCAGCCGGAACCCAAGATCTGCCACAAAACCTGCAACACAGAGCACGACAGCCCCTTCCCTTCATCACCTTTTTAGTCTACAGCCTTCCATCCCAGCGGAGGCGAGGAGGCAACACAGAACACCTGCCCAACAGGAAAAGAAGAATATACTGTTCGTCTCCTGCAGGAGGGGATACCACATGACAACAGAGAACTCCAAGGAAAAAGGTTGTTGGCATGCTGGTATACACAAATTAATTCACCATGGGTAATTAAAACAGGACCAATTCCTCCTAAAGCCACTAAGCAGCTCACAGGGTTTGATTTCCTTAAAGCAGTAAATTAACCACCTAACCTCACACGAATGTGAGTGAAGCCCTAACAGCTGTGGCTCAGCAAATACTAACCGAAGCAGGAGCCAGTGAAAAAGATCTGCAGGCACTCTCTTACACCGTGTCCTTTGCAAAACGTAAACTTAACATTAAAATTAACTGCGGGCTAAAATGTCTCCAGCAATTTCTTATGAATGCATAATGAAACATTGCTACTCCACGTAGCACATCGCAGTTTTGTAAGCACACCCTGCAGTGTGTGGGGATGACCTGCGCAGGAATCCTTACAGTAACTCTGTGCCATGGTGGCTTTACAACACAGATGGGACATTTCCAGTCCCTGCCGTGCTATATGCTATAAATATTATGTAAAGCACCACAGTGTTTGCAAGAAGAACAACCAAGTGGATTATGTAACGTTATTTTTCTTTCTTCCACTCCTCTATTTAAGAAAATTCTGCTCTTTTCAAAGAAGAAAATGAAAGTGAAACATTGCAACTGTTCTCAAAATTGCACATACTTTCTGAAAAAGTCTCAATTTCTGTACAGTTTTATAATTCAGTATCTCAATACTAGAGATGTATTCAACACAGAAAGTCCACTTTACAACCTGAAATTGCTTTACTTTTGTTGATTAAAAAAGGGGGGGGAAATATTATTTTCTTTCAAATTAACTAAGTTTCTGGCTTTTTGAATAATATAAAATCATGCTTATTTGCAGACTCACAAACTACAAACAACTATCCTCTACAGCAGGTTTTATAAAGTCTAGTAACTCCACTTGCAAATTGAATACTTTAGTATTATTTTTCCCTTACACTGGGCATAATACAAATTACACACAGGAGAGCTGACAACCAGCTAAATGTGATAACCACCACCTCCCTCAAGACTGTTCTCTTCTTCCACTTAGTTCCATGAAGTGGATGGAAAAAACCCAAATCTACAAACACTATGATAAATGAGCAGTAGAAGAGTGTTCTCCAGCAGCAAAGGGTTCAGTTTGAGGTCCCAGTGGATGCTTCACAAGACTTCAGGGTGGCCTTTATAATACCGTCCACTTGAGAAAACATGACTGCAAAGTCAATCATCCCCTAAGAAAAAGCAGCAAAACTGTTTTTCCTGCCTCTTCTTGGCTTGGAATGGCTTTAAACAAACAGGCTTGGATAAACAGCATTATGAAGAGGACTGATGTCGTTCTGGTTCACGGAAGAGCTGCATGGACGAGATGAGACATCACCCCTGGTGAGACCATCAGACCAGTTAAATAAATTGTCCAGTCAGAAGGGAGACCCATTCTGCTCCTTCCCATGAGATAAAACCTGTGATGGTATTTCAAAGATATAGCATTAAGAAAACTTTTGACCTCTGCTAGAGACATTTCCAACAACATCAAAATGACAATGTCAATGATATTTATGCTAGGCTAGCGGCATTTTCTTTGGGTTTTTACATCTACTTGTAATGCCCCATTTCAGCTGAAGAACTAATACAAATCAATCCCAGCTACTCTATTCCTCCGTGAGCACACCAGTACTACACCTACATGGGCTTCCTGCAGCACACATGTCATTAATTAAAATAAAGTCATAGCTGTACATGGCATTTACTAAGATAGCACAATTTTTACCATGAGGATCTCAGCTGTATGGAATGGCGTGGTGAAACACCACACAGCAAAGGAAGGGAGTGGAAGCACAACCCTTATCCTGCCACACAAAAGCTGCTCCCCAATCCAGCCCTGCTGCCACAAGCCTCCCTCTGAACTCGAAAGCATCAGTGCTGCTCCTTCTACAGCCAAAATCTGCCTGCTCAGCCAACGGGCTGAACAAGAATTCTGGGTGTGAGCCCCAGAACTGCCTTTAGAAGCCAAGTCTTCAAAAGACCTGAGTGGCTGAAGGAAGCCTGTTCTCCTGAGTGTTGAACCTGTTCCCTCCAACAATGTGGCATTTAACGCAGACTCTGTGGCTTTAGTAGTACTTTGCATCTCAAAATTTAACATTTTAAGATTTCATTTAAACTAAGACACGCCACATGATTGCAAAGAGCAGCTGAATAGCAAGATTTATGGGAGGGAAAGAAAGAAAAACCTATCACAAACCCTTGTATTATACTAACCTTAAAAAAAAGCATTTACAAAGGAAGAGGTAAACAACTTTTACCCTCATTAAAAAGTTGAGAAATGTGCACACCACCACTAAAATATAATTAATACACAGCCTTCAGGAGAGTCCAAAGGAGCAATTTAATTAACCACCCACTGATTTCATAAATGACAAGAACACACAAAGGTAACGGCACCTTATAATTGAAAATGTCCTGTTTATTTAGCTCAGCAATTGTGCTGGTCTATGTTGTGCATAAATATGAGGAAATACATTTTCAATTCACGACATTTTAACTTTGTAAGGTGTAACAGAACAACATACTGCCCAGTCACTGTACGCTCCACTTATTTAATGCCTTTGCCCAATAATCTCTAAATCACTGACAATCATAAAGGTTTTAACCTTTATGAACTTTTCTCATGGGCTTTTTCCATGTCCTCTTCAGAAATGCAGAAGAGCTGAGAGGAAGAAAACCCCAATTTTAATGGTATGCCACTTCAAACAAACTACTGCCTCATTTAGGGACTCAGTTTGTATCTGTAGTTCTCCCATTTTCATACAAAGGGACCCTCTGTAAGCCCCATGAAATATTTCTGATGATGATCTTCTAAACTCATTTTCTCACTTTCTCTCTTTTCTTTCTCTTTTCACATGAAAAAAAGCTTCCTTTCAGCCACTGCATCCTTTGTAAAGGCTAGAGAGAAGCAGCTCTTACCAAGGTAGGAAAAGAACCTAGCAAAAAGTGAAAGGCTCTTCCCTGTTTTTTTCATTGAACTTTTCAGGTATAAAGCTGGAATTAATATTCTTTTTTGCATTCACAAAATTCAAAATGCTTTTGTGCTGCTACATTACAACCATCAAAGTCTATTTGACTAAACATGAAACAGAACGTCTGAATTTATGAGCTGTTCATCTCCCTATCTAATGGACACACTAGAAGCGTTCAAAAGAGATGTGGAGAAACTGGAGAAGGCCCAGAGAGGGGAAAGATGATCAAAGGACTGGAAAGTCTGCTGTTTGAGGAGAGGCTGAGAGGACTGGGCTTGTTCAGCCTCAAGTAAAGGCTTAGGGGAGATTTTATCAACATGCTCCAGTATTTAGAGGGTAGCTGGAGACTCCTATTTTACAAGGATGAACATGGAAAATATGAGGGGTAACGGGTACAAGTTACCTCTGTGAAGATTCTAATTGGACACAAAAGGAACATTTTTCACAATGAGAATAATCTGCCATGGAAATAATGTGCCCAGAGAAATGGTGGATTCCCAAATGCTGGACACTCACAAGATGCAACTGGAGAAGGTGCTGCACCATCTTGTCTAGGCTGTGCTTTTGTCAAGAAAGGTTGGACCAGATGATCCTTGAGGTCCCTTCTACCCTGGTATTTTCTCGTTTCATGATTTATACTTGCTTTGGGACATAATTTAAAATAACAGACTGTAGAGATTCTTCAGGCACAAAAGTCTCCATGGCAAAGCTGACTTGCCAGACTTTTAAAAGGCTTTCCTTACAGGATTCAACAACGTTCCATACTGCCTCTCAGCAGTCCAACACCACCACAGCAGTAGGGTGTAAAAGGATGGATGTGGCTGCCTTGTACATCAGTCTCTTCCCACCTGTCCCTCTTATCAGCTGCCATGCAATTACATCAGTGACTTTACACAACACTGTCTACCTGCCCACCTAATACAGGAAAGCATTCCTCAACAGAAATTGCAGCATTAAATGTTGATCCCAACAGCATCATGAACAAAGGGAACTACCTGAAGCAATTCAGCCATACACATTAAATACACATTTCTGCAATTCTGGACCCAAGAGAGATGTCTTTACCTGGTGGTATTAGCTGGTCATATTGACTATTCCTGAGGGTTTCCCTTCATTAGGTGTTTATGATATTTACTCAGTCTGTAGCAAACGGTCACCAGGCATACCTAGCTGGATTAGCTGCCCATCAGTGATGCCACCAGATATGTAAACATTTTTCTAAAATTATGAAAGCTCCCATTACGTTTATGCACTATTCTTTACTTACCAATCAGATGAGGAAAGAAGAGTTCTTGAATAAACACCACAAAGCATTTCTAATATCTTTTTCTAAACTTTTTTCTTTTCAAAGTCCTTCCAGCTTTCACGTGTTAACTGAAAGCATTCACATCAGAAACTGTCAGGTCTCATGTACTGCCTGTGTCCCACACCCCAGCAACAGCACCTTTGGGTTCCTTGTTACTACTCTCTTTGGTCCTCAAAGGACTTTTGGGCACATTACTACAGGATTAGGCACAACAGTGTTTTCCAATGGTTAATCATCTAACTGCTGCAGGTTTTCAGGATGCATTCACCCTGTGAAAATGGTTTAGATTTTCTGGTTCAAAGTGTTATAGAAAATATATTGCTTAAATTCTAATACATCATTCAACTACCTGCAGCTTCCAAAACAATCTAGACTGCTCAAACTCAGTTGTTTCTGAGTTGTTTCTACTTTAGAAATATTTCATTTTACTACTGAAATTAACTTTATCAGAAACAGTTACCTTCTTCCATGCCACAAACCTATTTTGAAAGAAAATCATGCCCCACAAGTCTTTGAAAGAACTCCATCTATCCATCCTATTTGTCCCTAACAACTGCACTAGAAATTTCTCCAATGGTCTTATCTGCAGTAAGAGCCCACCCATAGTGCACAGATTCCATGTGCTAAGTTAACGAGGTAAGAAGCATTACAGAAGAGACTGACCACAGCTAGGAAAAAACTTTAATCATACAATACTAGTTACACGTGTTGTGCTCCACTGGGAAAAGCTCTCAAAGATAAGCAGTATTTTGTAACTCACCAAAAGTCACCTGGGATGCAGGACAGATGGAAGTAACATCCAGGAGGGAGTCCTCACTAGCACAAAAGAGCTCATAATTTTTCACAAAATATCAGAATTTCTCATTGCAGCAAGCAGAAATACTAGATCTTAAGGCTACCTTCTTCAAAACCTTCCTGGAGGAATTCCTGTACTGCCTGTTTCTTTTTAAGTAGGTTAAATGCTGCCTATTTCCTCCCTAGTGTTAGGAAGATTATCTTTTCCTTTATAACAGCATTCTCCCAAGTTCTGTCCTACACAAGTTTGAAGACAGAGCCAAGGTGGTCTGCATCTTGTTTATGAAACTGGCCCTCACTATCTGCCCAGTCAGCCCAGAAGGACAGGCAGTAGCTGGCTGTCCTCCCTCCTGGAGTGATCCCTCAGCCTACTTCTGTGGGATATGGGATGGATGCAAGGAGGTAAGTTATTAAGTGATCAAAACACACACAGAAAAAAATTCATTTTAAGTATTACATGAGGGATATAAGTAGTCTATTAATTGCATCTTCTAGATTAATTTCTAATTCCATCAGGTCACGGCACAGTGAAGTAATTTAAATCAAGGGATTTAACAGCATTTCGAATTAGTTTAATAATGCTAAACCTTACTGTATATATTCAAGTATTTAACTCACAAGAGNTTTTTTTTTTTTTTATAATTCTGTAGTATTGGTTTAAAAATCAAATCGGTTGCATTACCATTCCTGGTAGAGAACCTTATTTAAATTTTACAAGGATAATGAAAATAAACAGTATCATTTCAAGTTTAAATACAACTTAAACCTTTAAACTTGAAAGAGCTCAATTAAACAAATCATATTGCTTATTATTACAAAATTAATTCTTTTGGTACAGTAATATTGCTCTTTTCCCATCTGTCCTCACTGCCGCCAAAGGCTTGTTTGATTTCTGTCACTGAACAGCTCTTCCATTTGCTGGTACTCCACCACAGCATACAATTGTGAAAGCAGCAGAATCTGGTCTTGAGCTTGGATCATTGTCCCCCAAAATCTCATCCTTACAAAATTCCTCCTGCATTCTCAAAATTAGGATAAATAGAAGATAAAGTACTGCCCAGCATGATTTTTCAGTTTCTCTGCACACCAGCAGTTTCACTACCAACATCAACAGGCCTGCTCAGCACAGGGCCCCTGCTCTTGTACAACCCACGCAGATTCCTCAACCCTGACAACACTTGCTACCTTTTAGCAAGTACCTGCTGCTGACTGCTTCCATTTCCACAGGCTTTCCCACGGCTTCTGGTTGTACAAGCAACCTTCAGCGTGCCTTTCACTAGCCTCATTCGATCTCATTTCATACTTCAAGAGAACAGAAGAGTACAGGGCTCAGCTCAGGTAACTTGTAGCTCACAAATCCAGATGTTATGCCATCTCCCTACATCCCTACTAGCATCACAACTGGAGGGTTATTTTAAAAATGTCTTATGTATGTACATTACCTGGCTTTAACAAAATAAAAAATAGAAAATTCTACTCAAAGAAAAATACACAGACTATCTGCTGTAAAACTGCCTGGACAAACAACTTTAAAAATCCTTAAGGACATCAAATGGGCTTAAACTCGGTTTTCTGAACTGAGGGGAACACTCTACTGCTACATTTCCTACATAAGGAAAATTTACATGAGGAAAAATTTAGTTCATTCCATGCCAAGGCCTGCACTCCCTTATTATAAACTCAAGGATTTCTAAATACACGTAAACATTTTAAATAAATAAATAAAACACAAGAAAATTTTTCTTCCAGAATCACTTTGCAGTGCAATGAGAACAGTACTTTTCCTTTACTGCATTATTATGTTCTGGTACTAACCCAAAAGTTCACACTGTTTTCATTTCTTTATTGCCAATAGCCATCTAGGAAATGCTGCCATCAATAGTAAATCTACATGAAGTCACACTCCTCTGGTGCATTTTGTGAATAGCAATCAGTTCATAACACAATCCTGTTCAGTTTAAATTCAGTTTATTCTTCAATTACTCTGCTAGCCCAACTCTAATTTATTATATTTTCTGGTACATTTGATTTTGAATATTATGACATCCTGGCTCATGCCATTAGAGAGGAAACATAAAATGGTGAGGATGTCTAGGGACGGCTGAGAGTAAGACAGCAACAGCCTGGAAAATTAACAATACTACTGTCTGCACTCAGCTAGACAGTTCCCGCATTAGCACTAAAAAAATTTGTCAGTATTTCTCTAATACAGACTTGTCATCCAGGAATAGCCTCAGAGGCACCATAAAACCCCAGCCAGCACAGCAGGCAGCTGGGGCTGCTGGGTGGGTGGACAGCAGCCTCTGAGCCCACCGGGGCAGCTCAGCTGCAGAAGAAAGGAAACACTGGCCCTGCTGCTGCTTGGAGCTCACCAAACAAAGAAACCAACACGGTTCTAAGTGCCATCAATGCTACAGACATTGATTATTTGGTTGGCTTTTTTTAGCCTTGCATTGTCTCAGTCCTTGCTACCATTTCTCTCTCCCGGCACCCAAGGTGAAATGCGAGGCAGCAGCCAGAAGCCTGCTCAGAGCCTTGAGAAGCGGGGCAGAAGGGAGGGCTTCACCTTCCCCTCCAGCTTGGTGACTGACTGCATTAACCTTCAGGGCACGCTGCCAGCCCCACCTGCTTACTCAGGCTTTTGCCAACAAGGGAAGCTCTCACTGCACTGCTTTGTCCTTCGAAGATGCATCCTCTTTTGCTTACTTCTTGCTCCTGCCTAACATTTGGCATTGGAACTCCTGAATCCAAATAATGGAGGGCACTCCTGATGGGGAAACATCAGACTCTTGTATTCATATCCAACCTTTTTCCCTACAGCAGATTCTGACAACCTCAAACATGCTTATGTTATGCTTATGTTTCTGTACAGCTTGCTCTGTCCCAAGAAATTCCACACTGGGTTTTGAAAACAATGTGTATTTCCCTTCTTCTGTCTGTTGTTCTAAAAGCCTGAAAGCAGCTTACCAAAACAACATGCAAGAGTGAGTGCTTTACAGGGAAACCCAGGCAGGCAGGCCCATAAGGGGCTGTCAGCAGTGGAAAGAAGTTGCAGTGGGGGACATCTGGCTGGACCCAAATCCTCAATCATTACTTTGTCCTCCAGAAAAAAAATCAAGCAGACTTATTTTCCCCTAAAGGATAATAATATTTTCAGCTGTCTCTAAGCTGTCTTGTAGCTCAGGCAGTATTGCCAGCTCCTTCTAAACCTCATAAGCAATAAGGATTTTACTGATGATGCAGTTGCTGCAACTGTTGCCTCTTTTTAAAGAGGCTGTCAAAAATTACATGTAGCAATGCCAACAATTACATGGCACTAATTTACAAAACCAAGAAATGCCATGTTTTAGCTTAGCCACTGCCTTTCAATTTTCCTTCACTTCTCCTGAACCTATGTTGTAACCTAGTTGCTGGTTTCTGTTCTGAAGTTTTTTTCCCCCCACAACCCAATCCCACACAAAGGAAGGACACAAAAGGGAGTGGCATAAGAAACACTTAAACAAATTCCACTGTTAGTTTGCTTGATTTCACACTTAGGAAACGCCACTGAAAGACAGTTATTGGTGCATGAGAAAAAGGGAGTACAGTTTCAGCTTGTGAAGCCTGATGGAGTCACAGCAAATCAAATCAGGCCATATTTAGGTGGGATGAAGAACGGGACAGAGGGGCTCTCGCCTCATGTTAAGTGCTATCACGTGCCCCAGTGTAATGAAACACTACCACCATGATGAGAAAAAAAGGCTTCTCTCATTTTGGTGTGTTGGTACCAGGAAAACACACCACCTGAGCTCTTCAGAAGCAATGACAACCCTGGCTGTAACCATTTTCTCTTCTCAATCCCGTGTACTCCTAAGTCACCTGCCTGTGCTTACACTGCAAATCAATGCACACGCTCCAGTGTCTCCCTGCACCTGCTCTCATTACCCTGTGTTTGAAACAGATCTCGAATTGAGACTGGAGACTTGATTTCACTTCCCAGCAGAGAGAGAAATCATCAATAATTGATGTCAGTTGGTTTCATTTGGGGCACTGCCTTGGGCGTACAATGGGGAGTTACGGTATGCACCAAGGAAAGGAGGATTTGTATATAAAATGGTTTGATAATCTGAAAAAATCCCTCAGTAAACAAAGGAAATTTACAGATAATCGTATTAAAGATTAGAGTTGTTTCAAAACAATGCAGAATGTATTCAAGAACATCTGGGAAAAAAAGATGGTAGTATTAAAAGCAAAATCTTTGGGGAAAGTATCTTCCCCTTCAAACAGGAAACAGTAATTACTCATTATTAAATCCTAATCCTTGTCAATTCATGTTAAGTCAGAGTACTTTTTCTAATAAAGACTGTTATCACTGTACTTAAATGCAATTTTATAGATGAATATGTAAATATATTTACATATAGTTTTAACTCTGATTAAATGATTGCTTGATTATTCCACTGATCAATTGCTTCCAATTTATTTCAAATTTGAGAAGCAGGATAATTTTATGTCAGAAAACTAAGTTTAATATTAAATAAGTACAGAACAATCTGTGGACTAAGAAAAATACATCAAGATAGCAAAAGTAATTTGATGTCTTTCCTTTCACATTTACTTATCAGCTGTAAAATTAAGAAAATAATAACTCCAAAGGTTACTATTTTTCCATCACCCGTTTACTGTGTTCCAAAGTTTTGGTTTGGTGATTTATGTGAAAATCCCCACAATGAAACCCATAAACTGGTCATGACATTTTCTGTAATCAGTGTTGACAATTAACAGTACTGCTCTTCTATTTAAACAGCACATGATTGAAGCTCCTCATTGCTGTAACTGCTGACAGCATCAGAAGACAATTTACTTCACAACTAAAAAGTAAAAACTACAGAGCTGAACAATAACTAAACTGGTAAAAAATTCCTGGATCATAGTTCTATAATGTCTTTCACTACTGTATTTCTACTTCATTCTTCCATAAAAATACCTTATGTTAGAGCTAAATATGGCAGGATTTCTAAGATCTGAAAAGATAAAAAGAAAGAAAAGAGAAAGTACAAGGTTTGTTTTTTCCCTTTTTACGCTCCTTTACTTCTTTACATTCAGAAATTAATTTTATATACACACACACGAAGTTCAATGACAGGCAGAATGTTAACCAGATCTGTACAAGCAGCTATTGAGCCTTAGCAAAGAAAGCCCATCAGGATGCTTTGTTGTATCTGTATCATCTTAACGGTGCTGAATCCAGTGTCTTCCTTGGGAGCAGAAGCAGGCAAAAGAACTCTCATACCCATAAAAGGACCCTATGGAGTCACCACTGTGGATTCAATTGTACAGTCAAGCTACAGGGATGGCAAAATAGGACTCAACATGTGATACATCACCTGGAAAATTATATATACAGGATCGCAACTGCTCCTAACACACATGGGTGCACTGTAGTGAAGTCCCCTCTCTCCTGCATATCAACTCAACTTACTTAGCAGGTTTTCAAGTATAGACAGACTCACCTATAGGAACACTTTAGAACAAGCCATCTTCTTTATTCTCACATTCAGTATCAGCTAAAATATAATCCTCTCCTCTTTGACAATCTGAGGCAAAAATAAAAATCTCAGCAGAATGTTGACATTACTGTGTGAAAGAAATTGCCTTCACTGAACTTGAGGCTTACTTAAAGACTTCCCGTGCTGTGAAACTCGCATCTGATTGTTTGTAGAAGACAACAAGTCAAGCTGTACCCAAAAGTTCCTAGTGAAGCATCTTCAACTTTGTAATAGCACAACACTTAGGAACATTTCCTGACTTCACAGCTTTCCAAACTTTTCAAAGTATGAGTTAAGAAAGCATTACACTTCTACAGCATTTCTTTGGTCAATGGCACACATCCCTTACTGCAGAAGAAAGGACTGTTAACAGTTTTCATTTCACACTCCAGTAAACCAAAATCTTGTGTTACCACTCACTTTAGTGTTAATTTTCCCACAGATTCTCTTTTTCTGCTTACATGGCAAGACAGCTCAGGTCAAGTGCTCAGACAAGCTGTGCTGCTGATTCTCCTTTTTACCACCACTGAATCACCTTCACTTTTGCTTCACCGCAAAGTTATTTTCCCTGCGAAAAAGCTGGAGAGCCACATTCAATAGAAAGTCAGCAGCTATAGTCAAAATGGATTTCATAGTGGGAAAATCCCCCTCCTCACAACTAAAGTCTTAAGGATTATTTATGTAGGATTATTCCAACACTGTATAAATACACCACGACAGGTATATTTGCTGCTGAACATGTGGTAAAGCCCAATCCAGCTTGTGTCCCTTCTGGATACAGAATATAAAAGTATCAGTGCTGAACAGACATGCTGAGCCACCTCCCTGGTAACAGGAATGGAGAGTAGTTACTTTGCCAGACAAAGTAGAAAGCTACCCTTTTTTATGGATGATTTCAAAAAAAGAAACATTTGGCAGCTGTCACTGAATTTTTATGAAGTTTTCTTATGTGTATGTACAGACCTAACTTACACTCAGTTTTAAGATATTTGCATGAAATGCGTGACAAATCCACACGTACACAAACATTTCTGTATTTTTAGCCTAATCGAATTTGAGTAAGTCTAGCTTTACCCTTAACATCTAAAAGGAATTAAAATAGTTAAGAAGCACACCTAAAATCTGGAGGATTTCAATACTGGTTAAATACCAGGCAAGAAACCCTGTGAATTTTAAACCTTCACTCTTCAATTGCAGCAGAAATCATAGTTTAGCAATGGACAAATTGTAAAAAGAGCCCAGGAATTGACTGGTACTAATTTTTAATTAACATAAAGGCAGGAAAGAACTATTTTACTAATTCACTGAGTGAGCCTTCATTAGCTTCTGTCAATAACAATAAAAGGCTGAGAAAACTGCTCTAGAACAAACAACACATAAAAACAGGAAAAAGATGCCAGACAGAAGGAAATCCTCATCAACCTGCTCCGGAAGAAGCTTGACTGAGAAAGTTTTTTGAGAAATTTGAAAAACAAGTTACTTCAATTCAGAGTTGGGGCAGCACCCGGGGGCACAGAGTGGGTTTGGCTGAGAGCTGTGGTGCACACACACTGTGCCAAGGGTACTCAGAGTGGTTCCATCAGGACAGGGTTTATGGCAAACTCTTCAACACGATCAGAACGCTTACACAACACATCAGGATCTATGTGGTCTTGTGATGCAATTGATCAGCTTTCATTTACGGTTAATTCATTCTGGTTATAGACAAGTGTTAAACAACTCGATTTAAAAAAGCAGTGTAAGAGAAAATTACACGGGGCAAGGCAATAGATCCAGTAAGAAGAGGCAAGAAAATAACAAAGCGTGAGCCACTGGTAAACAAATGCATGAACTTGGAAGTAACAATAAGGAATCCCCCTCTGCATAAAGTGGCAATAGTAGTAACTGGTTTGGGTTTTTTCCTGTAACTTTTAACCTCCAAACAGGTAGAGGCAACTTAATAACATGCATACTTAAGTATTTAATGTATCACAGGTACTCAGTGCACTATCCATGAGGCACATCCAGACATTAATGTCCCCAGCATCCTCCCTGAAATGTAACCTGCTCTTAGATGGAGGCTATTTGGCTGTAAGATGGACTTCAAACGTGATATTCTGCACAGGCTGTTACTGATGGCAGTGGAAGAACCAGCTGTGTTGAAGTGAGAATGTGGTTAGCTTAAGAGCCTTGTAGGAGTTATAGGCCTTCTTCTTGGTATTTTGGTTTTGCTGCTCAATTAGAGGAATTATTTGGATGACATGGCCATAACTACAGAAACCCTCACCAGAGGCTTTATTCTACTACCACTATGATACAGCTCATTTCATCTGGGGACTACAAAGTATGGAGACAAATGCATTTTCACTTCATGACAAAGTAAAATGCACCAATAAAGGTAGCTCACTGATAGCAGCCAAGCTTTTTTGGTTTTGTTTTGTTTTGGTTTTTTTTTCAATTAAAACCTTGTTTGGGAATGTCGACAAAAACTTGACGGGCAGAAAAATCACAGTACCTGGATTCTGAAGCGTCACTTTGTGTCATAATAAAAGCCTCCAGGGTTGGTCCTTTCAAAGCAAACATAACATTCTTGTGGCAGAACACGACAGCTTGTCTGAGCACAAGACAGCAACCACTGAAAATCACTTTCCACAAACTGGTTTTGGAACACAAGTCAGCTTCCATCAGCTTTGGTTGCTGAATTTCAATTTTTCTTCTCTCGTGCCAAAAAACCTCTGCTGCACTGGCTTTCTTCTTCCTATCTATGAACTCTGAAACAAGGATTAGCACCAATCTGAAGAACAAAGAAAGCCACAGGAGAAGGTAAGAGCTTAAAATCCCCCGTCACCGGTATTCTTTGGTCTTTTGAAGGCATAGTTTTTGGCAATGACAGTGCAGTAAGAGAGGGCTGTCTGTGGCAGAGAGCTCAGATTCAAGCAAAAATTGCATGTGAAGAACACAACAAAAATCTACACAATTAGTCAACTGCAAGTGTCAGCATTTAAGAATACTGACTTGAACCCAATAATAAACTGTGCTTACTCCCAATTGTCTTCTAAAGAGACAGCCCCTGGGAATGCGCAACACAGGCATCCTGACATCTTCCACTGGGCTTGTGCAACCTCTTCGGAGAAGGTCATGGGAACATGCAGTGGTAGTGTGATCTTGGGGGCTGGGGAACACAGCCTGTATCACACTTCAAAATCACTCCCACTGCAAGGAATGTACAAAGCAGAAGCAGGAAGCATGTAGCTCATTTTTCCCCACTGTGCAGAATAATATCTAACAGCACTACACCACTCCAGGCTACACAATCCAAAAGTCCTGGTTTGCCTTTCTGCAACTACTGTGTGTCTCCCTTTGTCCAGGCACATATGGGTTCTCCTTTAACATGGACCTCTTTTCATGGTAGAAAAAGCTAGAAAAAGGATAAATAAGTCATAGCTCCTTCTGTTTCATTATCTAGAGCTACTTATTACTACCATTTACAATATTTAAAAACTGGATTAGTTCGTATACTGGATATACTACTTGAACAAATTGCATTTTGTTCTACAAACGTGGGTTCTTCTGAAAAATTCTGTACAGCCCACCAAACAATGGTTAAATTGGTGGTCAGATTTCTCCCATGATATACAAAAACATTTTCTCTTCCAAGTGACAGAAGAGCCGCTATGCTGAACCTTGTTCTCACCAATAAAGAGGGTTCGGTATGGAAGATGAAGCTAGTGGGGGAGCCTTGCCTTCAGTGACCTTGGAGTGGTGGAGTTCGAGGACCTTAGGGCAACAGGCAGGGAGCACAGCAGGCTCAGTACCCGAGGTTCAGGAGAGCAGACTGGCCTCTTCAGGGATCTGTTTGGTTGACCATCATGGGATAATGTCCTTGAGGGAAGTGCAGCCCAAAAAAGCTGGTTAATATTCAAAGATCACCTCCTCCAAAATGAGGCTTTGAACAACCTGGTCTAGTGGCAGCTGTCCCTTCCCAGAGGGACTGAAATTAGATGATCTGTAAGGTCCCTTTCTGCCCAAACCATTCCATGATGACTCAATGATTCCTCTCTGTGGAACGAAGGAAAAACAACCAGGCAAAAAACAACATCTATGACTCCATCCCAAAGTGAACCAACTTGTCCTGGGCAAAAACTAGCTTCCATATAACATTGATCTAACTCATTCATAATCCAATAATTAGTTTCCTACCCTATTTGGTCTGATTTATTGTGATGACAGTGAAAAAATTCTAGACATTCTTAACAACATGCCATAACTCCAAGGCAGTATCAACTTGCTTACTTGAAGCAAAAATGAGACTGCAAATATTGAACTATGTTGCCCCACATTTCCATGCCAAAAATAGTTCCCACTATTTGAATGGAAAAAATGCAAAACAGTTTGAAATCCTGTATGTTCACAAGTTATTTGACTTTATAGCAAACAGCTGCATATTTAGGCTTTTGTGTTCACCACCTAACACACAGCTCAGCAGGAGAGAGTCTGCAAGAGATTCCGCTCCTATTCCAGCCCGTAAATTACTTGCTAAACTGACATCAGTTGAAATAAGCTTGTAGGAGAACATAAAGGACTGACATCTCTGGTACCACCAAAGTGCTTCAGAAATAAAAGACACGCCTGTAGTGTTGCAGGGCACATTGCAAGGATGAAGTCAGCTTGGGTACAACACCATAGGTATACAGTACTACAGATATCCCCCGTAACACAACAGTGGGGCGGGCAGCACCTCCACACGTGTCGAGGAGCAGACCAGTCCTGTCAGCCACCCACACTATCTCATGCAGAATACAGAGCAGTCAGTATGAAAACACATGACAGGTTTAACCCATGAATTTTGCAAACATAAATCCTGACCCTGAAAACATTTACATGCAGGCTTATCATTAAGCCTAAGAACAGACCCTCTAATTCCAAAAGAAATACTTGGATGTTTAAAATTAGGCGTATGCAAACACAAACATCTACAGGATTAGGACCAAAAAAACACAGAAAGCACACTCCACAATATTATTAATTTTTATTGCTCCACAGAAACCTTGACCTATCAATTATATAACTTAATACTAATATTTAAAAGCATTTTCATCTTCAAAAGGCACTAGACTTCCTAAAGGACAAACTCCACTGGCCTAATAAAGCAATTAAACAGCATTCAAATGCCACATTAAAAATGCTTCTGCAAAGCAACAGCAAAGACTTTTCAAATATCAGAGACAAGTCACTGCTATATCAAACAGGCAACCAGCTTTCTCTGGTGCCTTTTACACCAGGGAGCATTTTAACACCAAATGAATGTTGTTTTCTTATTAGTTACAGCTCTTAATGTGTAGTAGCTCTTTAAACAAGCAAAAGTTTGCTGATGTGAGGCAGTAACTCATATTAATTTATTGTCTAGTACACATCATGGTTTTACACATTTCACTTTGATATTGTTGGTATAATTTCTTCCCAGTTGCTTTCAAATATGTTAACATTTTTTGACAGTACAGAAAAATGAGATGAAAGAAGAGGGAGATATTTTGGCATATTTTCAAGTATACAACTTTAACTAGTAGCTAACAAACTTCTACTGTTTTTTGCGTAATACAGGCCCATAAATATATGCCAAGATTGAGACTGCTCAGTATGGGTGACAGCTTACAAAAAAATCTCTCACTGAGGTGATCAGTGCTTCCATGAGAGTGCACAACAAACAAATGCCAAATGTCGCAATGTCAAAGCCAGCATTTCTGGCAGGACAGGTCTTAGTAAGCTTATTTTTTAACCAGTCTCAGGAAAACAGTACTTTTCTACCCAATCACCGGCTTACATTCCTCTTGCAAAGTTTTATCCCTGAACTGTCACTTTGTTGTTGTTTTGGTAACAGAAAATTCAGGGGCAGTGTCAGGAAAAGGTACCACGTTTGCAAATCTCAGACCTGAGTCCAAGGCCCTGGGCTCCCTCTTGCTGAAGTCACCAAGCAAAGTTAAAAGTGAGTACAGTTAGAAATTCAGAACTGAAAACTCATCACAAAATTATGAGGGTTTTTTAATATCCATAGATTTTAGAACTGCAACAGTACAAGCACTTTAAAACATAATTTTACACCCTTTTTCTAAAAAAAAATTACTTGGGCACAATATTTCCTTGCAGCCTGCTGACTCTGGAGTTAATAATTTTATACTGTACTGTGTTCAGGAGAGAGGATTCCTTACTTAGTGATCTGATAATTAGAAAAAGAGTAATTATAAAGGACTCCTATTAAGTCTTACGGTTCAAGCAAGTACACTGATATAACTTGTTTCCATTTTGAGGAAATTTGTTTTAATAAAGTCAGAGCAGCATATGGTACTAACATGTTTATTTTCCAAGTGGTAGGGACACTAACCAAAACCATCTGATGTTTCTTCCTAAGCCTCCTTGATCTGCTGCTGGATTGCAGCTTAGAATAAAGCATTACAAAAACAGAAGAAGTGGGTAGAGGAATAAAAAAACCAAAATACGTAATTCAAAGCGCTTATTTAATGAGAGTGCAGCTCAGACCAGTTCCTATTTTGAACAGAAGTTCAAAAGTATTTATGATTGGAGATTTATTTCCAGAGACTATCAAATATAGTCCAAAGCTAATCCCTCACAGACATTTTTTACTTTGCACACAGACAAAAACCAAACCCCTAATATCGTGTAATTAAAAGAGGAATTAAAGGAAGCTCAGAAGTACTTAATAGATTTCTAGAGAAGTAAACAATCAGCACTATGCATTATGAATACAGTAAGAAAAGTCACCAGGGGTTACCAGATTCATCCCTAGCAGAGCTCCAGGAACGGTTTTCTCAGTTGACGAAGTACTGTGATTCCGTCAAGAGCAATGATAATTTTAAAGCACGCCTTTTAAAAGTATAGAAGACGAAAAGTTTTCTAACCACATTTTCAGTGCTAAGAGCTAACAAACGAGGGAGGAAAGCAGGGAGTGTGGGTTAGAGCTCCGAGGGCTAGAGTGAACGCTTGGAAAGACCTGCCAACCACACGGAGTCCAGCGGCATTTCGCAGCCAGCCCCGAGTTCCTCTGGCGCAGCTGTAAAACACACAACGTGAAACCCGCTCCTGCAGCAGGGGTTCGCTCGCAGCTGTTCCTCTGCCTCCCCCGCACGCAGTAATCTGACTCCTTTCCAAGAAGGACCTTCTTTAACGAAGCCACAGGAGAGCAGCATAGGTGTATCGGGGGACCCAGAACCAGGCGCTTTCCGAGTGGGTCTCCAGCACCGGAGCCCACAGCTCAGCCTCGCAGAGACGCGCTGCAGGGGCAGACGCCGCCGAGCTCAGCCCCGCCGCCGAGCCGGGGGCTCCAGGGCGGGGACGCTGCTCCCACCTCAGCCCCGCACGGCGGCTCCGGGGCCCGGCCCCTCTCCCGTACTTGTTGCCTGCGCAGAGCGGCTCAGCCCGGCCCCGCCGCCCCCGCGGGGACCCCCGGCGCCGCTGCCACTGAGGGAGGCTGA
>VWYP01026646.1:93100-148671 GCA_013400435.1 Pycnonotus jocosus | reverse complement strand
TGGGGCCGGCGGCGGCCGTGGGGCGGCTCCTCCCGGCCCGAACGCTCCGCGATGCTCAACGGGCAGCGGGCTGGGCCGAGCTGTCCCCAGAGAGCCCCTCCTGCGGGTGCGCGGTCAGGGTGCGCCCCGAGGGGAGCGCGGCCTGGAGCTGCTTCTGCCGTGTCTTCCGCACTGAACTTTGGGTGCCTGCTGATGTCGCTTAGGAGCAAGATTGGAAGGTCTTGGGTGGTTCACCCCTCGTCAGTTACGGTTTGATGAGATGTGTACTTGGTAAAATAAGTTTTTTAAAAGTCAGAACATCTTAGGTTGTTAGGAAATTCAGTTTTCAGTGCTGGATACGTGCCCGTTGACCAGTTGTTAGAATTGCCGCGTTCTTGTATCAGAAAAATGCACAAAATGCTTGGCAGTTGTTTTGTCAAAAAATAAAATTATTTTCTACTTGGCATTTTGTTGGGACCAGCGGATTCTTCTTGCTGCATATTTTGAGTTGCAGTGCTCCCAAGCAGACACTGAGAAGTAAAACATTGGTTTCTACGTTTGGATACTCAAAGTAGGCCTCTCTTACTTTTGTTTTATGAATAGATTTTTGGTGTTTATATCACAAATGTTTTGCAAAATAGTCCTATTTGTATGATTGGATTTTTTTTTTTTTTTGTGAGCTTGTTTCTGGGTTGTTCGCTTTCTGTATGGCTGTTTAAGCACTCTTAGAGTGAAGTGATGACCAGAAGCTTTCTGAATTGTTCTTCTCATGATTCTCTCTTTTAACTTTTAAGAAACCGTATCTGGGAATGCTTATAGAAAATAACTTTTTTCCTGTTTATATCTGGCAAGTCTTTGAAATGTGCCAAAAGCAATAACACTGAGATAGTGGAAGGGCTAGAAAGCATAATGCTTTCTAAGAGGCTTTTAATTCTTGCTAAGCTACTTCTGCTCTCAGATCATCAGTTTAATAATTAAAGCTTCTTTCTATGTATGCATGAATGTTATTTTTACTAGTGCCATTCCAAGCTTAAACCTTTTTCATTCATGCATGTTGAAACTATTCCACTGTTCTTCTAGACTGATTTCTGGTTGCTGTTGCTGTGCTGGGGACCTGGGGTTCTCTGGGCAGTTCAGGGCATAGCTGAACTCACCAGCTATAGCTGACTGCTCCACAGTCACCTTCTGACTGATGCTTTTCTTCCCAGGAACTACATTCAAAGTTTTACCCTTCCTCAAAGGTTCAGCCCAAGTTGGGATTTTCTATTCCTGTTCTGTGGCAGCATGGTAAATAACGAGGATGAAGCTCAGTGTCACTTATCAAGGGGTACGCAGTAGGGTTTAGCTGTCTGGTGTCACCAATCCATGTCACTATTCACCTCAGAGTGTGTTTAGTCGGCCCTAAACACATTATAACTACAATGTAGTGCTCTTGGCTCTTTCTGAGCCCTTTATGTCCTGGATCCACCTATCACCAGTTACTTTTTCATACCTTAAGTTTTCATAACAGCTCGATTTGGTAGTAGCGCCCTGAATTCAGCTTGTGTTTGTGTGCATTTAGAGGATATACTTTGGTATTACTCACTCCAAATAATGCTTCCCTGTACAATCTTCAGCACAGAGCCCTTGCAGTCTAATAAAGACCTTTCTTTATCCTTTGGGTTACAGACATTTTGCCCTAGATTCATATTTAGTAACTTATTGATCATATTCTCCTGTGAGCAGTGTGGCAATGGTAGTTTAGGCTTATCATTTTTAAGGGTTTTATAATACGGCTTTAACATACAAGTAATAGCATTTCTGTTCTGTAGCCACAGCGTTAACTACTTTAGGTGAATTTTTAGTTTTTAAAAATGGGTTTGTGTGGAATATTTTGAGTAGTCTGTCTCTGAATTCAGGCTTGTCTTGAAATGGACCAGTCTTAAATTAAATCTTGAGGGTTTTGTACATATGGTTTTTATTTAATTTACCATGTGGGAAAAAGAAGTGTGATATTTTTGTGCATGCTTTTTCAGGTCAGAAATTAATTTTGTGTCCCAGTATTCCAAAACGTGATCTGTTAAGTCAGTCGCCCTATTTTTTTGTTATGATCTAAGGAGAACTATTTTCATCTAACTTCTTTTATTTTATCCTTCCTGCCACATTTCCTGATATTATTTTTCAATTTTACAGTGTCTGACTCTCACTTGATCTTGCTTTTGATGTTTTCCTCACTTTATCATGAAATGAAATTTTCTTAGAAAGCTGAGTACTAACTCATAAGTTCCTGTGTGACTGTTGCATTCTGTGGATTTTAAAACTCTAAAAGCTACAAACACCACAGATGTGTAAAACAGTAATATTTGCTACATTCCACTGAACTACATTCTCTGCTCCATCTCACCCAATAACCTTTGATGGAAGTATGAACTGAGATTGTCCCCTGTGAACTTGCTGTACATCAGTAAACACCCTGAGCCATAAGATTCCATGTGATTCTTAAGAAAATTCTAAATTATGTTAACATATAATTAATGGTATTGTGAGCTAATGACCAAAGAAGGAGGTGGAAAAAGTTGCAAATCAGCTGTTAGGAGCTTTTCAGTTTGTTTTTTCTGCAAGCATCCATAAGTGCTTTTCCTAATTTATTTCAACTAAATATACACTGAGATATTATGGAGGTTGCCATTTCCATTCCTATCTAAAAAATTAAAAATTTCTTCCCCCTCTGCTTCCTAAAGTATTGTCAAGGTGATTCTGTGTGTTCGAAACACAGAAGATGCAACGTTTCTCTTCAAATGCAGAGGAAATGGCTTTGTTATACTGTGTTCAAAGCCTTCCATAATCCATTCTGTATTTCAATAGCTACAAATATTTCACAACCTTGGATATCAGACTTTATTAGAAGTGCCTGCCAAGCTTGTTTAGAGCATCATTTACTTGGGATTAAGTGTTTCTTAAGGAGATGCTGCTCTGAATCACAAAGAATGCTATAATTCTGTAACAAGAGGCCTGTAGTTGAGTTGAGAATCAATAATCTAATATTTTTACTGCACAGGCAGCCCAACTACACTTTTTAACAAGCAAGCTTTGTGCCGTGGAGAAAACTGATGGTTCTTACTATTGATTTTGACAGTTAAAGTCAAGTGTCAGGATTCAGTATCCCATATTCCGTGGTGGGGGAGGGGAAGAAAAGAAAATGATCTGCAGACTAAGATTGGTGTTTGAAATGGGGTACATTCACTACTCAGGCTGGTGACAGTATCAGCACTGAAATGTATTGCAAATATGTCTCACAAGATTGACAAATAGAATACTTAAATAAGTACAGAACCTGATCAGCAGAGAATGAGAGCATTCACGTTGCTGATGTGGAATGTCTTTGCCTTTGAACAAATGTAAGGAAGCTTGTGGTGTGCTGTGGTTCTTTTCATTCTTGCTCTTGTATTTGTGGCCTAGGTTTTGTTCCTGGCTTTCATTTTCATCAGTTTTCTTAATAAGTGTGAGCAGATAGGACCAGCTTATGAGATTTAATTTTAAATAACACTGACAATGTCTTCAGTCACTTTTTTGACTGAAGGTCTTGATATTCATTATTCAGCTGTAATTGGAATACCAATATTCACTTCTATTTCAAGTCCCATGCACAGTTAAAAATAAGTTGTATAGTTAGCATAAAACTGCTTCAAGAAAATTGATTTTTAAAATTGATAATTGTTTTTCCTGAGCTTGCAGCTTGCTGTCAGGACCTAGAGTACCTCAGGAAGTAGGCTTAAGTGTGATTTTTGCCAATTTCAGTAGAGGAGAAGCTTGGTATTTGAGCTTTAATAGTAGTGGAATAGACTGCAAACAGTTATTAATGCTTTCATGAGGATGTGTTTGTTAAAGATATTCCTTCTCTGACTGGGAAATGTTGGATATGAACACTGCCCTCCTACTCCAGGTCTGTGCCCTTCTGTAGCTGACTCTGTGCTGTGAAGCAGCTCCAGTAGGTACTTTTTCATTAGAGTTCTCATTGGGATCTTTAATGGGATGATAGCCTGGGTGGAGATGGCAAAGTCTTTTAGGTTATGTGCTGAAAGCTCCCAGTGAGGACTACAGAAAGACCATGATGGATGGGGGGAGCCCAAACATCACCCAGTCCTGGCTTATCCCAGGCCTGTGCCATAAATTACCAGCCCATCAGAGCTCCATCTCCATGAACCCAGAGGAGCATACAGTAGGTGGGAACTCACAATAAGGTCAGAGAGGAATGCATGTCTTCCTTGGCCCCCCTCCCACTCCAGGGCTCGTCCCAAGAGACAGCCTGGGCCTCCAGGCCTGATACCCATCAAGATGAGTCAGTCCTGCCACATCTTTGGGACTTAAGGGCATTACTGCATAGGGTTGGGGAGCATTTTATGGGATGCAGAAGGAAAGCATTTTGTGATCACATACGGCGTGTTGGGATGAAAGGGTCAAAATTTGAAGTTCCGGAGGCTCCCACACCCAGCTGGAGAGAAGAGCAGGATGAAGCTGTCAGTGTGAGCATGCTGTGTGTCTGTCTGTGATGGATGTGGCCAGCAGTTTAAGTGCCCGGTGTGCACGTCTGCCTCCTAGGAGCTGATTTTCAGCCTTGCTACTGTTTGGACCTGGACATGGAGCTGTGGCTGCCTGGCCTCTCTGCTGTCAGATCCAGCGTCATGCATGTTCTCCTGACAGTCACCTGCAATCACAAACCATGGGTGCTCTCTGTAATAACGTGGTGTTTTCATTGCCTGTGACTATCAGACATAACTCGTTATTACCAGTTACTCATTTTTTCAGTGTATCCATTTGACCTTTTGGAAAAAAATGATGAAGCTCTTCCCCTGAGTGAGGAGTAGAAAATACTTCTCATTTTGCCTGACTAGGAGCCTTTAACATTATTCTATTATTTTGGCACGTGCATTTGTGATACTGGTTATTATTAAGATATATGCAATGGAAGCTTTGCCTGTAACCTTGGAACATATAATAGAGAGGAAAAAGTCTAATCCCTCAGAAATGTAAATAGGTCTTGTACCATACTCTTGAAGATAAAAATATCACTGCTTGTACCTTCATGTTACTGTAATTTTGCAGCTTGATTGCCCAAAAATAATTTTTTCAGCAAGTTTTAAGTGGTGCTTGCTATAAAAGATGTCAGAATGATGATGGAGTTCTTAAATGTGTCCCTGTCCCTCATTTTCCCTCCTATCAGTCCCCCAGTGTTTGGATGGTTCTCATGTGAAAGTTGCATGCTGCATTCCCTGTGCTCGTGCTGCTGCCCTTAGAACTGAAGCTGGCAGCCACAGAACTGTTTGTATTGTAACCAAGCTGTAAAAATGAAGAGAGCGAGGAATGTGGAGTCCCACGAGGCCTCTAAAAGCAAATTTTAAAATCTTGTTTGCGTAGCTTTTGGCTTACTTGTGTAGAGGATATAAGTTCAGTGAGTGGGAACATTATTTCAGACAGGATCTGGGCATTGCATTTCATTTGTCTGTGCAAGCTGAAAGGGCTTTGTAAAGGTACAGTGAATAAGGGCGATGTTGAAAGAACAGTATTAGGAAACAATGTTTCCTAACGTGTGGACGTAGAAGGCTGCTAAGGTGGATGCCAAGTCAGTCTGAGCTTTGATATAACAAAAAAAAAAAGTCCCAACTACTTGAAGGCATGTAATTCCTACCTAAGTTCATAGAATTGATGTCACCATATTAATTTATTATGATGTTTTCCCTAAGACTGAGTCATAGCTGTTTAAAATACCTATATATGTGTTTTATTAGTGCTTTGTAGCTCAGACTCTTCGCTTTCTTATTTCAGTTATAAATGGTGACATATTTTATAGTACAGAAGTAATGACAGGCTTTTAATCTTTTAGTCAGGTTTCTTAAAAAGAGAATCACCAAGTTTGGTAACTGTTAAATAAAAGTCAGACACTTTCTTCCCCTCTTTCCTCACCTTTGTCTGGTATTGCTGTTTGCGGGCTCAGGGCAAGCTTCTGTAAAAGCCATGTGTTCGTGCCATCGTCACTATAACCTCGCTCAGGATGCCCAGATAGCAAATTCTGGTTCTGGAGTAAAAACAATTTTTGCTGTAATTTTACAAATTTTATGAATTTTAAGAATTTTACCTGTGTATGCAACATCTCTCACATTCCAGTGCTGCAGCCTATGTTTCGCACTCTTTTTTTGGTGTTCTTGCAGGCAGCCATCCCACACCTCTCATTCTCTCACCTGGGAAGGCAGCAATAGCTGGTGAGGTTGCTGATGCTGTGCTTGGCATCTTGGAGAAGGTATCTCCAGCAGATGATGGCTTTCCTGGGAGATACTCCTTTTCCATGAGTGCCTGTGGTATGATGGGATATGCAACATGTCCTTACAGGCAGAAGTATGCTTTAAAAGGATTGAAGTGCTCCATGCCCTAGTCTTCATTCAGTGTTACAGTTTTCGTATTTGCCACAGCTTTAGTTGGTTTTAATATTTCAGAATTTTCTCTTAATCTTGGTGCATAGGAATTTGAATTATCTTAAAGTCAAGGTGATTTTGGTAGCATCTTTATTGCTTAATTCACTACAGTGAATAAAGCTATCTGTTTTATTTGCCTAAGTGCATGAAGTGGCAAGTTCATGTGTTCCACAAGTGGTGACCTTTTTCTTTTTCTCCTATGTAGGAAGGCTGTGGAAGAGTTACTTAAAGAGGCAAAACGTGGGAGAACCAGAGCTGAAACAATGGGAGCTATGGGTTGGTAAGTTGTGCCAAAAGAAAATGAATGCTAATGCAAAATAAACCATATCTTTAATGTGTGACAAAAGTCTCTATGTTTTTATGTGCTTCATGTTTAAATAATTTGTCTTCATCCACATACTAATTTGGGCAAAAATTCCAGTCTAAATAAGAAAGAAACTCAGGTAAATTCTGTCTGCATGAAATTGCTTGTCAGAATGTGTTGTAGACAAAGCAATTGGAAAATTGGGAATATGTTCCTAGAATAGATGGAATTGCAAAGTTTGGGTTGGAATCTCGTGAGTCTTTAAAATGCCTGTTGTCTTCATTGTGCATGTGCTTACATACTGGCCACATGTTACTGGGTTAGATTGTTTTAAGTGAAAGGAATTCATAACCTGACAAAGAAACCTAAAACCTTGTATTAATAAAACAACAAACTTTCCTTTAGACAATTCATGTGTAAATTGTAGCCAAAATTGAACTCAGTGAACTCAAAAGTATAATTCAGTTTTGGAAGAGGGTTACTTTTTAATACTAGAAAACCCCTAAAACCCAGGGGATTTGTATAGTAACTGGGAAAAAAAATCACAGTATTTAAATCTTAAATGAAATACAGCCTTAATTCTTCAATGCAGTATTCCAGATTTTACAGCTAGATTGTCATGGAATGTAATTCCATGCATGTAATTGTAATTAGAGAAGTAATAACATGCTGAGGAGAGTCATTCATAATAAAATAATGTGTATGACTTTGATAAGATGATGTTGGATCTTGGTGTGTTCACACAAGTAGTGCACCAGTTGACTTCACTAAATGCACTTGTAGATAAGGTTTGGCTTTCTCCATCAACAGTAGTAAGAGATAAGCCTGTTCATTAGGTTCTCAGCTCAGTTGTCTGTTTTAGTAGCTCTGAAGAGATTAAAATAGTGTCTTGCTGAAAAAAAAAAGTTACTCATTTATGTTTTCAAACAGGTTTGGTATTTTCTGTATATTTTACTCAATATTTCTTGTAGGGATGCAGTTTGCACCCTTTCTGTTAATACAGCTTAATTGGTTTAATTCCCCAGAGTGGCTATAGCTGTAATGATCCCCTGTGCTTTGACCCTGTCAGCCTTGCCATGTGGCCAGGTAACCCAGTGCACGTGATTAGCACCATGAAGTGATGAATGCATCCAGTTTCTGTGAATTTGCAAGTTGATTCCAGATATGGAAACCAAAGGTTTCTGCAGGGAGATAATCAAGTGTCCCTGGGCAGTTTTGCTGCCACTTGTGCAGTCTGGAATACCTGCCAGGAGAGTGTAGGGGCATCTGCTCCTGAATGTGGCTCCTTCTTATTCCATGTTTGTATCAGGGTAGTGGTCCTGTTCTGCTGTCTGTGATGATCAGCTTGGGATGCAGTTTGCTAACGCTTGGTGCCTGAGGCCTGTCAGGGAATGGGATGGGCAAGGGTGATCTGTTCTTCAGAGCAGTTGCAGATTAATGGTGTCTGGCTGGGCCAGGGTTCTGTTAAAGTTGTAGGAGGAAAGGGCTGTCAGGAAGGCTTCAGGCAGAGGAGAACTGTTGACGTAGGGATTGGCAATGATGATATCCTGAACTGAGGCTGTTGAAGTACTTTTGACTGCAGAGGTACATGTGAACAGCTGCAGTAGATCAAACAAAGGATCCATCTCTGCAATGCCCTGTGTCCGTCAGTGGCCCATATCCAGTGCCTAGAAGTGCTTTGCTGAGTATCTTTGTTTCTAGATATGCTCAGTACCTTCTTCAGGGTACTTCTTCTGCAGCTCAGGATATCATGCTCTTAGAGATGATATCTTTGTATGTAATGCATCTCCAGGGATTTTTACCTCACTGAATTTATCCTTTAGGAGACTGGTAGTATTCCCATTTGTGACAAATCTACTGCTGTAAGGTTTGGCATAAGCTTGTATATGGCTGGTGTGTGTGGCTATAAGGAAAGTATAAAGCCCCCAAAGGCAAACTCCCAATAAGTCTGCTGTCCAGTTCTGCAGGCACAACAGACAGAATAGCAGCTACAAGCTGCCACTGCTGTCACCTCTTTAATATTTTTTATGCCCTGTTATGCTCCTCTGATGCTTCTGAACTGGCCCAACAGGTATTGCTTACAGACATGGGAGATAAAATCGGTGAGATATTTGGAAGAAACCTTAACTATACTCAGTTGAGTACCACACTCCAGCAAAATGCTGTCAAGTGTAATTGATCCTGAAGGGCTTCAGAGATTACATCCAGTACTGACATGTAACTTTGCAAGGTGTAAACTACTGTGAAGAAGGTAGCTTCTGCTCAGAGCTCTGTGGGTAGCAAATGAAATGAGCAGAAAATTTAGTTCATGAAAATGTCTATGAGTAGACCAGACTGAGGAAGTCATAACTGATAGAAGGAAAGACAAGGTCATCACCAACTTGTCTAAAAGCACAGTGTTAACAGGTAAAACGCAAAACCTTCCTTCCTTGCCAAACTCAAAATGCTTACAGGTGTGTTTCATGAGGACTTCTGGGATTCCTCAGCCCTTTGTCACAGGGGTCCTGGAGAAGAGATGCACAAATCCTGGAGACATCTAGTGTAAGGCCATCAGTCCTGCATTGGCACTGGAAAGTTGAAGCAGCTCAACCTGTGAAGAAAAGATTTGTTCTGCCATCTGTCTTTGGGTAAGGAGAAGCAGAGGCTACTACTGCTCATACTTCACTGATTCCAGTTTATGTTGCTCTCCAGCAGCTGTTGAATACTGGGAAATACATTTCTGGAGTCAGTGGCATTTGACAGAAGTTGGTCAGAGGGAGGTGTATGGAGAAGTGGCATTCCTGGGTGAGGTGACTATATTGTGCGTACCATTACAAAAGAGTAGTGTCTCCTGGAGGATGTTGATGGCAGCAAAACCTTAGCCAGCAAGCCTCTCAACACTGTTCTGGGACTGCTTTCAGGTTCAAGCCATTGCTCTGTTACTGGCCAGAGTGATTAGTTTTCCATCGCTCAAGTACACTGTTCGAAAAAGTTCCCCAAGCACCCCTGCCTAACCTTTTGCTGTCTCATCATTTGAGATGGATGGTCAGCTGTTGCTGTAGCCTAAAATACAAGTATCCAAGCCAGCTTAGCTGACAGGTACAGAAAAAATGTACAAAGCAATCAACCTGCAACCCAGTCTCTCATACAAAGGCTGAGCTTTGAAATACAGGACAGCGTTGTTAGTATTTCTCCCAGTTTGGGAATGTTTTGCTGGTTTTACATTGTCTTACAAGTTTAATGTGGATGACATGGGCAGGTGCTGCAACCTTAGAGGCTAGTGGAAGACAGGCTTGGCCCTGTTTGGGACAAGTAACCGGCAGGGAGGTTGGCAGTGATATTGGCCAAGAGTTTGTGTGGGAAGGGAAGTTATCTGAGACTCTCTGGACACGGAGCAACAGTCAGTATTGCCAGAGGATTTCATGATCTCATAGCTGGTTAAGAGTCTCAGCTCACTGGCCTCCATATTCTCAGGACTGCTCAGATAGGCAGTATGTAGGTCCATGGTAAATGAATCCAAGAAATGCTAGATATTCTTACTTGTAGATTTCATTCAGCAATGCAGTATTTCTAGTTCCTGCAGTGTTCCTTTTGTATGTACCCTGTGGCCATGGTGATTCTTGTTGGGGGGGTCTCCTGAATCCTTATGATAACACATGATGTAGATCCTGCTGCTAATGTATCTGGCTCAAGCATTGGTACAGCTAATCACAAATAAGGAAATGTGGGAGAGAAGGGTGAGGAAGAGCCTCTTCTGAAGGTGTCTTAATCCTGGACGTTTTAATCAGAACAGAGCAGAATCTGTGACTGAATCCTAGTGGTGATGCTGTGATGCTGGAACCTCTGAGATGAGAAAAGACATCAGAGCCACTGTCTGGAAGTTAACATTTGAAGGATCAGTTGAATCCAGAGTGAGAAGTTGTGGACAAATAGTGTAAGAACATTTAAAATGGTTAGATAAATATGTTTCATCAGAGCTTATTGGACATAGATGAAATATGGTATTTAGGGGTTTCCATTGTGTCTAGTTAAAATAAAGCCCAAAGTTCAGCTTCCCTGAAGTGTTTCTCTTGGTTCTGTGTACATAATTCATAATCTTCTTTATATCAGTGAAGTTAGATCCCATTTTAAGCAGTTGTTCCACTTTAACTGAGAAAGACAGTTAAAATGCCACAAAAGTTACTGTGTGAAAAAAGTTGTAGATGCCTTTTTTCCCAGTGTGTAGGTCTGATCTTCAAAGATGCTGATAACATGAGCTAAAGCGAAATTGAATGTAGCTTCTCATCTTACTTGAAAAGCTTATGTAAAGTAAGAACTGGAAAACAGGCTATTTTTGGATGGTTTGTTCAGCTCTGCACTGTAAGAGCAGATGAAATTACAACCAAAAAAAATTTGGAAGCATTAAATTATTTTTAACTCTATTTTTTGTAAAGCAATCCTAAAATTGCTTTCATTCCTATAGATAGCTTTCTGTTCAATACCAAATCTGTTAGAAGTACAACAGAATACAAAATGATGATGATGAGGATACCAGAACTGTGAAATGCTGTGTTGCATCTTGTCTTTGAATGGGCATTGTGTGATCGTGCGGGAACACCGCAGTGTGATTCCCCTCAGCTTTCATTTGAAGAGGAGGAGGAGAAAAAGGGTACAGATAGAGATTGAAAAGTAGATATGTTAAAATCTTGTAATCGGGGCACATCCTAAGTCAAGTTCTCACTGGAACGCAATGCCCAGAGAAGCTCTGGATGCCTCATCTCTGGAACTGTTTAAGGCCACGTTAGGTGGAGCTCTAAGCAACCTGGACTAGTGAAAGGTGTCAATGTCTGTGGGGTTGGAGCTTGATGATCTTTAAGGTCTCTTCCAAACCAGATGATTCTATGATCCTACAAAGTCCTGCCAGCTGTACCTGGCTACCAAGACCGTATTTCAAAGCTTTCCGTGTCCTCTGAGACATCTGCCTTTGTAAGGTGCCTCATTACAGAGTAACAGCATAGATTACTTGGTTTGGCAAAACAACCTCTAGCTGTTCCCACCCCTCCTTCAGTCACTCTTTTATTGAAATATGATATTTTCTATGGCAGTTTGGAAATGGTAGAAATGTACTTGTCAGTTCATCCATAGTGAATTTTTTTCTTGGAAAGATGAGTTTTACTCTGTCTGATGAGGCTGATTGTGCCAATTCTGATTGGTGTGTCCAGTTACTCAGCAGAGACAAGACTGGCACATGGCACTGTGCTTTTGTCTTAATCGTGTCAGCATGTTTGTACTGTTAAGAACCTGTATAGTATATTTCTGTGCTGAACTGCACTGCTGCACTGGATGACAGGCTGGTTGGAAATTCTGTGTTACTGCACAGAAGTTGACTTAAAGGGTCAAAAATAGGTTTAATACTTGCCCTGTGTTCACAATGACAGATTTAATTTATTTTTTTTCTCAAAAGGCAGTATTATTGTCAAAATGCAATGTGTTGCATTGTCTTGGTTATTGCATAGTGGAGAGGTTTTTAGGGGCGTGAGATTTGTTTGTGGAGGGAGGCAAGATTCTGTCGGTGAAAATAGCTTGGTGTAGCTTTTGGAGCACACAGAGCAAAAAGTGAACCTTGCAATGGGTGAATACTCTGCTACAGAGCTGGAGTCTGGTAGACAGGATGGCTCTAGTACTGGAGTTTGTATGCTTGCCTCACACATGCCTGCAGCCCTGCTTGGGGCACATTTCAATTCAGAACTTAATGTTCTTTTAACTTGTCTGGTTTTTGCTGCTTGGTTGGTTTGTTTTAAAGCAAGGCTTCTCAAATCAGATCTGTGGCACTGTTTGCTGGTCAGAGCAGTATTGTGTTCCACCGTGCATAGGCTGAGATTGCCTCCCAACCCCTCAGAACTCACCTGAGGGCAAACCTGTTTGTGAATGGAGCACTGCAGGATCAGACTCTACAGGAAACACAAGGCTGGTCTTTGGAAATGTCAATTTCCTCACCACTAGAGATGCTCTCAAAGGTATTGGTGGATTCATACAGTTCACTTTTAATCTTCACAGTTCCATATGTACTATGGCTATATGTAAACACGTTCTCTGTGTGTGCATGTAACGTAGCACATGCCATGCATGTTGTTTGCTTTAAGATTAAAGGCAGGGTTTGCTTTGTTGAAGTCTGAAGTCAATAAAAGTAAGAACTAATGTTTTTCTTCAGTGCTATGACTTACTGCTGCTCCATGAAAGCCTGGTGGCTCACTTTAATCACAGTATGATGGTAAACTAATGGCATCACTTAGCTGACTCTCAAGTCCAGCATTTCTCATCAATTTTCATTCTTAGTATAGCTCAAGCAGCACTCATAGTGTCAAAAAGAAATAAATGCTTCAGCCAGATGGATTTATTTAGGGCAGATTGACTGTCTCATTCTAGCATTATATATATTAGTGCTTAAATTGATGCATTAGCTCTTAAGAATAAGCAAGAGGATGAACAAATGTGAAATAGATTTTGCCTGGATGCAGCCTAGAGAAGGCTGCCTTCCTTGGTAGGAAATGTTGAGGTACAATAGTTTAATGCACTCATAAGACCTACCAAGGACTTTAATGTTGGCTGGTTCCTGTTATGTGTTGAGTGTAACCTGTGCCATGACTCGTTCAGCACCATGTTCATTGGCGGTGTAGCTTGAAGTAGAATCTCTGTTCTACTGACATTTATTACCTCATGTTTTTACTCAGGAATACAATTAATGGATAAATAGTTTGTCTAATTTACAAAAGAGTTATACTAGATTAAAGATCTTATTTATTTAAAACTAGGATTTGAGAAAAATAGTGTAGATTTATATGAAAAAAGTTTAGAAAATTCTAAAATACTGTGCAGTAGAAGTGTATCAGAAAATACCTAGTGGAAACAGAACAGTGTGGCTGTGTACTTCTAAAATTGCTCTCCTAAGTTCTTAAAGGATTTAGGAGCAAGAACAATTATCAGGAACACTTAGTAGGCAGACCTGAAGCAAAATACCATGGTAAATTCCATGTCCAGTTGTCATGAAGTATGCTAAATAATCACACGTGATCTTCGTTATAGTTTGCTTCTTGTTCTGGTAGCTCTGATGGTTTAGAGGTGTCAAAGGTTTTTGAGTAGCTGGGGTATCATTTCTACACTTAGACAAAATATTCAAGTAGAAGAGACGATCTTAACATTGTGGTGTTGGGATTCCATGACTCTGTGGTTGATTCAGTAAGTGGCTGTGGTCTGTGACAGCTCTGATTTTTTTAAAGCAATCCTGTAACTTGTCTCAAAAATGTGAAGACAAACACTGCAGTGACTCCAACTATAAACAAAGTCTTCAGAGTGATTTCTGCTTTCTGTAGGAACATATTTAAACTTGTTTTTTCTTACTCCATTGTTTAAGAGCTGATAAATTAAGAATGAGTACAGTTGATACCAACAAGATAAATGAAATTTACAATACTTGTTTCCTAAAACTAGCTGATAAATTATGTGCAAAAGTGTTAAGCTGTGAGAGGAGAAAGTTTTTAAAAAAGGAAAATAATTGGATATGTAACTTTACTGTTTAAGAAAAAGGAATAAAATACTTTGATGGTTGGTAAGTATAAGTTTAAATTAGTATGCCTCATGTATATGTTTATGCTACAGCTATTTGGGTTCTTCATGCTCATGTATTTTACTTCCTGAATATTGCAGTTCACTAGATAGTGCTGACTTTAGAAGATTGTGATCTCTGTAAGCCATTCTGATTTGACTTAGAAATGTTTGATTTCTGAATACCTGAGTTAGGCACCATCAACCTTAAAATATATTGTCATCCTTTCCTTCCCCTTCCACACACTACCTTGTGAACATCATGTGGATTTTCATTGTGTTGAAGTAAAATAATTTTCTTCCTGTAAAGAGTTAAGACAAAAGGAGAATGGTGATGATCTGGAACTTATTTTTCTGTACTGAGAGTTTACACTAGGTGGCATACAAGGAAAGCCAAAATCACAAACCTGTCTTAAAATCACTGAAGTTAAAATCTCAGACTTGTTTCAGGATGTTTTTACTTTCTCTTTTGATCATTTTTAAATGTCTTTACAGGTTGAAATGTCCTCTTGCTGGTACAAATAAAAGATTTCTTATTAATACCATCAAAAACACGTTGCCATCTCAAAAAGAACAAGAACAAGAGCGTGAGCAAAAGGAAGATGAGAAGGAGTCTGAACCAAACAAAAGCAGGAAAGAAGAAAAGCCAAAGAAGCGCAGAATTCACCCATATACACCCAGCTTTCAGTCCAGAAGGAGAGTCAGCTACTCTCCTCCAAGGCACCAAAGCAGGAACCAGCACACAAAGGATAAACATGAAAAGCGATCAAGCAAGCGATGAGGAAAGTGACAAGTATGTGTTGTTACAAGTCAGGAATGTCATTAAGTATAGGAAAAGGGGGGTGTCTCAGTTTTTCAGGAAGAGTTGATGTTCAAACTTGAGTTTTGAACCAAGTTGCCTGTGTGAGAAGTAACCTTGAGGTAGCTTTAGATTACTTTGGGACCTTTAAGAGAAAAGCAAAGTACAGCATAAAACTTTCAGTTGTTTTAGAGCAGACATTCCCTTTACTCCATTCCTCTCTTCCCCTTCTGACTAAGCTTAGGGTCTTGGTGATGGAACGTGATACGTGTGTCACTGTCAAATCATTTGGTCATGGCACTCTTTTGGAAATAAATTTAAATTAAGCAGAATTCTATTTATTGTGTGAAGTTTGCAGAACTTCTTTGCTGCTAACCAATAAAGAAGTTTTGCTTATTTGGGTTAGAATCTAGGAAAAAGCTGGTCAGTGCCTGGCCAAGCATATGCATTTTGTATAGAATATAAGAGATTGCTTTCTTTAATATAAAAAGAGCAAATTTAAAATGGGCAATGCTGGTTTTGCTTTCCAGGAGAGACTGCTGGGAAATACTGGTTTTGCTTGTTAATGTATATTCACAAACCTATCATAGCTAACAGTAAACATTACCCCTAAAAAGCCGCAACTGCAATAATTGTCTCTGTTTAGACTTCCCTCTGTAAGGAAGTAGTTGGAACAGTCTGTTGTCACGGTGCTTTCAAAACAAACCCTGAAGACAAAATTTTCATGTTTTCTGTCTACTGCTAGAAAGTTTCCAAGTAAATATGTAATACTAGAAATACAGAGATGATGCTTAAACTGTCAAATGTTCACTTTCCAAGCCTATGTGACAATTCTGTAGTGGTACAGTTCTTAAACTTGTGCCTGTGAGCACAGATGATACACATTGGCATCTTCTATGTCTCACTTCTGTTTGTGTTACATTAACGAACTTCTGCGTGAAATATTTTGTATTTTACTGTTCTCAGAAGTAATTGTTTTCAACATAGGAGTGTGTTGACAATAAAATGGAAAATGTTCATTGAAAGTGGCCTGTGGAATTAATGCTTTTAATGGGTTTCTTATCTGCGATGTGCCTCTCTAAGGGACCAGAGCGGGGCTGCGTGGCCCGTCTGTGTTGAGTCAGAGCAGGAGTGCCACCTATAGGCGTGTGAGCGCTTCGCCTCTGCGCCTACCTGCCCCTGGAGAGCTCTGCCAGCTGTTACGTGGGAGGGACAAAGTGGAGGTCTGCTCTGGCTGGACTTTGCTGCAGGAGCTGGGAATTGCTCTTCTGAGTATGGGAAGGTAGTTGTACTGGCGCTGAGCCCTCTGGAGACTGCCAGGGTCAGCATATCCGATGAAGTGGGATATTTTGACATTTACGCGTAGGGGTTACACACAGCTCCTCTATTTCCCTGCAAGACCCACAGCACTAAAACAGAACTCCTAGCCTTTCAGAAAATTTACAGTTATTTAAGTGGGATCAATGAAAAAGTAGTATCTTTGGAGAACATAAGGACTGTCTTCAGTTTAAATAAACAGGTGATGCTTGCAGTCCTTATTTTGCTGATCACTGTAGTGCACTCCTTAATAATCCTTTTTGGAAGAACAGCAGCTATAATATGGGCTGAGGTCTGCTGCAGTGACAGTGCTGGATGGATGTGACTTTGAAGCAGAGAATTCATCTCACCAGTGGTCAGGATTTGGACTGGATATGTTCCACAGAACAAAATTTTGTGATTTCTTTATGGTCTGGCTTGTGCTGGTATATGCTGTCCTAGATCTTTCAACTCTTCGGCCTTCAAACACCACTTTGGGATAAGGGCTGTCGTTGATGCTGTGTTAATTTATGCCAGGCTTTCAGGTAGGGAAACTGATGAGAGCATGCTCTCAAAATTAGTCTGGATTGTTGATAATGCTTGTGTACTGGAAACGTTCAGCCAAAGGATCTGACATGACCTGCACTGATAACTAGAGAAAGCTTTTCATCTGTGGTGGTAGGTTTGGATTTAATTCCACATTTTTCTGACTTACAGAATACACATGAATTAATAATTTTTCATTGGTTAATTCCATCTTTTAATGCTGTCTTTTGTAAGTGTATTTAATAAAAACAAAATCCTCTGCTGCTTGTTAACTGTTCTTAAGGTAACTCTTTATTGAATCACAGAATGGGTAAACTTAGAAGGGAGCACTTTTACTTTTTAATAAGAACTTAGGAACACAAAGTCAGTTTTGTATTTTGTCAGCAGTTGTTCATATTGTGCAGCACCAGCATCATGTTTATAAGGCAACTTAAAGATAGGCTTTAATTAACCCTGAAAATTAAGACTTGTACATGACTTTTCCAAATGTGTTATGAACTGCTGTGCACATGGTACTTGTAAAAGTGCCTTATCGTTAAATAAATAGGTAAGTAAATAGTATGTTCTTCGTCTCAGCTTCCCTAGTTACTCCCATGGGAAGGGAATGCACCTTACCTTAGTGTTGCTGCATCAACACTTCACAGGTGTTCCTTGTTAATCTGTGAGCTACCAATGTCTGTGTTTAGTTTCAGCACACATTATGTGGATAAAATTTCAGGTGAGACTATTCTCTTGTCATAGCCAGAACAATTTGCTCATTAGACTTTATTATTATGTTGGATAGAAGTCCTCCAAATTATCATTTTCATCAGTCTGATACTGAATGTAGATCACAAAACAATATGCAAAAGGAGAAAACATTTTATGTAGCCTTCCTGAAATGCTTTTGTTAGTTTTGACTGTCAGAGAGATAGTAACATGCAGTTCTTACATTCATTGTACAGCCTCTTCTCTTTTGTAAATCCAGTTTGAATTATTTACAATGAATTGTGAATGTCCAAGAAAAGCCCAACAGATTCCATGTATAACACGACTTAAAGGCAAAAACACACCCTCTTTTTTAGACTGGGTCACTCTAAACCAGAAGCTTCTTGAGGTGCAGTTGAAAGAGTGTTCCTTAGCGATCATGAAATTTCTACAGAAAACTAGTTAACAAAGGAGATGTAAATGTTTGTAGATCAATGGAATAATGTAGCAGGAGGGGGTTGCTTTTCCTGCACAGAACTGGTTTGGGGTTTTTTTCTTTGTTGTTGTGGCTGCAAGTTGATCACCAAGAAGCATGTTTCCTCTCCTGTCCTGTCAAAGCTCTCACTAATAATTATGTGCTTTCAGTTAATTAAGCTGAAACAGCACAAAAGCAGGCTAGCTTGGGTAAGTAGCAAGAAAACATATTTGGATTGTGTTTGAAGAAGGATTTTAGTCATTTTACCAGTGGAGTCACTGATCCACCAAATCTTTATTCATGTGAGTGATCTTTGCACTTGCAAATAATCCTGTTGTAGCTCACCATCTATGAATGTAACTCCTATCTGCGTTAATATACACTTTGTTTTAGTGACTGGCAATAGGAAATAATCAAGAGTAAATGTTAAAGAGCACGTAGCTCTGATTAAAAGAACGCCTTAAAAACTTTGCTTGCAGAAAGTGCTACAGCAGCAATATGACCACTCATCTCAGTATCAATTGTGTAACTACAACCAAAATCTGGTTTTGGGAAACTTGAGTGGGCATTCTGCTCTGCTTGCGACCCTGTTTTCTGAATTCTCCAGCTTTTCCTGGAAAAAAATTGCCTGTGTCTTTCAAAGCACTGCACTTTGGGCATGAAAGTTTGCCTAATGCTAGTAATTTAAAATTTCTCAAAGAAAAATGCCAGCAAGCAGCTAATCAATCAGGACCAGCAACAACTGACAGTTGCTGGTAATGAACTGTTGTTTAAGTTAAATAATAAGAGTATTAAGAAAGGAATATAATACATGATGGAAAACCAAGGCCCTAGATGAGCTGTTACTTTGTCTTAATTCTGTATATTATATTCAAATACAGTTTTGTCTACCTACCATTGCTCCTCCAGGCAGTGCTGCATGGTCAGTACTGCTCTGAACCCCTCCATGCAGAGAAGGCTCTTGCAAAGTCCCTAGAGAACAGAATATGTTTTGTCTATAAAAGTTTGAGTGTTATCCCCTTCTTTCTCTCCTAGTGTCCATTTACTAAGTTCATGAATGCCCCAAGAAGAGGCAGGAGAGTTTTCCATACTCTGGCTCTCCACCTCCCTCCCTGAAGACTCCAGCAAGATGCTGTGTGGGGCATGGCTACTAGAAAGATCTCCTTCATGACAAGCACCTGAGTCAGTCTAGTTAAATAAATCTCTGTGAGAAAGCGTAGGCTCCTGGGGAAGTGGCTGTACTGTGTCCATGAGTAAACCCTCAGCTGGTATGAATCAGGGAAGTTGTGCTGTGCTGAGCTCCTGCACACATCCTGCCTGCCAGAAGTGCTACAGGTCTGCAGGTAGATGTACAGCTCCTTGCAGTGTCTTCCTGGCAGAAGGACTGAGGATCAGCCCCACTGTGGGGGAATCCCTGAGAGTGGCTCTGTGTCTGCCTCATCAACACATCTCATTTAGACTTGGATGTCTGCAGGAAACTTCTTGCAACAAGAAAGGGACCGGGAAAGCACAGCTCTACCTTTCTGTAGCAGGACCTATTACATCCTGCCCAGTAAGCTGCCAGCTAAGAAGTGAGTTGAATTAGCAATAAAAGTAAACTGGGATGAATTTTATCTAAATTCCATTTTTCTTTGCCCATTGAAAATAATTTCCCAGGCATCTATGCCCTTGGAAAGGAACAGTGAGCCCCCACCGCACTCCCATTACTTGAGATTCACCTCCAGCCGTTGCTGCTAACATTTTTTCCTTTTTTTTCTTTCTCCTTTCTAGGTTGAATTCTTTAATAATTTCGTGTCTCTTTCAGTCTAGGCTCCAGCCTGGGAAAAACAAACCTGCTAGCCTGGCGAAAGCCAAACACACATGGCCCAATTACCAGCTTCCCCACTGTTCCTTTGGGCTGGCTGGTATTCTCCCTGCCTTTGTTTTGCTGCCTGCTCCCTGCCTCCGAGCAGCTTCCTTTGACTCCGCTCCATGCAGCCAGGCAGAACAAGGTCCAGCAGGTAAACTGAGGAAGGGCTATTGTTTGTCTGTCTGTATGTCTGTCTGCCCCTTGCCTGTGGATTGCTGCAGATCGAAGCAGAGCTTCCTGCAGGCATACACCTCTGTGAAGAGCTGCTTTGCTTTGGAATTAGGGAGAACACCTTGTTCTTTGCATTAGAAATACTTGTGTGTGTGTGGAGGGAAGCGTTGGTATGTCTCAGTAGCAGCAGACCAGGTATTGCAGATGGGGTGCTGGATACAAGGTGATGTCACTCCAACTCTGTGGGGTGTTTGTCTGTCCTGGGGGTGGTGCCTCAGCTGGCACTTGTCCTGAGCACCTTGGGAAGAGCCAGGAGCATGGATGGCATTGTCCTTGCAGCCGTGCGCTCCCACAGCTCTGCTGGAGGAGGGAATGTGTGGGAGCAGTATGGCAAGGACCGGGTCTGGCTGCCAGGGGAAGGATGGTGCCCACTGTTACCTATCAGTACCATTTGGGAGGTGGGCAATGGCAGGCCCTAGGGGTAGGTGCTCGCTATAGCAGGGTCTCACTCGTGCTTCTGCCAAGCTTCCCTGCTGCAGCTGCAGGAGTGTCCACCTGGAGGGGATAGGAGAGCAAACTTCTCCAAAGTGTTGTGCCAGCTGGGATCCCTGGAAGAGCTCTTGGGGTGACCAGGAGTGCCAATCCTATGTCCATTTGTCAGGCTTATCCCACTGCCCCAGCTACCCAGTCTTGTTGTGGCCTGAACTCCCCTGAAGCCCAGGCTGTCCTGGTGATGAGGGCACGTGGTGAGGACAGCTCTCCTCAGTTACATCCGTTCATCCTTCAGCCCCAGGAATGCCGCTCATGTCTGCTTGGCTCCAGTACCTCAAACGGGGCAGCCCCAGGCAAGCTGCCCACACTGAGCCTGGCAGCTTCTGCAGTGGGCCTTGCTGGTGCATCCAAAGCTGTGCCAGGGTCACAGGGATTAGGTGGGTTTCTCCTACTGACTCAGCCAAGCAGCATAAGGGTGCGAGGTGTCAGTGATGCAGGTAGTTGCTGGTACCTGTCCTGGAGAGCGGGATGCTTCGGGAGCTGCAGTGGATGCCCCAAGGGAGAGTACCCCACATGCACAGCAGCCCTGAGGCTGCTCTATGAGTTAACAACCGAAAACCAATTTTGAAGGGTGAGAACTGACTGGAGACAAACTATCTTCCCCCTCTTTCCTTAGCAGGACTAGTAAAATAGACTTGCCCTGCTTAGAGGGTTTACAGTTCACCAAGGATTTGTGTGCGGAGAGGGAGCCAGCAAAGGGAGCTCTGGGCAGAAGCTTAGAGTTGTTAGAATGTATCTCCATCTCATGCTCAGTTTGTAAAACAAATTCTTCAGACAGGTGCTTGAATTCACAGGCTCTTCAGAGGGAATTTGTCAGCCTTCAGGAATATACTGGCTAAGAAAAAAAAACCCTATCGCCATCAGCTGCAAAGAGGGAAAAGCTAATCATCTAAACTTTAAGGCGGGAGAGGTGCAGCTGTCAAAGCTATAAGGTAAATGAGTCTGAGGCTGAAATGGTTTTTGCAGCAGAACTCTGCTCCCTATTAAATAGGGGAGATTGAACTATAGCACTATTCCACTATTCCCTGGTAATGCACCATTTTGGGGCTGACTGGGTGGTCTTAAGTCCATTGCCACAGTGGTTATATCGCTGATACCAATCAAGGCCCCGCAGCTGAGACCCTGAGTGACCTGCTTCAGCAGCTTTTTTCAAACCCCAATTCACTCATTTGTGTGGGATGCTTTTCTGCTACTTTATTTATGGGATTACATAAATGAGCCATTAAAAATGTAAATCTTCAGAACAGTTGAATAATACAGATTTAAACAATAAGCTCAGGGCGGTACAGTACAGAAACTTCCCCGAACCAGCAGTACTGCACCATCGTGGCTATGGCAACAATAGCGGGTTAAGGGAGAGAGAGCAAGGAGGAAAATAAAACGTCCCGGCATTGTTACAGTCACTGGCACCACAGAAAGATTAGGGATTTTTTTTTTCAGAGTATTAGAACAATAATGAAGATGTGTCATTATGCACCACAAAGGAGACCATGCCATCCCTCACATAGTGCAGGTGTCAAAACAATCAGACTGGCCACAGAATTGAGTTTAAGTGAAGTTTGTCCTACCTCACCACAAAGCATTTAACCCTTCCAGGGCCAGAGCCAACTACAGCCATGCCATGGCTAGCACAGGCTCTTTTCCCCTCTCCTGTGCCATTAGGCATCTGCTCAGTGGGTCCTTTTCCATCAGCAGTGGCAGTGGAGCTGTACACTATGTACCTTGCTGAGGAGGAGTTGGCTGCAGCTTTTATTTGGCTTTCATTGTGCTTATATCATGTTAAAGTACCTGGTGAAGCAGTAACACAGTGAAGGATTGTACTGAGGTTTAGTTAAATCCTACAGAAAGCTTCTCTCTGCAAAGGATAAAAACATGGAAGTAGTTTCTAAGTTCTAAGTTCAAAATATCTGAGCTACAATAGCAGTCTACTGATTTCCCCTGTTCAGAGGTGTGTTTTAGCTGTGTACATAACAATCTTAATGTGACAACTGTAGTGAAGATGTGCACACCTTGCAAGCAAGCTCTGAGACATGGCAGTGCTCTCCCTAGATCCAGATTACACCATATGTTGTGTTATTTCAGCAAGTTTTTACTATCATTTAGTTCTGGAATTGAGTAGGTATTTTATGTAAGTAAATTTGGGAGAGTAAATTTGGGAATTCATATAAAAGATATTATCTCTCTATTTCAGAGATCACCACTCCCTGAATTGTAATATTTCTAACCTAAAGGCAAGTGTATACCTCTACCATCCTAATTATTCCTATGCTGTAAGAAGGGCAAAATTGCTGCCCCGTGAATCACAACTCACTTGCAAGAAAGACCATGACCCCACCAAACCAGAGCTGTGATTATGGGTCTGACCATGGTGGAAACAGTTGTATACAGATACAATATTGTGAGTTGCTTGGGCTTGTAAAACTTATAAATTAAGCATCTTGTGGGGAAAAAAAAAAAAACCAAACCAAACCAAAACAACAACAACAACAAAAACGAACAAAAACCAACCAGTTAAATTCTACTGAAAATAATGTAATTAGGGAAGGTGTGAAATGGCTTCCAAGTGAAGTTTTCCACAATGGTTTTCCATGCATTGCTGTATTTAACTTACCATTAAAACATCTTATTTCACAGCTCTGGGACTTGGTCTGGATTCTTTTTTACATCTGTGCAAATCCATAAACCAGAGTTAATGTGAATTTTTACTGGTGCAAATTTGAAGTGAAGCTGTTTTGTAGTTTCTTTTATCCTTAAAGTTCAATATCCTTTGCTGATTTTTGCTACCTTAAATTTCTGAAGACTGTTTACATTTAGTTTATCACTATCATAAAGAGTTTTTTAGCATTCTTATAACACTCAGCATTCAACCTAGCATCACATAGGAGCTGAAGTTGGAAGCATCTCTGGAGGTGACCTGGTCCAAACCACTTGCTCAAGCAGGGCCACCTAAAGCTCGTTGACCAGGACCATGTCCAGAAGGCTTCTGAATATCTCCAAAGAGTTATGACTATCTCCAAGCATCACATTGTGATGATTTGTTACTGGTTCAACTGCTTACTGGTAACAGTGTGACTGATTTCACTGTCATAGGTAATGGACACCATAAAAGCATGCCAGCTCCCTAATATTTTTTACCTGCTCTAATGGGACAAGAAGAATTCCTGGTAGTGGAAATGGGAAAATACTTAACGAATACTATGGTCATCAACTATGATGATGACATAACATCATCAAACAAGCAAATAAGCATAACGATGTTTGTTTTCCTAATGGTGGCTCTTGCAATGGGATTGTTTCTTTGGCTTGGAGGATGAAAGAGAGGAAATGGGAAATTTGATTTATTGGCAAAATAGAGAGGCCACAAGAGCACAAAATGTAGACAGCTTTGTGATAATGAAGAAAGTCCTCCTCTGGGAGGGATGATATTCATATGAGCCTTTTTGAGATCACTGGATTGATCTCAGGGTAGAACTGGGGTTGTAGTGTAGATAGATCTTGCTTTCAGTCAAAGAGGTGGTATTTCCAGATGCTCCTGCCTTATTGCATGTGATGTTATTAGTTACAAGTGGTCACAGCGTTGGTCTGTGCATCCTGGGCACAAAGGGCGCAGGTCATGGACTGCAGCCCCATCCAGCTGGATATCCACCAGGTGGGTAGCACATCAGGAGGGGTGCACATGTTGGGCAGCCTCTTCAGGAGTCCCCACATTAGTTTTGCCACCTCAGCAGAGAAAGTGGAGCGAGGTGATACAAAGGAAAGCTGGCCTTGGGAAAGATCTTCCATGGGTTCATGGGTCATCGGCATGTTCAGGCTTCTAAGACACTGTGGACTGAGAGATCTGGATCCAGGTTTTTAAGCATAGTTAAAGAAGTAGCAATGGACTTCAATCCTGTTTGCTTCAGGGGAATAGCTGAATATTAATCTTAAACTTTTCAACCTGAAAGCAGGTAGTTCATGGACAATGGAGACTTAAGAAGATCAGCTTCTCCATCATATTAATGTACATTGTTTTCTTTGTTATTCTACATCAGCTCAGGCAAGTACTTCATCTGTCTAAGTCAGACTGTAGCCCCTCTGATGTTGTCAAAGTAGTTTTCCTCTTTGTTCCCTCAGTCACCAGCACTGAAGGAAGCTTTGAGATCTTACCTAGTTTGGAACCTCTCTTAGGATTCAGGAATGAAAAATTTGAACTTCATTATGAGGGAGGGAGAAGGGGAGAGAGGTAAAGGGGGAGGTAGGGAAGGGAGGAAGAGAGGAGGGTGAGAGCTTTTTTAATGATCTGATTTGATGTAAGGTAGCTTCTCTCCTTCAAGAAGGATCTGATGCTGAGCTCGCTGGCATCACCAAGAGCACTTTCCTGTCTCCCACCCCATCTTGTTTTTTCTGCAGGCAGCTGCAAGGCTCTGCCAAAGGTCACCTGCACCAAACTGTTTTGTGCTGCTGTCCTGGGTCAGGGAAGCTCATAAATATGAGCTTCAGTGGGGGAGAAAGGTCAGGGTAACTGTCTCCTCTAGGGAATATGTCAAGGAAAAGGAAAGTCAAATTTCACCTCTGGCTTTATGGAAGGGAGGCTTCCCTTATAGCTTTCCCAATGTCCCAGATTATAAGTACTTTGGCTGATATTTAAATGGAGCTGGAATTCTTCAGTGAATGCAGAGTCCTAGGCTGGAGAGATGTGTCAAGATAACTTTGTGAGTTTCTCAAAGCACTGCTGCAGGAGCAAGTAAGTCAGGAGATGAGCTAGTGGAAACGGGAAGCTTGTGTCCACGTTCTGAGTTCTTGAAGACTTCAGGGCAGCCATGATTCACCCTGGCCTTGCACCTTTTTGCTACCCCAGGCAGGAGTGCCATTGCTGCCTGACTGAAATGGGAATGTCCTGTGTTGACCTGACAGCAATGTGAAGGCTCACTGGGGCCTAAGACCACGAGCCCTTCAGCTGCAGAACTTGCCTGCGTTCTCTGGGTGGAAAACTTCCTGCCAGGATCAATGAGGTTCTCACTTTTTAACTTGCTTCACGTTACAAATGCAAACCAATACAACAAGCTTTTTTGAGGGAATGAGGAACAAAAGGTGTCTCAGCTTCATCACAATTTCTCACGTGGGTCAGTCCTTTCCCTATGGCCCTGAGGTCAGCAGAAAGCATGACCATGAAGCAGCAGAAAATTGAACTCCCTTTGAAATCAAGGCATTGATGAAGCCTCTCCAAAAGCTGCTATTTTCCTCTCCGTGTCTGCACCAGTGCATCTGTCTGCAGTCCTCTCTCGGGATCCAGTGCAGAAGGGTGGCCAGGAGACGAGGTCTGTGGAGCTGTTGTCTCTCAGTTAAGGCACAGTGAAAGCTGGGATGCTTTGGAGTAGCAGCAGCTGCAGATAAAGATCAGCATGGGCGGGTGCATGCAAAGCACAGTGTGCAGGGAGTAGTGGTGCCTGTCACAGTCTGGAAACATGGGAAGTTCTTGGAGCAACAAGTCCTTCTGCTGACCCAGAAAAGAGACAGAAATCTTTTCTGCCTGAAGTCTGTGGTTTGTGTACAGGTCTGAAGAAAATCTCCTACACCTGAAGGCTTTTTTCTCCACCTCTATAATTAGTTTAATAAAAAGTTTCCACTATACTGACATAAAATGCTTTCTTCACTTCATTCTCCTTTCCTTTTTAACCTGTTTCCCCACAAATGAAGGAGACTATTTGACACCCTGAATAAGGCTAGATTTTGCCCTCTCATAAACCACAAATGCAATTGCAAGAACAATGTTGACTATGACCACATGGTTAAAGAAAGAAAGAATCAAAAACCCGAAAATAACCAGTGTGAATTCAAAGTGAAAATGAATGGAGTCTGTCTCATTCATAAATGTCATATGAGACTTTGGTTAAAAAGGCAAGCCTGTCATCCCAAGGCCAGCAGCTGTTGTTATGTTGAACAAAATGGATACAAATGGGTATTATTTTAAACTGAAATGCTTAATCCCAGGCCTAACAAGCCCACTGTCCTCTCTGTAACCCTGTGTCATACAAGCCATGATCTCCAGTAGAGGGCTTGATTGCACAGGAAATAAAATTCCCTGGCTGTGCCCTACCAAACCTACAAACACCCTGGCAATGTTTGAGTTACTATGGCAATCACAAAATAGGAAGGCCTTTTCTTCTTTTCCCCATCTCTGCATGCAGCCGCAGGCTGCTCCTGAATAGCTCACATCTGCAAAAAGTTTTAACACGGTACTCAGATAAAGAAAAGGATCCCAAAAATGGGCATTGACCCGTCTCAAAAAATGTTGCAAATTTTATATACAAGAATTGGGGAGCTGTGCCACTTTGTGCAGGTTATGTCATAATGTGAACAAAAAGGGATAAAAGCTGATGAAGGCTTTTGCTGCCAAATATGGAGAGAGGGGAAAAAGCATAAGTAAATGACAGCTTTAATGCAGATGTAAGAAGAAAAGTCAAAGATGGGTGACAGAAAGTTGCTGGTCAATGAATAAGGGAAAAATTTCTAACACAAAAACCAGACAAAAGAGTAAAATACAATAAAAATCTCACTATAGAGAATACTGAGAAAAGTCCCAAAAGCACAGTGAGCAAAATCTTGGAGCTATCAAACCATGTGAAACGGGCATGTGGTTCTTTAGAGTGGCCCATTTCAGGCATTAATAGCTCCCATTATAAAGGGGGAACCTGATCTCTGGCCTGGAAAGCTTTCAAGAAGCAGACTTTTTACAATAAAATTGAAAAGCAAAACAAAACTGAACCTTTCTGCCTTGCACAAATTAACTAGGATTTTGATCTTTCTAGACAAATTTGGTACTGCATAATGAACTGTTACACATTTTACCAGTTTTCCTTGGACAAATGCTTTCTGGTAATGAAGAATAATTACATATTTAAATGGAGATTTGCTTTCTGGCAGATCTGGCAGATTCTGTGCTTTCTGACAGTACACTTTCCACCATTAAAATATACTTATTTTTGTTGACAGAAACTTACCTTTACCAACAAACACCTAATTTAGATGCCTGCATAGAGTGTGTGAACATGTGTTAAGTGCCTGATGGTCTCACCAAGTTGTTTAATCCCAGTGAGGGGAAAGGTATGAATCCAGAATTTAACACGCAGGTCTGCTGCTCTGAGCTAGCTTTGCCTCAGATGTCTGGATCTGTGAGGTAGGAGCTGGAAAGTGCCACCACCACCTTCTCACAGGATAGCTCCATCTCTCGAGAAGGTTCACTAAGAGTAAATTTATTCTTAATTTGTTCTTAATCTTAGATTCGATTGACATGTTATAGCTTCTGAAAGTATCATTGCACTTTAAAAGCTCTTTCTGACAAGTCACATTAATCACTGGCTTCTGAGAAAGGCTTAATGTGAGGAAATGAATGAAAATGGCATAAACGGTTCACAAAAAAAGTCCAAAGGGGCGAAAGAAGCCCCAAATCCAGTAAAAGTGGGACTGCATTATACATTCATTGACTCTTGTTCTTTTGGGGGTGTTTTGGTATGAAAAGAAAGAGACAATGGAAGACAATAGCGGTACCTTATCAAAGTTCATTCAAGCAGCTATTTCAAATACTTTTAACGGCTTGTCACTGGGTCTTGCAAGTCTCCGAGAGTCTAAACACTCTGTCACATTTGTGTACTAACCACTTAAAGTGCTGCTAAAGCCTTTTGACCTGGACTGACTCTCCTTTATCTAGGTCAAAATGCAAGGCAAAGCCTTTGTGTTCCACGGCCTTCATTAAATTCATTGATTTGACCTGTATTTTAAAGACCAAAAGTCAAATGGAATGGGAAGTTAAAGTTCCCATACAAAATCTTCCACTGAGCACTTCACTGCCTCCTTGAACTATGTAACATACAGAAAAGGCCATCTCACGGCCATTTGAAGTGTGGGCTATAGCTGGAGTGGCAGTTTTGTCCAGTTTTTTCAAGAGCTTTGATGGAATTCATCAGAGCTTTCCCTGTCTTAAATGAGGACAAAAAGAGTTGAAGCTTGCAGACAGTCCCACTCGCCATTTTTTCATGCCCCAAGTCATCCGTTCAACAGGGCATAGCAAAGTTCAGGGGTAGGTAAATAATATTTAAATCTCTTTAGCACACAGGCAGGGATGAGATTTGTTGCTTTACATTAGATTCGTGCCACGCTCAGGGTCAACTGCACTATCAGGGAAAGAGAAGTGATCAGCTTTTACTGTCTCAGGAAATAAACCTTCTTCTGCATTTGGAGATCGAATTTTACAACTAGTGTTTAGTCTTCCTGGAAATACAGCATAAATGCCTTTGGAGAATAAGCATAGGTTCAAGTCTCAGTTTAGTCTTCAACATGGACTCATGGACCTCGCAGATGGAGACCTGGGGGTTTCACTCAGCCCGAGGAAGAAGGACCCAGAGATTTTTCTGCATGTGGCTGGCCCAGTTTGTGTTGTGGGTTTGAGAAGGGGGAGACTGACTGTAAAGTGGCAGGGGCAGTCCAGGTTGGCCAGAGAGGCAGGTCCTGCCCCATGGGGGTGGGGTTGAGAGCAGACACCAAGATCTCTGTCTTTCCCCTGGAATGCCATTGTGTGAGTCTGGATTGGACTGGTCACCTTGCTTGCCTGGCAGAGGTTCATGGCTTATTCACAGTGGGAAGAGTGGAGTGAAATAAAAATAAATTACAAACATGGGAGTAAACTTCAGTCAAATGACAGGCCACACAGATCTTCAAAAACAACTTGCCTTAAGAAGATCTGCAATTTTATAATGTCAATAAAAGTTATCATGCAAGATCCAAGTATTTGGCGGCACAACCTTCCAGAAACAAATTGTTTTCATGGCTGGCATTAGAAGTGAGACTCAGCTGCCTAGAGATATTAGGTTGTGTGACTGAAGGCTGATCCCTGTGAACACAAAGCAGAACAGAGGAACAGTGATGACAGGGCAGGAGTCCCCATAATCCAGTTGGAGTAAACCAAGATAACCTAGTGGAGAAACCTGACTTTTCCAGGGCTGTCACAGACCAGGCACCAGCCCCATGGACTGGGGATAACAGCTCCTGTCCAAGAGGGTCCCTGCTCATCTTAAAGGCTGAGGGAGTTGGTGCCTATGGAGATGGAGGACTGAGCGTGAGAAGAGGGGGAAGACAGCAAAAGGAATGAGGAGAGAGGTGTTAGCCTGTGCTGTGTTTGGATTCCTCCTCAGCCAAAGATTGGCCATCCCGATACCCACCCTTTTTCCTCTTTCCCTCTGAACACAGTTCGCTCTTCGTGGTCCCCATGGAGTAGCAATGCTCTCAGGAGCTTTGGAGAAGTTAAAATGCCTTCTCAGGAACTTCCAGCAGAATGCATCCAGCTCTTAGCTGATGCAGAACCAGGGCAAACTCAGTCTCTAATTCATATAATGAATGAACTCCGTAAACACAGCAGCTCATATGGGGATTGCTGATGAGTTTAATGTTCAAAAGAAAATCCAGAAGCAGGTTAAATCCCCTTCATGTAGCAGTAGTTCTCTAAGAGTGTAGGTTCTGCTTCTATTTCTAGATTCACAGAATTATGATTTTGTGTATCTCATCACCTCAAAGATGAAAGAAAGAAGCAGAAACAATACATGGCAAATCTTTGGTGTTGGCTAATGGCAGGATGTCATCTTACAGAAAGGCTAGTTGGAGAAATGGAGATATGAAGGAAGGTTTCTATAGCTTTTGATTGAATTCTGTAGATCCCAGGAATCTTCCAAGGGCATAGTGCTCATTTGAAAGAAGCAATTGCACACTTATGGGGAAAAAAACCCGACCAAACCAAATCTAAAACAGCTCTTTATTTTCTATTATTCCGATTTTGTACAAAATCAAGATTCCAAAATCTAGGACAGGACTCCTGAAGAGAGTTGGTTTATTTGACATTTTCTTGTTTGCAAAATTATCTGTAGAAGGACTTTGTTTGCTTTAATTACTCCCCCATAGCCTTCTGCTCAGCACTGGGCGGTCTCTGGATTGTCTGCAGATTCCTTGTCTATTGCTTTGCACATTTCCAAATTTTTTTTTATGTTTTGTGACTGGGTCATAACTGGTAACTTAGAGACACTATTTTCTAATGTCCAATTGGGCAATTCCTGGAGCTTTGAAGATTTACCAGATGATCCCTCCTACTGTGACTCTTCTTGGAGGAACACGTTTGCCAGACTCTGTGTCCATGAGCATCCTCACAAACCATATTGCCCTCACATCTCTGGAAAGGAATGAGATGGGGTTGAATGCCACCAAAGAAGACTGATTATTTTGTATTTGGGAAAACATTTGCAAAAAGCTGTTTGGAGTTGGCTGTAAACAAGGTCACTCTAAAATAGTGTTTCTATTAAAGGAGTATTGTTGCTGACCACCAGAGCAGAATAAAAGTATCTGCAGGACCACATTGAGAGATGTGAGAGCCTTCTAGTCCATGGCATGCTCCCCTTTCCTGCCAGTCCAAGGTGGTCCCTTTGCAGTGAGAGCTTTCTTTGGGCTCTGGGGAGAGCAAGAACCCTTTGGGGACGAAAATTGTGGAAGGTGAACTTGAGACATACCCTGGTGTGTTAGGGCAGAGGTCCTCTACCCATCTACGCCTCCTCCCTCTGTTGTGGGCAGTAGGAGCTGCTGTGAGGAAGAGCACAGGATTGTTATCACTTGCTGTGGAAGCCCCCAGCCCCAGAGGTGATGGGATGTTAGTAGGAGGTACCTGCATGGCTCTTGAATCCCAGCTGAAGAGCCTGCTGTTGACAGATGTGTCTAACCCTGTTGGGAACCTGCTGATGCTATTCAGCTTTGCAGCCTCCCATGGACACAATTTCCAGACATTTACTACCAGCCATGCGCTGATGTCTGTTTTAAACCAATCTCTCCAAGTTTCCCTGAGCACCCTCTGGCACTTGCATTAAGGGATTTACTGAACAGCAGTTCCAAGTTTGCCTTACCAATCACATTTGTAGTTCAATGAACTTTGTACACAACCCATCAGCCCTCTCACCTCTGAACTAAGGAGCCTCTTTAGTGTTTCCACATAAATTGGCTGCTTCACCCCAGAGACATTTTCATTGCCTTTTTCTGTCTTCTGACTTTACTACATCCTTCTTGTCAGGCAGAGACCTGAGCTGCACCCAACAGCCAATGCATGAGAGAAATAAGGTTTTCAATCTCTCTCCTTCCTAAAAAGAAAAGGAAAAGGAATGCAAAATGAGATAAATGGAAACTACGTTATGCACTAGATAGGGGGTTATTTTATGTCTTGAACACCACAGTAATCTCACTAGTAGTAGTCCTAGTCTCGCTAGTCCTGTGGGTAACTTTGGTTCAAACAAGGCTCACAGTGGGAGAGATTTTGTCCATGTGACATCTACTGGATGTTCTGGTGGCTGCAGCACACGTAGGCTGCCTCCTGAGCCAGGCTGCTTGAAAATATGAGCCTGAGTAACAACCCCTGAGCTCAGGCCACACATCTCTGAAGAACAGAAATGTGGGTAAGCCTCACACATTCCCCAGGTAGGATGTGTAAATGATAGGCTAGGTTTTTTAATCTATTTAAGTAACAATTTTTATGTGTCCTATTTATTTTAATACTTGCTGTCTTTACTTGGAATTTTGAAGCCTTCAAACTGTGAAGTTTACAGCTAATTCAAGCTATGGCTGTTTGAGGAGCAGAAAGGAAAAATAAAGCATTTAAGGCTCATTTTATTCTGGTAAACTACAGTCAGCAATAGAGGCATGTTATGCTGATTCAGATATGTTTCAAGAAACTTTCCCTGCTTGAAGAACTTGAAATCAAATTGGGCAAGGCAGGAAAAGGGGGAACAGGACAAATGAGGTGAAGGGTGATGCTACATGTGGGACCAGAGAGATGTAAAGCCTGGGTCTTTTATTGCAAGATTTATAATCTTAGAAGAAAGATTTTTCACACAATAAAAGTATCTTCAAACACTCCTACCTTTGTCCTCCCTGCCCCTCTAATCTCCTTGTCAAGGCATCCAATAGCTCCATAGAAATTTGCTCTCAGAAGTCACCTGGTGAGTATACCACAGTAACTCTTGCTTTGTAGGAAGACACAGTGAAACAACTTACTTGAGCTGAAATTTTAGACTGAAAACTCTCTTCATCCAAGAGTGCAGTGCTGTCAGATCTGATTCCCACCTCAGTCCCAGTCCCAGCACAGTGGTGCAGCAGGGAGGTTGCTCTTGACCATGGCAGCTGACCTTCTGCTCTGCCTGCAGGAATGTAAGGGTCACCTCTGGAACTACTCCATGCTTCCCAGGGAATCCTGCACGGCACAAAGCACCCAGGGTCACAGGAATAGCCACCAATATCTCTGCGTTTGCTGGGGGCTTGTACCGGTGTTGGCAGATCAGGTGCTTATCCTTACAGACCTTTAGAGCTTTCTCCTCGTTCTCACTTCTCTTTTCAGTTCTTTTCTGAAGGTGAATGGCTGTGCTTTCACAAGCACCAATCAGCTGCGTACAAATACAGGCATCCATCCTCTGCAGTGAGAGGAGCTCACATTTTCAGCACGACAAGAAAGCAACAGCGCTTGAATGCCAACATAAACACCTGAAATGGTTGTGTTTGTCTCCGCTGCCGGAGTTCCCGTAGCTCCCGCTCTCCGTGTGCATCCTCCCAGGCCACCTGTGGCAGCTGGGATGACACCCGATGCATATAACAGGAGCACAAAGCCCTGGTATTTTACCTTGTCACCTTAACATTCACCGGGGGAAGGGCACACCCTGCAAAATGCCTTGCCTGTGTCCCAACAGGTGAGAGCCTGTGGCTTTCTGCAGTGAAGAGTTGAGGAGAGTTATGCTAAGCCCCTGCACAGCCTCATCATCTGACAGTCTTGTTTGCCGAGCTGCGAGTGAGCATACCAAACCCTGATGTTGTGCTACCAGCATCCTTGCCAAAGACAAGGCCATTTCGAGCAGAGAGACAAGCTGAGTTGGCATAAATGAAGAGGCATCAATCACCATTCCCCCAGGACAATGGTGATCATTTAATGGCTGTTTTTTTAAGAAGAACTGACACTATACAGAGGTTGAGGAGAAAGGTCTGGTAGGCTTCACCTGCAGCTGAGAGCTATTTGTTCCCATTGTGCCAACCCAGAGCCAGGTTGGAAATGGCAATCAATATGCATCAAGTTATCCACGCAGCTAAGGGTTTACTTTAAATCACTAGATTTCCTGGCTCAGACTGTTATTAGTCAAGCTTGAGTGACTTAACTGATCAATTAACTTTCTGTTGAATTTTAAGTTAAATTGCAGAGCTGTTTAGTGTGATTTTTCTTCTGTTAAAATAATTTAGCTTTTTGAAAATTATTTCCCTCTATCAATCCTATAACACCTTTTCGACTGGGTTCACAAAAATCAAATTCAGACTTGAATTTGCAAACCTAATGCATTTAGCTGAGTTGTACCCACATAGTAGAGACCTAAACTTGACTTTTTTTTTTTTTTTAATAGGGATGAATCCTTGCACACACACCTTACATAGGGTGTAAGGTGACTCTGCACAATAAAAGCAAAGACATCCAGGGAGTTGAAGTCATCAAAGTAGACTCACTCTGAAAGGTTACAAAAATAAGGCTGGAGGGGTTTTCAAGGAGTCTTTTAGTACAAACTATCACCACAAGACACGATCACCCACATCTCTCAGGTGGAGTAATCCACAAGCTGTTTGGACAGCACACGCCTCTCCAGCACAGTTCCAGTCCCTCACTGTTCATGCTGTTAGCAAGTGTTCCCAGTGTGCTGTGGGAACCCCTGCACTGCACATAAGCACATCATTTCTTGTCCTATATGGGGAGCAGGAGCATTCTGCTCTTTGCTGCAGGTCTTGATGTATTTGAAAAATATTGTCAGAAAATCCCGGACACACACTAGAGCAACTCCAGTTCTTTCATTGTCTATCACCTTTCTGGACTTACTGTTATTGTTGTTCTCACTGGGCTCTCTATTTTGCCTGCACCTTCACAGATGTGCAGGCCCTAGGCTGAGCCCTGGTGCAGCATGAATCACTGCTGGGCAGGGAGGGAAAATTAGTCAGAGTGCAGCTCAGTCTGTAGCTTTACTTGCCAGATATTTGAGTAAACCTCTCCCTATTTTGCCAGAGACCTTCTCAGGATGCCAGCATAAACAAAAACATGATTTTGCAGTCTTTAAGGAAAATGTGGTAAGGATACTGAAATGCCTTGAAACATACTTAGAAACCAGGAAGGTTCAGAGTCTTGAAGCAAGAGACAACTGGACTCATCAATCCTAGAACCATGTTTAGTTTATCTGATAGCTTTTGTTTTTATTTTACCTTAATTGAAATTATCTTTCCATTTTTTTTTCCAGCAGCTGTGGCTTCTGTTCTGGTAACCCTTTTTAGTGATAAAAGCTGCTGAAACATGTGGCAAGGTGATAACAAGGCTCTTTAACCATAATGAATGATTTCTAAAGAAATTGCTGTTTTTCACAGAAGGTTTTTGGTTTGGCTTTTTCTTTTTGATATTTTAGCTTCCGTTTCTACTGTGCTCATCCAAATTCCTTCAGCATGAGCTTCAGGAGCAAGATGGGGCAGAGAACAACAAGCTCAGTCGATCATCTGTCCTGTAGGCATCCCTCAGGGCTTATGAGTGTGACTCCTGAGGCCCAGCCTGCCTCTGCCCTCATGTGTGGTGCAGTGAGTCCAGTCCATGTAGACACCACAGCTACTCCAGACAGGGAGTGTTGGTTTCATGCTACACTGGAACGTGAAATGGGCAGCTTGGTGGTGAGCATGTCACACACACTGCAGGTGAGACAGCTCTGGGGCAGCAGTGCTATAGTCACGATTTAAAAGCTCTTCTGTTATCTCAGACCTTTTTTCTTCTGCCTTGCCCGTATGAAGAGAAGGCAATTTTGGTCTTATATCTGGATTTCAGGCACCAGTCAAAATGTAGCTCATGCACCAGGGCCTGCCCTGTTCAGTTCTAGTACTGACTCCCTGTTTGGTTGAAAAGTTGGATTGTATCTGCACTGAGAAGGCTCCCCAGGAGACAGAAGCAACAATATCTGTGAGTTAGTTTGTCCAATTGGTGTTGAATGTCTGACTTGATCTTCCTAAGTCTTTCACTTTGCGACATTGCTGAGCCCACTGCTACTTCCAGGGGAGCATCTTGTGGTAAAGCCACTGCTACCCTCATTGGGAAGAGCTGTTTTAAACATTTTTAAGGAACTTCTCAGGTGCCTCAAGGTTTAGTGTGCATCATCTGAATGCTTCAGGCCTCCACATTTTCTATCAAGTCCTATTACCTCCCAGCTCCTAAGTGGATAGGAGGATGTGTGCAAATAAAAGTGTTAACAGGCTTGCTCTTCCAAGCAAGTCAACGTCACTCCTATGCAGAGTGGTCAGCTCCTGAGACATTCCCAAAAGTCAACAACCTTCCCTTCTACAGTGGAGGGCAAGCTGGGGTGTTGGAAGCCACACGGAAAATACTGATCTCTTCAGAGATAATTTAAGGACTTGCAGTGCCCAAAACTCTTTCAGCCACCTTCAGTGGCTGTGCATGCTGCCTTATGGTTCTTATGTATGATTTCAAGGTGTTCTATCTTGGTTATTTGGTCTTCAGAACCATACAAATCTCTCTTACAAATATTTGTCCTATAAATTGACCCAGGTTACCAGAGAGACCACTACCAGATCAAGAAAAGGAGATAATGACCTCCTGTCATTCTTCCATTGTTTCTTGGCTACTGAAATATTAACAGGGATATTAGGAGCAGTTTGGGACTGCTGATTGTGCTGGCAATGGAAATTATCCCAATCTGCTTTGCATAGAGGACTGAGGACAAGTTCTTTGTGTAAGCTTTATAAAATCAGCGCTGAAGTGTGGCTGTCGTAAGGATGGGAAGGAGCAATCCTTGAGACAACTCATGGCTGAGTCACTGATTCTTTGGAAGACAAAGACCAGCTCTCTGTCTCAATTGTAGCAGGAACCAGGTGGTATGTTTGGGTCACCTTCGTGATGTATCCCAGGACTAGCACTGGGAAGAATTGTTTACTCATATTCAATAACTAGACAAGAGGGGCTAGCACAAGAGAGGCCACCTAGCTATCTACAAAGACAGAGGCTTCACCTGGCCTGGAGTAATGCTGGTAGAAATGGAAGACTTGTCAGTTCTCCCCTCCCAGGGAAGGGTGGAGGTAAAGGGCCGAACCTCCAAAGGTACAATGGTATCTGCTCTGAAATGTAATCTGTAAAAGTTCAGTGAAAAAGTAGGTAGATTCTGAAGTGTCCTTATTTTTTGTCAGAGCTTTAACTAGGCTTTCAAGGCAAAATAGGTGACACCATGAGCAGATGGTGTAGAATCAAACAACACTTGTGCAACTACCTAAGCTTTGGCCAAAGGAGTAAGAGTGGCACCAATATGCTTCATTTGAGCAAACACATGGAAATACTCAGCTTGGACAAATGCGTAGCAAATTATTTTAGCTCTTTCTAAGGAAGTTTATCAGATTTGGCAATCAATCATCTAAACTGACCAAGAATATGGTGTCTTTGCAATAAATGTTCATGCTTGTCGTCATTAACATCATTTAGATTTTAGACTTTTTCTAATTAAGAAAGGTTCCCACCAGCAACAGCAAAAATCCCCACCACCTCTTTCATTATCTCAGCTTTTCTTCCCTTTAATTACTATTGAGCTCCTGGCTGATTAAATTAGGGGTTTTAGGTCCTTTCTGAAATCTTAGGGAAATTATCTAAAAATCATGAAATCAATTCCCTTACGCTGTTTTAATCTTTTATGTTTTAGGCTCCAAGAGGGACGGGCGGACAAGTGCAGCCCCTCGGAAAAGTGTGCAGCACTAGACTGCTTGCCAGCCTTCTATTGCCTTTGTGGACCATCTGGGTCAATTTCCTTCCAACTAAATGAAATGCAAATAAAAATTCCAGCAGTTTTTCAGCTGCAGGCTGCCCAGCTGATTAGCATGACAGAGGCCGGGAGATGAGGCCTGACCCTGTGCACTTCCCCTCATCTCATTAAGTTGTAACTCTACCGTGGCTGCATTCATGGTGTTTATTGACGCTGAAAGGCGTCTTTATCCAAAACTAGCTAAATTCACATTCAGAGTTTTTCCATGAAGGCTTGCCTGCTACAGCATCCACATGAAAGTGAACCTATTGTAGCTTGGTGATGTGTCCTGCTGATTCCTTAACAATCTGAGCTTTCTCCAAAAATGCTAGATTCACAAGTTTCAGTTCCAATTAAAAAAAAAATACAAAAAATGAGGCCCAAACATTTTAACTATTCTAGTTAAAAATGTAGAGAGTGTAGACAAGTCTCATTCTGGTGGTGACAGTGTGTATAATAAACTCACACACGAGGAGACAAACCAGCCAAAGTACAGTAGAGAGCAAGAGCCTGTATCATGTAGGACAGCAGACAATGAGGTATTATACATATCCTCACATCCATCAGCAAGGAGAAGAGTGTGAGATTCATGAAGGCAACATCTTCAGCAATTTATAGTGCTTTGAGAGTCACAGCTGGACAATGGAGAGAAATACACCTTCCATCTGCCCAGTATTTCATGTCTTGTCACAACCCTACATGAAAGAAAGTGGAAGCAGAGTCTGGTGAAAATGAGCATAGTGATGACTATGATCCTTTCACCTCTCCCTTTGGTGCCATAACTAGCATCCCTGCTGAAGGACAGCAGTCACAGAGCCCAGGCACTGCTGCTAAAGCTCCAGGATGGGCGGCTCTGGTGGGCTGTGGATCTTCTCTGCTGTAAAATTTGAGGGCTAGGTTGTGACTAAGGTAAATGGACTGTTTCTAGGAGGCATGGAGAGGAGTAGAAGCTACTACAGGGTTTTGGAAAGGGATATCCAAATGTTCATGCTCTCCCTACAATTTGAGTCTACAGGTATGGCACAGTAAAGACTAAAAGCTCTTATACAGGGCTCCCACAGCATGAATAGGAGTCAGAGAGGGTCCAGCCCTGGCACCAATGCACCTCTAGAGTTAAAGGCTCAGTTTTAATCATTTCTGCTTGTGGTAGCTGAACTGGAAAAAATGAACAGTGGAATTTTCATAGACAATTGCCAAGTCTCTCATGAGATATTTTATGATTGCTGTGGAAAGGAGAGGATATGTTGGTTTTTTGTAATGATAGCCAGCTTTTTTGGCTTCCTCTGTGCCAAGGCAGATACAGGTGAGAAAATGTGTGAGAGTCAGTCAGAGATTAACACTTTGGATGAAGTCCGAAGAAGAGGTTACATATCTGTGAGCACCTCATCAAATGATTTACACCTGTGCAGGGCTAAAAGGTGAAGACAGTGCATAAGGCAGACTGACATCACAGGCTGTGAGGAGAAAAACAAGAAAAATCTAACACTGTCTCTACTCCATTCAAAAGCCACATGGAACAGAGAATATTGAAAGATGATCTTTGTTTGATTATCCCATGAAGAAGAAATTCAATAGTAATTTGCCTATGGCTCCTCCCTAGACTTTCCATCTCACCAGCTAATGAGATCACTTTGCTTCATACAGTCAGATTTGTACAAATGTTGTCTTGATCTGAGAAGTAATATACAATGCTTGGGCAGGAAAATGATTTTTTAAAAGTTCAGAGTACACTGATGTCTTTGCACTGAGTCGCAAACTGCTATTAACACTAAAATAATGTTTTGGATCTTTTCTCACAATCCTACTGAAGTCAGAAAGGTTCTATTATTTTCCATAGAGTTTTGATTCTATTCTTTGATAGTCTGGCTTAGTTAGTTGTTGCCAGTATTCCAGCACTCCATGTAGACACCAACAGAACAAACACCTTCACGCTTGGTTTTCCTGTTGGTCCAGGTAAATGTTTGCAGGACAGATGAAAAACGCTCAGATGTATTCTCACTCAGATCTGTTGTACAAGCAGACTCTTTATCTAGGGACATGTAAACAAGTATTTTACTATACAGGCTTCTACTTGAAAGCCAAGAAGAGGAACATGCAGCAGAGCAATGGGAGAATGATGTGTTTCAGCCACTCGTGTTAACTTTACAAGATCCTGGAAATATCTTTCTACATATCAGTTCAGCCCCATCAGTGACAGAAGACAGCTAAGGCTTGCCTGGAATCAGGAGTTTAAACACATTTAGTCAAACCAGTGAAAAGTCCTCATGAACATACTTGTTTGCTTTAAATGCACATCCCATTTCAAAGTAATTTAATGAGGAATGAATACCATTAAATCAAACCCAAAACCTTAAGCTGTAGTGAGCATGTCATCAGTGCACACAGCCTTGGTGAAAGTAGATGAGTTCAAACATTTTGGTGTTTTATTAGGAAAGTTTCATCGAAAGGATTTTGTTTTGGTAATTCAGTACCACTTCATGTAACAATTCATTTAACTTCAATAAAGAGAAAACATTGTAATAAAATGTTAGGTAATGATAAAACACATGTGCTACAGTAACATCATAATGATTTAAAATGTCAAACCATTATGTTTTGACCTTATCAAAATGGAATATTTTACAATATCCATTATTCCATACTAAGGAATAATAAAAACAGAATAAAACATGCAAGGTCTAAATGAAAGTTTTTTCTATCACATTGTCTTCATTGGATGTATTCTGATTTGACAAAGATGTCTACATGATAAAAAGTTATCTTCAGGAGTTTCCATCCAGATTCAATTACCATTCAATAGAATATAGGATGTAGGGATTGCTTCGCTTGAGAAGGTGAAATTAGTGATTGTTGTGGTTTTTTCTTTTATGTGTCCTTTATTTGTTTATGTAACGAAAGCCAAATATAACTTTTTTTTATTATTTTTTTTAAGACTACAGCAGGGAATAAAAAGAGTAAAGACAGAGAAATAGAGAAAAGGTAAGCTTAAATCAGAGGCTGAATGACAGTTGGAGATTGGATTTTACCTGCTGCTGAAAAACAGAGTAGCTACAAATGCACACCTTGTGTCCAAGGTAACAGAAAGGAGGGACCAAATGAAAAGGAGCAGGCAGGAAAAAGACTTGGGTACACAGAGTCAGGAAAATAGTTCTGTGTAGAGAGTCTGCAATGCACCAGAAAGTCCTCACTTGGGTTACTTTTTTGCCAGATCAGCACAGCAAATGGGACAGCAGCAAAAAACCAGCAAGCTTTATAATTTACCATGTTTGGCAGACACAGTGAATATCTTCTGATTTCTAATTTTTCTCAGTCCTGGTTTCACAGTTCTATAAAGTTTTCAGCTTGTGCTAAGGAACAGCCATAACACCATATTGCATGTTGTCCAAATTGCAGAGAAGAGTTTGAAAAGGCAGCTGCTATTGGGTAGAGAACACCAGAAACAAAGAAGACAGGTTGAGATTTATTATTACAATCACATTATTCTCTGAGATATGGAACTGTCTATATTGCTTATCTTTCAGATGTGATGCAGAAGTGATGTCTATCCTTATTCTGAACCTCAACGGGATCCTGAACCTGCAAAGACACTGTCCTGTTGGGAAAAGTGAGCTAAACCCCCAGAAGGCAAAGGAGTTTGCAGGTACAGACTTCACCGCAGTAGCACAGATCAAAAGGCATCATACAACAAAAGACCATAATGCCTCTCCAAGTACAAGTTTAAAAGAAAGGAAAACCTCAAAGCCAGCCTTTGAAGATTCTGGAGGACAAGGTCCAGCTTGACATGGGACATTAACTGCAGAGTTAGACAGAGGAGCAGGTCAAGAGGCCTGCAGCAGGATGGGTGCAGAGCAGGGAGCAGGCAATGGCCAACAGCTGCAGCTCTGAGGTCCCATGGCCTTGCAAAGCTGCCACTGTAAATGCCCCATTGACATTTCTTACATCTTTCTCTGAATCATGTGGGCTAATGTCTTCGTGCTTGGGGACTGGTTTTGTTTCCCGCTGTGTTTTGAGGTCCACATCAATACAAACATGTTTGTTTGCATCAGATCAAACATGCCCTGCCTGGGACTGAATCCAAGTGTCTTATTCCTCTGCATTCAGCTTTGGCAGCCACAGGGCAACATTTGGACTGAACTGCAATTTAGCAGTTCATGGGTCTGAAGTGCTTCTTTCTCCCTTGCTTTGCACAGAGAATGGTCTGCAGGATGTGCGTGAGAGCCCAGGGTATCAAGCCAAGCTCAAAACTTGTGGCATCTTTACCCATCTGTGTGTTCCTAGGCACAACAAAGGAACAGAAATTCCATTCTGTGGTATGATGTTAATTGTCTTCTGACCTCATCTGACCCCTTCTGACCATCCTCATCCCATTATCTCCTTAGCACCACAGTTCCTATTTCAGCCATTTCCCCGCAATCTTCTCTCTTTTCATGCCTCTTGTTAGCCATTCTCACAGGTCAGAGATGATGTTTCTGTCACAGGCTTCTTCACAGTCCCACTCTCTGATCCAGACTCTTGAGGTGCCCAGGCTATCTCCTGTGCCAGGCCACAGTCCTCACATCTCCACCACACATCCAGTCCTGCTCAGGCAACACTGCTGGCTCAGTGCACTCCTCCCAGCCATCCCCTCCTGCCTGACCCTCATCCAGTGCATTCTCCAGCTGCTTCTCCTCCTCAAATGCATCAGAGTAAGTCCAGAGACATGACTGGGTCTGAAGTATTCTTAACACCAGGTGCTCATGTGTGGACAGTCAGGCCTGTGCAGGACAGTTGTCAGCCCTGGGTGATGAAACTGCAGTGTGGTGACAGTCACTGCTCAGGGGCAGAGTGTGACCCTGACAGGTGACTGAGTTTTGGGATGGGGTCCAAGGGAAATGAGGTTTCCTGGAGCTCTTGCAGAGCTGCAGGTCACAGAGACAGGTCCCTTACCACCGTAGGTGTATCATCTGGCCATTCTCTTCTCTTCCCTCCAGGGATAGAGGGCATCTGTCTTCAATGAGGAAGGTCCACTGAAAGGACTGATGAAATCATGAACTCATTCAGTTAACCTCTTTGAAGTTTTACCACCAGGTTTTGGCATCTATCCCTTTCCAAAATCCAGGAGCAAGGTCCCAGGCATCCCACCATACCTATGTGTCTGACACCAAGACTCAAAATAGCTCAGAGGCTTTGTGTCCTGTGTTGCTCAGCAACCTTGACCTACAGCCCCTCTATGGATGGCAATCCATAGAGAAAAGGCATGAACTGTCTTTTCCTTCAGAATGGCTGTTCTTGCTCTCCCAGCAGAAGCACCAGCAAAGATGCTCTTGTTTGCATTCAGTTGCCAGCCAGACTTTTCCAGTGGCTTGTCACAGACAGCTGATATTTCCTCCCCACTCTCCATGAGTTTTGTCCATCAAAGCAGCAAGCAGGGTTGTTTTATGATGTGTTGTAAAACTACCATGCTACCCTGAGTGTGCTCAGCATGGCTGCCTCATTTATCACTGCTCAGCCTTCACACTGGGCCATCATCCATCACTGCCTCCTCAGAGCTCAGAGGCAGAACCTGGTCTACAGTGCTGCCATAGCCTGGAGTCGTGTGAACACTCATCAGCAGGTCCCTTTGTCCTAGGGCTTTTTTTTTTTTTTTTTTTTTTTCAGGAAATGCGACTTCTTCTTATATTTAGTTCCCAACCAAGACTCCAGAATGAAAAACCCAACTTCAAAATTCAATTGACTGTGCCTAATGGAGGGGATTTTAATGTGTAGCCTTTCACCCTTATCTATTATTGAAGGAAATAAAGACTTTTTTTGTTCCATATTAGAAGTTAATGGCAAAAGAAAAATTTGGAGGTTTTAATTTTTTGATTGCAGTAGTGACCTCCATGTCCATTGTGAAACCATGAATAATCACTGTTTGAGAAAGGCATTTCTATGAGCAATCTAGAAAGTGGACAAAGGGACCTTTGAGACGTATGCAGAAAAAAGCTTTAAGAATATGTTTGTGTCTGGTTTTCATCTTCTGCCATAGAAAGACAATTATCCTTTTAATAATTAAATTAATCATTTGCATAACACTTATGTCCTTATCTCTCACATGTTTATTCTATTCTGATGATACTAATAAAAAGGCTTGTGAAATGTCAGCCAGTGTAAAACCTGGAAATTGTCCTACTCCTAGTGCTACCAAAGGTTAAAAATAGCATAATACTTACGAAATAAAGTTTAATTTGAGGCAAGCAAGCATAGATGTTGTAGTTTTTCACTTGTGAGAGCCCACAGTCTCTCAGCACTGGTCCTGTTAGGATGCTGAGAGGTGGCTCAATGTCAGGAGCCATCCACCATGCCCAGCTGCCCAGGAGGGGATGTGAAGCAACAGAGGGGAAGAGAGACAGAGCAGGTATGATATATTGATCTGAGAAATAAAAAGCAATAGGATATGCATCATAAAAGGCAACATTTTCTAAATTTGCCATTTTAAAAAGATGTTAAATGAATGGACTGGGTTGGTTTGATGGGGTTTTTTTGGTTTTGGTTTTTGTGGTGTTTTTTGTTTGTTTGTTTGGTTTTTTTTTGACTGTTGTCCTTTGTTAGTTTTTAATTCTAATGAAATATTTGCCTCTCTCTCCTGAGCTATTCTGTGAGACTCTGCTGGGGACATTTTTCCACAAAAATTCTCTTGATTATTCCTTCATGTTTACCATTACATTGTGAATATTATTATTTAATTATTGATTATTCCCTCATGTTTACCATAAAATTTTAAACAGTAAAAATAATACTTGTTGGAACTGGAGGTGGTAGAGCTCTTCCCCTTGTGCACTTCCAAATCTTGGATGCTTTCCCCACCATCTCATGGGAGCTGCAGCAGTGATGACTTCCCCCATTTCTCACTTCCAAGGGACATGTACAAAGAATGTTGAACTTGTACTGCTTTGCCCACATTGCCTGAGTTGACCAAACCCATATAATCCAGGTGAAATATAATCCAAACATACAAGAAAGTATTCTCTAACCCTCAAACAGAGTTCCCAAGCTGTGACAGAGATGTAACAGGACCTGTGATGATCCACGCTGGAGTGACCAGGGGTCTGCAGAATGAGCTGGTCTCAGAAGAGCATTACAGTGTTTTGATCCCTGAAAAATAACCTGAGCTAACAAACAGCTGAATCAATCTGCATGCTTCATGGTAGGCTTCATGGAGGACACAATGTTGATTTTCAGACTCAGGCTTGCATCTTTCTCTGTGTGCTTGTGGTTTGGATAGTAATTTTTTAAAGGTTTTACTGGCATCTTTGTTATTTCTTTGGTTTTCAGAGAGTGGAAAACACTTGTCATGATTTTAACTCTGTAGTAGCACCCTTCACTGTGTTCAGATACTTCTGGGCAGGTTTTACATGGGATTTTTTGTCATGTCTGCAAAGTATTTTTGGCATCTACCTTAGATTGCAAACACATGTGTCAAAGGAGCATCTCAGCTACAGGCAGGTCCTGAATAGACAGGCACAACACACTTGTACTCTCAAGTTCTTTTTGCCTGTCACATGCAACCACTGCAGTAATTCCCCCTGAAGGTCTTCTTCCTTCAAAGGGAGATTTTTGCCATTGATGTAAATCATGTTGCTCTGTGAAGAAGAGAAGCCTTGCTGATGCATGCAGGAGCAGAAGCAGGAGCCTTCCTTCTCTGCCTCAGCTCCAAAAAGGGAAAATGTAGTTTTGAGACCACCAGTGATAGAAAAAACCTTCCCTTCTGAAGGGAGAAGGAGTTTTCCTGATGTGAGGTTGATTATACCACTGGAAGGGATTTGATGAAATAAAAGCCATAGAGTGTCCACAGGACAAGTGAGATGGAAAAATCATGGCAGGCACAGTTCAGTCTATTTTTCCTTGGTGTAGAATATCTCATCTATCAAAAGAGAGCAAGTGGAAGTTTGGTTAAAATCTCTTGAGAAGAATGGACAATTTGTGCAATTGCTGAGCTTTTTCAGATGGTACTGAAGATTGGATCTAAATATTTATTGACCACTGAGAACAATTGTCTCCTGACATCTACTGAAATTTCCGAATTCATCTCCTCCTCTTTCCTGATTCCCACATTCCTTTTTCCCCAGCCTGTTCTTTATGGTGAGCTTGACCTGCTGCTTCTTTTGATGTGCCTGTGACCAAAACTGCAAAGTCTCCTCATCTGTTTGGGAGTTTTGTTGGTTTGTGTTTGTTTTGGTTTGGTTTTGGTTTTGGTTTGGTTAGGTTTTGTTGTTTTGTTTTGGTTTGGGCTTTAGTTTTGATTTTGGTTTTGTTTTTTGGTTTTGTTTTGTTTTGTTATTTGGGTTGTTTGTTTGTTTGTTTGTTTGGGGGGGTGGTTTGTTTGGTTGGGGTTTTGGGTTTTTTTTTGTTTGTTTGGGGTTTTTTGTTTGTTTTTTTTTGGTTTTTGTTTCTGTTTTCTTCTAGCCCTGCATCTGGGCAATGAGAAAAAGGGAGAAGACTGGAAACCCTTCTAGTTTTATCTTTTGGAGGCAATAATTGGAAGACTTCAGACTTGAAACTTTTCTCTCGCACTTCTGGATGAAAAGCTATTAGAAGACTTCTTCCATTTACCGAGAGACTGATCTGGCTGAAGAGGAGAGAGACAGCAAGGGAAGATGATGATGGAAAAAAATTACAGACACTATGAAGAAGAGAAAGAAAAGTAAGGACAGCATCCAAGGAAGGAGTGAAATTGAAAAACTAGAGGGAAAAGTTAGAAGGTACAAGATTTAAGGGGAATGGCTGCCTAAAATCTAATGGATCAATCTGGTCTCCTGGGACAGGAACACCAAATCCACACAGGGTTCTAATTAGTTTCCATACTCTGGGACAGAAGTAGAGTTAAAAGGCTCTGACCTTGTCTATACAAGCTGCAAGAGGTGTCAGAAAAACAATGATTCATTGTCAGAGTCAGTGATTCAAAAGTGGGAGTAGAGGGGCTGCCCACAGCTCACACTGTGCAGCTCCATGGCTTCCCGAGAGTTCATGCTCCAAAGAGTCACAGCCTGCATCCATGAGAGAAGGAGCAGCTGAGGCAGAGCAGTGCAGAGACACAGCACCTGTGGGCTCCACCTGGGCACATGCATTTGGGGCAGGCATTAAGGGATCCCTTTTGGCTCCAGGTAAGTATTTCTGTGGGGTATTTTTATTATTTTAACTTTGAGGCTTTCTGCAGTAAGTCAAATGAATCCCTCTGTGCAGGTACATGTTTCTTCCCACTGACTACAAGGGGAGCCAACAATGACCAGCTCTCATGTATACTCCCTCCTCTTACAGCAGTGCATTCCCTCCTCTTACAGCAGTGCATTTCCTGTGTCTGTAACAGGTGCAGTGGCAGATAACATGCTGAGGAGAGTTTATGTAGCCACAGTACAACCACATAAAGAATGAAATTTGGCTAAGATTCTTTTTTTTGTCTTATAGGGGAGAAGGAATATTTTGAATGGCTAATGATCAACATTTATACAGCCATGATTTATCATTTCTTGATTCAGTATTTCTCACAAACTGCAGGGGTTGAAGTATCAAGGGTCTGACAAGCCTGAGGGATTCCAGAAGTCCAGGAAATACAACTTGTATTTTGGAGTATGCTGCCTTCCTACTGAACTTCACTGGCATAAAGCCCATATTTTGGGATAATCTTTTTCATGTCAAAGCACCCAGCTTTGGGCTATCTTCCCAAAATATAAGACTGGTCTGCTTGGGATGATGTGGTGGACAGTATCCCTGGACCACAATGGAAGGAACCACCTTAGCCCGCGGTGGGAGGGACTGGCACATAAGGCTAAAGACAAAAATTGACCTCTTTCAAGAGAAACCTCGAGCCTGTTTGCTCATGCAGTAGCTCAGCTGTGAGCCTACACACCAGGTACACAGGGACATAGGACAGGAGAGTCTTTGACACCACTCTCCAAATGTGGAAGATGAAGATCTAAAGCAAAAGGGTATGAAGTCAGATTTATGATGTTCACATTTTGGGTAAGAAACTTCCCGGATCTGTTACTAGTCCAGGACAGCCTATAAAAACTACAAATCCAAACTTTGTTTAGTGTTAACTCACTATACTTACCAAAACAAACAAGCAGAAGAAAGAAATTCACAGGCTTTACTTGCATTTGGAATATTAAAAAAAAATGCAATGCCATCACATATGTTTATCATATACTGGCTTGGATAACCCTGATGTTGTTTTTGTTAACCAGTGGTTGTTTTGTGTCTCTAAAAAACAATCTGCTGTAAACTAGAAGATTTGCATGCAAATATAAGGAGGTCAACAAATGGCTCAGTTTCCAGGAAATTATTTCTCCTATAATTGCCCCAGTATGGTTGTGTCTGGCTGTAAACACCCATCATACACACTTGATATACATATATATATATGTATCAGTTCATGTCCAGATATGCAGACACAAATGCATGTAACCTAATATGTTCTGGATATTCTACTGCATTCAAAAGGAGTGTTAATGTCCCCAAAAATGTAGTGAAAATAAGAAAATTATTTTGTCAGTTCAGAGTGTTCCTTTTCTCAGTCTACTGCCAAGACTAACAAGTTAAAGGAATACCTCGGTGAGGTTTGCTTTACACAAGCTGAATAAACATTTCAGGTGATCATTTCATGTTCGTATGTGATAAACACTTGAGGAACATGTATTTGTCAGCATCAAAGAAAGAACCAGGCTACACAGTTCTGCAACTTTCAGGCTCTGTCACTGTGTCACCAGCAGTGGTGAAAACCCTGGGGCAGGCAGGTAAGCAAATCTCCCTCTTTATTCACAACCCTTGCCACTCACCATGTGCGACCTACCACCACCTGATCCAGAGCAGAACACCCTGCCCCATTTTCCATACTCTTCCTGTGGCAACACTCATGATGTGTTTCTGCTGTGTAGCAGCATTGCAAAAGCATCCAGGAAATGCCTTCTGTGTGTTGGGCAACTCCACCTGGGAGCTTGTTCTTCAGTGGTTTTATTGGTTCTAGTACCCTCAGCTCTCTGGTATTCTCTTTTAAATGATAGAGAAAAACTGCTTTTTTTTTCTGTTGGCTTCCTGTAGAACTTCACTTAGAAATTGAAGAAATATCTTTATCAGTGAATCTAACAGACCTTTAGTTCTTTGTCTGCCATCAGAGAATGCACTAACCAGATGTCTGATTCAGCAATACACTGATATTGCTGATCTACACTGATATAATACTACATCCACTGCAAGACACTCCAAATCTGCCAGGAAGGGGACAAGAAACCAGCACTGAAACCAGTGTACCCACAACCTCAAGTTCCCCTGCTGCAGATCAATATGATCAATTGATGATAGCATCCACATTAATGTGATTAAAACCTGGAAAGAAGTACATCAGCTGCAGGAAACTGTTCAAATGCTTCATATAAACAATAGATAGGATATAGCTTCTTACTGGACAGGATGACAGAATTTCCCTTTGGATGTTCTCAAAGAGCAGTCTGACAACCTCTAAAACTCTCCATTTGTTGAGGACTTGAAATACATAAAGGTGAGAAGTTTGGAGAAAGGAGAAAACGGCAATTAAAAAGGTCTGGGAAATAGGGTGGATTCTGAGGTTGAAGGATGGTATTTCTAAAAATTTTGTATTTTAACACTCCTTTTTTGCAATTCCTTGTCTTCATTACTCTCAAGCACTTCTCCATCCTTTGAGTACTTTTGTCCTACAAGGTCACCAGCAATTTGAAATGTGGTCTCACTATAAAAGCAAAGGGTTATTTTAAATTGTTTGGTTTTGCATATTCCCACTTTTCTTGCTTGTTACTTTGTTATTACTTATATCCATCTACTTCTTTAAAATGGCCTCCTCACTGAAAGGTCAATTCAAGGAGGAAGAACAGAGCAACAAATGGTCTTCTTAGAGGATGAGCACAAGATTCCTTTATAAATGAATCCCGTTAGGAACCCATGGGACTGAAGAAGATTTAAATGGCAAATCTCTACCCTAGGTGTCTGCTGTGGAAACAGAAAAGAAAGGTCTCAGAAACAAGCAGCTTTGATTTGGTCTTGTGCCACAGATTTTACTGGCAAGATGAGCTATTGTCTTGATAGCTTGTGATGGAAAAAAAAATTAAACTGGATGAACCACATGGAAATGTGACAGGGCTGGGTCATAGAAACATGGAATAACTTAGGGTTGAAGGGACCTTAAAGATCATTTAATTCCAGCCCCCCTCACCACGGGCAGGTTCCCATCCAGCCTGGCCTTGAGCACTTCCACAACTTCTCCAGACAACCTGTTCTAGTGTCTCACTACCCTCTGAATTTCTTCCTAACAAATAATCTAAATCTCTCTGCTCCCAGTTTAAACCCATTCCCCTTTGTGCTATCAATATCTGTCCTTGTAAATAGTCTCTTCTTTTTTAAAGCCTCCTTTAAAACCACTGCTGACAGGCTACAAAATTTATACAAGTATAAATTTGAGAGGAGTTGATTGAACAGACAAGAGATAAAGAAAAACTCACACAACAAAAGCCCCTGTGGTTTAGCCCTTTTTTTGGAAAAACTGAAATGAAACACAAACATAGCTTATGTTCCTGGAATCCCTTGTACTGTGGATCCCTGGAGGCCACAAGTAAACCAAGTAAACCAAAACTATTAGAGGTTACTCAAACTCAGAATCATTCAGTGATAAGTGAAGGGATTCACAGGTATCTCACAGGCTTGCTCCTGGGCATGTTTGTCCAACGTAAGCGCATTCTTTGGACAATCCTTCACACTTGTGTGTGCCTTGTGGCTCAGTATTGGCTTTGATTTACATTTTGGCATTTGCCATTAGGAAATAATTACTTGGGCTAGGCTGAGGAATATTACAGTCACTCACAAGTCGTCAGCCCTGCTCAGCTACCAAGGACGTGGTGTCCTTGGAAATAGCGATTCCTTCTCATTCCAGTGGGATTTCATCCTCACCTCCCCACAGCTCCCAAACTAACGCACCTTCTCCATGCCTTACTTAGGGATTGATGGTGCGTGGCACCTCCTACCCTCAGACAGAAAAGGCGAGCACGGCGGAGACTGAGGGCCTCCTCACAAAGGGACATGATGGCCGGTCCCTCAAAATGATGAGGGAGCTCTTTTCAGCCGCTCGGCACGGGCGGCCCCAGGCAGCAGCAGTGTGACACCTTGTCCCCTCGCAGGCAGCCGTGTCGTTCGTCACCCAGCCCCAGGGGGAAGGCACGGCTTAGTCGGTGCCTGCGCTGCTCCCCTCTCTCTTCTTCATCCCCACAGCGATCCCTGACGTTCCCCTCACTAAGGGTCCCCCAGCTGACCCTCACCCTGTGCTTCCCTCTCCCATCCCTTTCCCCGGGGCTGTGGCAGCGCGGGCAGGGCGCTGGGAGAGCAGATCTCACCCGGCGATTCTCTCCGTCCGGAGCGCAAGCGCCGGCGCTTCCCGCTGCCGCCGGGACCCTGTCCCGACAGGATCCCCGCGGGCTGGGGCCGGGGCTCCCCCCGCACCCCCCGAGCCCCCTGCAGAGCGTACCCCGCCGGCGGAACTCTGCCCCCCTCTCTCGGAACCCTTTTCGTTCAGCGGCGATCGTTTCGAGACAGCAAATACACGAGGAGAAATTCCTCTATTANGCTGCGCGGGGCGCTGCGCGGGGCTGCGCGGGGCAATGCCGCGCTCTTTCCTGGTGGACTCGCTGGTGCTGCGGGAGGCGGGCGAGAAGAAGGGAGAGAGCAGCCCTCCGCCACCGCTCTTCCCCTACGCCGTGCACCCCTCGCACCCGCTGCCCGGGCTGCCGGCCGGCGCCTGCCACGCTCGCAAGGCCGGGCTGCTCTGCGTCTGCCCGCTCTGTGTCACCGCCTCCCAGCTGCATCCGCCGCCGCCNCCTGCAGAGCGTACCCCGCCGGCGGAACTCTGCCCCCCTCTCTCGGAACCCTTTTCGTTCAGCGGCGATCGTTTCGAGACAGCAAATACACGAGGAGAAATTCCTCTATTAAATAAAAATCAAACCAAACCAAACCAAAACAAAACCCCAAAAACAACAAAAAAGAGGGAGACGCAAAAAGACGGGGAGGGGAGCTGGTTTAAAGCGCTGGGATTAAAGGTCTTTGCTAGTTTCAAGCGCTCATAAAACGGCCTGAAGGATGCTATTTTGCTGCAGTCTAGGTTATTTCAGCCCACAGTTGCACAACAAACCATTTAAACATTTCAGCACAAAACAGATTCCATTGTTGAGCTGCACATTAAAAAGTGTTATTCGCTTTGAAGTTTTTGTCTAATGGCTCTAAACTGAAAGAAAATGTTTTCCTATTACTTAATTCAATCATAGCGAAGAGGCTTGGTAAAAAGCCCACGGATTTTGCCCAAAGTGTGACAGAGTTCTCTTTGTGTTTGCTTATCCTCTGCTGTCACACACTTTAATTCGCCTCTCTTTATCTGGCATTCAAAACTTTCTTCAATGACATTCAATAAGGTCCAGCGGCTGGAAAAAAAAACTGGTTATTTTTTTGGATATTCTTTCCCAGTAGCTTTGGGCTTGGTGTGCATTCAGAAGTTGTTAACCCTTTGCCTCCCTGCGGCTCAGAGCCCCGGGGTTCAGCCCCTGGGCAGCGGGAATCCCTCGGCATAAGGCTGAATCCACCACCCCCCGGTGGCGAGTCATTTCTCAGCGGGGAAAAATATCCCTTCCCGGGACACGGCTCCAGCGGAAAATGTTTTAAAATACCTTTCCCTTAAAAATAAAAAAGAAAAATCCAAACCCTATTAACGCTTTCAGGGAAAGGACACTTGGGAATCCTTTCTATGTCATTGCGGGACTGAGTTTTTATTAACATTCGTTTTTGTTCGCTCTATAATTTTCGCCGTTCATCCGTGCACATCAGTACATTTTTAGGGTCAGGCATCAACAGTGTCTCGGCAGAACTCCCGTGGATTACTATGAGAAATGTGGCCACAGGCAAAACAACCTCTGCACAGCCAGGGGACACGGAGTACGCCGCTTTCAAGGATTTTTCTTCCTTTCCTGCTTTCCGCCCCCCACCTTTAAGAAAAGTCTGTTTGGTTTCCAGGCGGGGAGGTTCCTGTTGGGAGCAATCTCCCCACGTTTTTAACAGGGGTCGGCAGGTGCTTTTGTCTTTTTATCGCCCGTATATTAAACGGGAAAAATCGGGGTAGAATATGTATCTCCGCGATTTTTTTTTTCTTACTTGTTATCATGCCCTATTCACCTACTAAACGAACCCGCTCCAGGGAGCGCTGCGCGGGGAGCCGCTGCACGGGGCAGCGCCGGTGCGCCTTGGCTCCGACGAACGCGCACTCGCTTTGGGCATCGCTGGGAACCCAGCAGATCCCTGTGCTAAGACATCCGGACACCGCCGCAGTGTTTAGTTCGAATCTCATCGTTCGGGAAAAAAGAAGCCGTTTCCCTGTCGTCCCCACAGCCCCGGGGACTTCCCGGCGCGCTTGTGCGCGGCGATGCGGGGTCGGGCTGGCGCGGTTTGGTGCTGGCCGGGGCCGGGGCCGCCGCACGTGGGTGCCAGGGTGCCACGGTGCCATGGCAGGTGTTACCGCCGGGACTGGGCACAGGGACCGGGTGTAAAGACACGTGGAATGTGCCGAGAGCCTCTTCTCCCCCTCCGCGGGTGCCGCCGGCACGGAGCGGTGTCTGCGTGTTTCGGTACTCGCACCAGCGCAGCCGAGATGCCTGTGGCTCTCCGCACCCGCTAGCTGTGCCCGGGAGCCCACGCCCACGCAGAGGCCGGGCGGGTGTCCTTGCCGGTGGAGCACGGGCCGGCACATCTCTGTGGCCGGGGCTTTCGCCCGACGGCAGCAACAGCGACAAGCGGCAGGTCCCGGACCGAGGCTGGGGACAAAGAAGCGGGGCTGGGGAAGGCGGCGGGCGAGGCAGTGGGGACGAGACATCCCGGAGGCGAGGGGAAAGAGAGAGGCCGTCGGCACCGGGGGGCCGACCTGGTGCCACAGGTGGGAAAGGCACCGGGGGGCTGGCAGGGGAAGCTGGCGCCGGCGGAGACCGCGGCTGCAGCCGGCAAAATAAACAAGTGGGAACGGGCTGAAAGCTGGGCTGAAAGCGAAGGAGAGCGATAAAGAGAAAGAAAAGAATATTAAATCGCGAGAGAATGAGAAAATAACCCCGCCAAAGGGAGAGGAGGGGAGAGGCCGCCTGCTACGGCGTGGGTGGGGTCGACAAGAATAGAGTACATTATGCAGTTCATTTAGTTAACAAGGGAAATAATGAGGGAGCGTGCGGCGTGAATGCCAAGAGAAGAGCCACAGAAAGCCCATTGAGCGCCCGGCGCCGCCATCACAGGGCGCGGGCGCTATTTAAAGCGGGCGGCGGGCGCCCTTCAGCACCACTCGGGCTGGCCAGCGGCGCCGCGCGGGCGCTGCGCGGGGCGCTGCGCGGGGCTGCGCGGGGCAATGCCGCGCTCTTTCCTGGTGGACTCGCTGGTGCTGCGGGAGGCGGGCGAGAAGAAGGGAGAGAGCAGCCCTCCGCCACCGCTCTTCCCCTACGCCGTGCACCCCTCGCACCCGCTGCCCGGGCTGCCGGCCGGCGCCTGCCACGCTCGCAAGGCCGGGCTGCTCTGCGTCTGCCCGCTCTGTGTCACCGCCTCCCAGCTGCACCCGCCGCCGCCCGCTATCCCCCTCATCAAGGCTTCCTTCCCTCCCTTCGGCTCCCAGTACTGCCACTCGCCCCTGGCCCGCCAGCAGCACTCCGTCTCCGCCGTCAGCGTCGGGCACGCTCCGGCGCTCTACCAGGGCGCCTACCCACTGCCCGACCCCCGGCAGTTCCACTGCATCTCCGTGGGTAAGGCGGGCACGGGCGGGCACCGGGGGCTGCATGCCTGCATGACAGCGGTGGAAACTGCGGGGAGGTGATGGGGATCCCGGGGGACCCTGCCGAAGACACCTGGGGAGGGGGGTGCCTGCCCAGCGCACGGAGGCTGGACAGGGAGGCCTGGCACCTCTCCCTGTCGGTGCCTTGGACGCTGGGCTGGGGAAGCCCCTCTGCTGCCCGCCGAGACTTCCATCCAGGCTGTGCGTACGGGGAGAGGCCGCCGCGGTACCCTTGTGGGCTCGGACTGAAGCCTGGCAGCCGCTTGCTGGGTCTCGGGCCCGCGGGGACGAGGAAGGGCTGTGGCCCGGCAGGGTGGGCGGCAAGGAGGTATCAGCGGGGGCTGGCGGGTGCCCTGCGTTGCGGGGCGGGCAGCGGAGGGTCCAGCAGGTGCTGACGGTGCGCTCCTCTTCATTCCCAGACAGCACGTCCAGCCAGCTGCCCAGCAGCAAGCGGATGCGCACCGCATTCACTAGCACGCAGCTCCTGGAGCTGGAGAGAGAGTTCGCCTCCAACATGTACCTCTCCCGACTGCGGCGAATCGAGATCGCCACCTACCTGAACCTCTCCGAGAAGCAGGTGAAGATCTGGTTCCAGAACCGACGGGTCAAGCACAAGAAAGAAGGCAAAAGTAGCTCCCATCGGGGCGGGGGAGGCGGCCACAGCTGCAAATGTTCGTCCCTTTCCACCACTAAGTGCTCGGAGGACGACGAGGACTTGCGCATGTCTCCGTCCTCCTCGGGGAAGGACGACAGAGGTCTCGCAGTCACCCCCTAACCACCCGCATCCACCCCGGCTCCGCAGAAACTGTGGCAAAAGCAGGGGAAAGAGTCCTGCCTGCTCCGGTGCTGACATGCAGCCGAAGGATTTTATACTGTTTTGTATAGTTTGTGTAATTTACGAAGGACTTTCTCGGCTTTCTAAACCCCCGGGCCACGGGGACGGGTGTCCCGGCACCCTGCTGTAAATAAACTCCTCCCTAGGACCCCAGGCGTCGCCCCATAGTGCTGTCTCCCCTGTCTCCCCGCAGGCGCAGGCCCGAGCCCGGGAAACTCCTCGCGGACCTCCTCCGGAGTGCGCGGATGCTGCGCGGCCACGGGCGATGCGCCCGCCTGGAGGGATGCTGTGCCGGGCTCCCTCTAGTCACTCGCACAAAGCGGGCGGACGCACGGGGAGGGTTGAAGGCTGTTTGGGTTATTATATTTTCTTTTCCCTCTTTTTTTTTTTTTTTTTT
>VWYP01026646.1:82647-93086 GCA_013400435.1 Pycnonotus jocosus | reverse complement strand
TTTTTTTTTTTTTTTTTTTTTCCCCTTTACAAAATCGTTTTGTTTCACTTCGTCGCTGCCGGGCGCACAACTGTGGTTGTACCATTCCGCCCCAACTCCCTTCCCGCGGGAGATATTTATTTATTTATTTATGTGCAGATAAACGGTGATGGCAATGATAATAATGATTATGATAACAATAAAAGCTCGTTGGTGGTGCATTTCCTTCTCTTCGCGTAGAAAGCAGCTACCTGGCGTCGGCAGGCGTGCGCTGGGAGCATCGTCTCTCCAACCCTCTCGGCCGCAGCTCGGCACCGGGACCCGCCCGGCCTGGCGAGCGCGGATGACGGGCAGTCTTCCTTTCTCCGTGTCGAGCTGGAGGTACGGGGTGCAGGGGACCCCCGCCTTCTGTCCCGGGGGCTCTCTCGGTCCTCCCCGCGAAGCTAAAGATCGGGCTGGGGAGAGGCTGGGCTGACGGGACTCGGCTCCTCTCTCCCGGTGCCCGCTGCCGCCAGACAGGAAGGACTATCCCAGTCTCCCGCTAACCCTTCGGCCTGTGGCAGGAGCCGGCCCTGCCCGGGCTCCCTCCATCACGACAACCGCGTTCCGGCAGCCCCGCTCCCGGCAGCGCTTTGCCGTTCTTTACGCGCGGTGACTCGCCCCCGTCGGAAGCAGCCGAGAGGTCCCGCATCTCCGGTGGGGCTGGGGCCGGGCTGGCATCAGCCTCCTCTGGTGCGGGACCCTCAGAGCCCGGCGCTCCGGCCGCCGCTCCGTTCGTGCAGGGGAAAGCCCCTTGGGCCGGGACTCCCTCACCGTTCGGGCTCACGGGGACGGTCTTCAGAGGATGCAGCGGCCGTCCCTGCACCGGCAGCCGATGCCTCGACTCTCCCCGCGAGGCTGCAGAGCTGCACTGCCTGGAACGGCAGATTTCAAGCCTTGCAATCCAGGGAATGTGCGTGGGTCCCTAGGCTACCGTACGTGCCGTCCCATACCGGGATGGGACCCAGAGCGTGTTCAAAACACGCACCGGCAAGAGCCAGGGAAATGTCGTCCCTCATGGGAAATCCCCGTGGGGAAGTTCAATGCTGCTCCACACCCAGGCTGAAGTTGGTGTGGGAAGCTGTGGGTTTGAGATCCCTGGGCACTGAGGGGGAAGGCAGAGCAGGTAGAAGTGCCACTGGTGGCACAACATCAAGTCCTGTCCGTGAAACAAACATGTCACACTCCAGCCTTCCCAGGACACCTTGTACAGCTGTGGGTCTGGGAGATCTACCGGTTCCTGCAGCTCCACTCCACGGATGAGTGCAAACTGTGACCCTGCAACCCATGGCACACTGTGGACCTCTCAGGACATTCAGGATGATGTGAGGTGGAGGGGAACCATTAGACAGGACAGTGCAGGACAGGCACAAGGCAGCTCTCACCCTGCTGTGACTGGGGTGATTTGTGTTCCCCTATCTGGAAACTGCAAGGATACACTATTAAGGTTGAGGCACATGGACAGAATGTTCAGGCTCCTTGGTCCTTCCTTCACCCACTGACTCCTGGGACCCTTAGACCTCTTACCTCTCTATCTTGGCTTCCTCCTCTGCTGGCTTCCCACATTATCCAGCTGAGATGGCAGCTCATAGGACACCCTATGGGCACAATCTTCCTGGCTCCTTTTCCCTTGACTGTTGGGGATGAATTTGGCAGGTTTGAAACTGAAATCTGGCCTTGGTACAAGAGTCAGTCAGTCTTGCCTGGTGCTTGGCCCTGTTATGTTCCCTGTTTGCCTGTCCTTCCCCAGTGGACCAGTTTCAAGGGAAAAGACCTCTCAGAGGACCCTAATTGGCACAGCAGGGCCCTGTAGACTTTCCAGCACTCACCTCCCATCCTGCTCATGTTTACCAGACTTGTTTTGAAAAGTCATTGCAAAATAGAGGCAGAAACAGCCTAATGTAGGTTTAGCAAGGGGCCTGGCATCCTCTTACAAGCACTGGCACCGAAGTCAGTGGCACCCGTAGAGGCACGTGCATGTGTGTGCTCCTTGTGCCTGTTCAGCAGCATGGGATTGAGCCAGTTGGCTGGCAGTGAGGTGCAAGGAACACCAGCAATGAGCATTTGAGTGTTGCTGTTGGAGTGGCATTGTGGTGGTGCTTCTGAAGATCTCAACATCCTTGTCTGCCAGCACACTCCCACCATGTCTCTGTTCCTCCATGGCACAAGCTCTGATGTACAAAACATGCCTCCTCACACTGTTGTTTTGAGGCTGAGCAGAGGCAGACAGGGAGAATTTCTCACCACTGTGACAGGGATGATGAGGCAGTGGCACTGCCCATGCAGCTTGCTCCTTGCTCACTGTGAAACCTGGGCAGCTGCATGCCTGGCAGACAGACAGACAGTACCTTGTGGAGAAACACATTTTGTCCTGAGGAACCAGAGCTGATGGGATCCAAGGGAGCAGCTGGAAAACTTTACGAGTGTGCAGAATCAAGTTCACTGTCACGTCCTCACTGCAGGCACAGTGGTTGTGGGCTGCAAGGAAGAATCTGGTCGTGATACTACCCCAGTCAGAGCACACATTACAGAGAGTGTGAGCACACAGGTGACTGCATCCTTTATGGACTGAGTTTGTCAGCCAGACAATTTGGAACTAATCCTCAGCTCTAAAATGCACCTCATATATGTAAAGTAGCGAAGAGAATTCCCTCATATGGTATAATTTTGTCTGAACAGCAGTGGAGTATCACAATGGATGGCCCCAACAAGACAGTATTAATATTCCCCGATGCACACTGGCCTCTGCTGCAGACCCTGTGTACCTTGCAAAGCCCAGTGGGGCTCTCAGTGTACTTGACAGTCATTATGCCACATCCACATGCAGAGATAATCCCTCCTTAGTTGGGCATTTTTCTAATTTAGTGAGAAATCATTACAGCAAATGCTCAGAGTGTCATTTTCAAGGGCTCTGAGGTTGGGCAAATTAAAGTCATTTTGCTGTGGGAAGAGCGTGGGCACCTCTGCTAAAGCGAATGTCATAACATGCCAATTTTCAACTTTCTATCTCTAGCCATTTTGGCAGCAGGTTTCTGAAAGTTACTTTAAGCATTTTACCATCTAAAATGCCTAGTCTCACCTGATTCCAACAGGAAGCAGATTTATAAATGCACAAAGTGAGTTTGAATATTTCCCAGCATATACTTTTTAAATCATATTTCTGTCATAAAGTTGAATTACTTCTGCACCAGCATGAAGAGAGGAGACCCTTTGGATGCTATCAAGGCTGTAAAAACTACCCCAGAGTAAAAGTGGCTGTCCTGGCAGGGGAAGGAGGACAAAAGATGATGCCGGGCCCTCTTTTCCACACACTGGTATTGCTGAATTTTGGTGTCCTACACCCCATCCCATCACAAATACATCCACTCTCTTTTCACAGGCACAAAATGTGAACATGATAAGGATACCTTGGAAAAAACTCAAAGGTTTGGAATGAAGAACTTTTTCAACATTAATTACCTGTGTACTTTCAACTACTTAATATTAATTTGAATTATTTGGCTTTTACATTAATGTGATTTTAATTTTTATTTCTCAATCTCATTTTGTTCCACATAAAGGCTGCATCAAATAGGTTTACAGTTGAAAACATGCACTGATATTTTAAAAGTTGTTGCTCTTAACCACAAAACTAGTATTATTAACTCAGGAATTCCATAATTTGGTTTATCTGCAGTTAACGTATTTACACAGTGCCAGCTGTAAGCTGGCCCCATGGCTTTGGAATAGTGTTTGGGGAAAATGGACTTGCTGCTTTGGAATAGCATTACATTGTGGGTAACTGGATGTATTTCTTTTATTCTTGTTTACTTAGAATGAATCTTACCTATTAATTTGCTGGCATAACAAGGATTCATTTTTAATCCTTAGGTTCCTGGGGGCAGCTCTGAAATTTGATTCTCTAATGATAATATAATTTGGTCTCTGAATGTGATTACTTTAATACAGGTGGGTGTTTTAAAAAAAAAAGATTCTAAATAAAATAGTTTTGTATGATATCCGTAATGATTTGAAGACAGGTACATCAACAGTAGCTCTCTCTCAATTACATTAATTTTGAAAGTGTTTTTGCTATGAACACAAAGTACTCATTTATCAGGATGTAATTATGCAAGATCAGGACATCTCCTAGGATACTGACACTGATGATGACAGCAAATGGCTGGGCCTGATGCTTAATATGGCTGTAGCTCTACAGGAGTGGCTGTCTGGTGCTGGACAGCTGACTGCTCTGGAACTACTCTATGTACTCTATTTTATATAACGCATATATATCTAGCATATATAAATAAAACCAAATTAACTAGCTAACTAAAAAGGGAAGCAGCAATTATCATAAACAGGAAAAGGTCTTCATCCTTAAGTTTGCTATATCCCCTTTCTTATTCTGCTGCAACCTTGTCTAATTTCTCCTTTCCTTCTTGATGTTTTCTGTTAGGCTTGTTCCCAACAAAGAACACATAGAAAAGAGTACATTTTTATCACATATTTGCTACCAGTCTATATAGACCAAGTTGGAGAAAACACTACAATAGAATGCTAACATGGACCCAAAACGTGCCTTGGAGACACTAACTCCTGTCAGATCTGTGTCTATTCTTTTCCTCAGCCTCAGATTTCCAACTATGAAAGCTATTAGCATCAGTCACAGACTACAAATACATTATTTTATTATATTTAAATATCCTGTGTGAAGGGATAACTGCTTGTACTTGACTGATCCTGGTCAGGATAGACTACGGAAGTCTGCAATACCTTGGATTACACACTATTTTTTTTTTTTTAGGAACCCCCTTCTCACTCAAGCCTCAGCTAAATATCAGATAATAGTAGATGATCCATACAGACCTGCAACATGTGCAGGTGTTTGGGTGGCCTGTAGTGTGCAAGACAGAGCAGAAGGATTAAGCATAATATGGTAAAACATTAAGCATGGAATGCTAAAATACATGTACATATGTTGTGTTAAGTTTTCTTTAAAGTCATAGTCATTTTGCACTTGGTGTGATATAAACCCAGAGGAAGTTCATGGGGATCAGTAACTCTGGGGTGAAAAGGCCTCCACAAGCTAGGTGGTACAAAGGAGATACATGGACTGAATGAGGCAGAGGCTGTTCCCTGAGGAGTGACACAAATACACATCTGGGAACTGTCTTATTCAGACCTGCACACTGGACAGTGCTCTTTCAGACCAGAGCTGTCTCTTTGCTGGTGTTCTACTGGAGGCAGCTGAGAGATGCCTCATCTGTGGAGGCTATCCTGCTGAGCAAGCTGTCCACATGTGATATGAGTTGTCTCCTGAGTCTATTCCCATCATCTCAGCTATGAACAGTGTACAAGATTGCAGATCTTTTATTATAGCAGACACAGAAATATTTACATGCCTCTCCATTAATTCTTTCCTCTAAAGAAAACCAGCTTTGATCTCTGAGTTGACCAGAGTCTGAGAGATTCACTGAACCCACAAGAGATATTTATCTTTGATGCCACCACGTCAATTCTTGAGTTTTCTTTAGTGCTTGCACTAGGAGGACACCACACTGTACTGGGGGAAGGTAAATGAAAGCTGGTGATGTGGGAAATTCCTGTCCTTAGTTCCTGGCCATCAAGATGCTCTTTTGAGCATGACCAGTCCTGAGCCTAGATGTGCTATGGGCACAGAGGGAAGACAAGACAGCTGGAATGTTGCCATTGTCAAACCTGCTGAACCTCATGCCATCTACCTAGATACCTGTGACTGCAGTGAAATGGTTCTAATGGCATCTGTGGCCTATCTGAGTTCTACCCTGGCCCCTTGCAGAGCTGACTTAATCTGTCACAACTCAGATACAAGCTGCTCCAGTACACCAGAAGCCTGTTCTGCTGTTGCATCATCTCCCAGGCTTTCAGCCTCCCCACCGCTCATACTCCTGCCTGCACTGACTGGTAAGATTCCCATCTCCTTGGCTGACTCCAGCTCCAGCTTTGCATGCTTTTGGTCATTCACTACCATCAATCACAATTCTTGCCCTAGTTTCTGTCTTCTCTCCAGACCTTTCAGAGACATTTTGGGGCTGTGTTTCACTCCCAGCCGTGCTTGCACAACTGTTGAAGCCAACACTCAGGCTGTCAGCAGTGGTGAGCAAGCAGAGCTCCATTCAGCACAGAGGAACCACATCAGTCTGTGCCAGCTGATACCTGGGTGTTTCATTCACCACCACACAGGCTTCCCTGTACACGGTGTCCTGGCACAGCTCTCCATGCACCCTTCCAACCCACCAGCTATTCCCAGCCAACACACCCATCCTGGCCCTTTTGCAGCGCTGCCAGCTGACACAGCCAAGTTGGCTCCCTGTCGTTATTCCCTCTTCCTCTGCTAATCTAAATTTTCTCACTTCTCCCTGTATTTTTATTTTTATTTCCTGCATTTCAGTCAATCACCTGTTTAAAGTTAAGCACATGCTTAAATACTCTGCCAAAATAAGTCCTAGATATTCTCAGTTGTTTTCTACCCTCTGTTGAATAATTATCCCCCTCCCTCTTTCCCCAGAACATATGGGGGTCATGTATCCAGCTCTTATGTTTAATTTTGCACACAGTTTAGATTACACTTTGTATGAAACATGCTACCAAAAGTGAAGCTCTCTTCTCCTTTCTCTTCCTTTCTTTCTCTTTAGATAAGCATACATGTAAAGAAACCTTTCAATGGGTTTGCAGAGCCCTAATACAGTAGAGTGACACAAAGCATTCTGGATATTGCTATGCAAATGACATGCCAAGAATGTTTAGACTGTACCTTGAAGCAGTAAACAAGTTGATTGTCATGGTGTCATGGTAACTAGAGCTGGATCCGCTTCATACGAATGAGGTCCCAACCTTTGTTTTTATTTGGATTGCTAAAGCAACTCAGTGGTCCAAAGCTCATCACCCCCTCGGTCCTCTGTAGAGTCAAAGATACAAGAAATGGACTCGTGTATCAGGACACCATTTATAAAAAAAACCTATTGGCTACTCTGACACATCACTTCAGGTCACTGAGGATATTCAAGCATATACTGATCTGAGTTGGGAGATGCTGTCAACACCACTGGAATTTACCATGTACTCTGGGCAGAACTGTTGTCCCACCAATGCAGTTATGACATGCAGAACTTGCATTTAGGGGTGATGAAAGCTGTGCTTTTAAACCAGTGAATTGCTCCCCTCTCTCAGAAGTATGGATACTGGAGAAGGCAACAGGGCTCTTCTATGAGCAGTATCTCTGTGGGTCTGTAGGATCAAGAATTCAGACTGCTGGTCAGCACCTTGTATTGTCCACTTAATACATGATTTCTTGCCAAGTGGAGCAAGAAAGCATTCCTTGGTTTTGACTCAGCCATCCTTCCCTGGATAGCAGGAAAGTTCTCCATCACCACAAAAGAATCACACTAATGACTTAGAGGTTACACAGTTTTTTTCCCTAACCCAATAACTCAGGGTTGAAATACTCCAGGCTCTGATGAGCCACCTCATTTACCAAAATACACTCCTGGAAATTCTTCATCCAAGTTGAGCTGCCAGACTTGGCTCCAAACCTCCTCTTTTACCTCTGCAAACAGAAAATACTTTCCCAGACAAAACCGACAACAAGGCAACACTGTCCTACTATACAAAATAAACTAACTAGTTTCCTAGATGGCTGTGGCATTGTAAGTTTGAGACTAAAAATTATCTTTACTCCAAATAGTCAAAACTCTACTTTTTTTTAAGAGATGACTGGCCAATTTTAATTGCCAGCTGATCTCAGAGCATTAGAGAGAGGAGTTTGCCCTTTTTGCACTATTTATCACTGGTGATCTAGGCTTTGAGGAAGATCACAGGGCAGCTAAGCCAAACTGATGCCAGCCACAGGGATCAACACAAAAACCAGCTTGCTGTCTGTCTCTGTTGATTCTTCACTCTCACAGTTTCAAAGCTCAGGGCACAGAAGGATAACTCTTCATATGATGTGGAGTGTGTGAGCTCCTTGCCAGTGCACCAAACCTGTCTCACATTGCCTGAGGCCTTCCCCGCTGTATACTGGGCTCTTCTCCATATCTGTGTGGACTTGAGGTGTTACATCATGAAGTCCTGTTTCATCTCTTGTTACTTGAGGTGATCTGCAAAGGCCTGTCTGAACCATTCACGTGCAACTCCTTAATTTGCAGTATCAAAATGAGGATGGGAATTCTCTCACCAGCTGCAGGACCTGCACAGAAAACATACTGCAGCTGCTTGAGCAGACTCCCTGTTCAGAGTGGGAGCACAGGAACAAGCCCTGAATGATAAGAGTTATCTCCTGCTGCAGGACTGATCTTGGTGAGGCTGGCTGAATCAGAAAACCATTGCAACTGAGGCTGTCTAGAAAGACCAGCCCCAGTGCTGGAGGCGTTCTCAATACCAGGAGAGAGGCAAGGGAACCCCTGGAGAATAGTTGCTCACTGAACTAAGTTCCTTAGCTGGAACAACTGCATTTATGCAGCTGCCCTTAAATAACTCTATTAAGGAAATCAGAAGCAGTGGCACCAAAGAGCCACTGGACAGAGTGTGGAGGTGAAACATTCTCAGCTGGATGCAAAAGTGGTAACTGAGCATTCATCCCTGCTGCTCATCAGCCACTGTATCCTTGGAAGCAGCTCATAGGAAATATGAGGAACAAAGCAAACTCTGACCTATGAAAAGAGTGGAAAGGATTTACCCCACTGATCTAAACCCATTCCTGAGGACAATTTAAGTGCTTTCAGGAACCAAATGCTAACATGTGATTTACTAACTACAACATATCTTCTCTGGCACCTTTGATTCTGAAGTCTAGCCAAGTCTCTTACACTCTTTGCAAACTCATCATTGGGAAAGTTTTCATTCCTTGCTGAACCACTTTTTCTGAAGCAGAAATTGTATAGTGCTTTGTCTGACAAGTTCTGGATGGTTCAATAAATGCAGTATCAGATTGATGGGGCTGACACAGGCACAGGAGCCCAGATCACCTGAAGAGCTCTATGTCCCCTCTGCTCCAGGCTGCTCAGAGGAGCTGTGAAGCAATCCCCTGGAGAGCTGCTCCAGACAGAAACTCTGTTCACACAAAAGTATCACAAGTGAGTGGAACTGAAGTCAGCAGCTGATGCTAAAAAATGCTTTTGTGTTGCTCATCCATAATCTGAGCAATCTGGAAATCAGAGTGGTGTTTTCAGGCATATACTTTCAGGTGGATATGTCACACTTTCCCACTGAGATTTGAAGATCCCCTTGGTCAGGTCCCTCTCTAAATCTACAGTTGGTGCACCAGCAGGGAGGAGAATGGCATCTTAGCTTCCAGTGAAATGATGCCCTTAAAGCACTTTCTGGAAGGCAGACTCTTGAATTCATGAGCAAGCTCCCATGGCTGAGCTCAGAGCTCTTTGAAGACTTCCTGGGATATGCATGCTCCCTTTGGGAATGTGTCCTCTGTTTGGTGCAGTGTATTACTGAGGTCATGCATCATCCTGCATGGACCACTTATCCCCTTGCAAGCCCCAAGGAGCTGCTCCAAGTACCACCAGTATCATATCTGCCTTCAGAGCTCTGTTTTCCTGACTGATGTAACACACTGATCCTGGTGGCTCCATCCCTCCCATACTGCCGTCTCACGGCTACTTGCAACTTTCTTGTCCCAGCTGCCTGCACCCATCCCTGGGCTCTTCCATGCAGCAGCCTGTGAAGGCAGGGAGACCTGTTGTGTCTTCTGTACAGCACCTAGCACAACATGTGCCCCATGCTTTGTGCTCTCTTGTACGCTGACAGAAACCCCCAGGCTCACATCCACAGGCAGAGCCTTTCCATGGCACGTCGCACATGCCACGGCTCGCTGGCTGCGCTCACCATGTTTCCTGAGGTTCCTTTGTTAAATAAACAACAACAGAGATTGCTGCGCCCTGCCTGGGTTATTGTATTCCTAACACAGAGCTTCTGCTTTGAATAACAGTATGTACAAAATTAACAGTCATGTCTTTGTCCTCCAAAACGTATAAAATGCCCCAAAATGGGAGGATGCTTTGTGTAAGATGGAGCTGGTCCAAGCAGGACTGCAATTTCGTCCCAAAAATGCAAGAGAACCTCAAAGGACCTGCTGAATTTGGCATTTGCAAAGGAAACAAAAACCAGTGATGCTTCTGGATAAGGGAAGATGAAAGCAGAAGCAGGACACTCTCCACCAGAACAGCTCAGTGGCAACAGGGCTATAGAGAAGACAGGCACTGAGTGCCTTGCTCGGTCCTCAGTTCTGTCCTGGTTGGTTGCAACTGAGGAGAAAATTATTTTAGATACCAGTACTTAAGGTGAGCACCTACCATGAGGTAGCTAAATGTTGGCTGGGCACTAGCAAGATATTAATAGCAGTATTTATCATCACAAGTATCATTAATAACTGTGACAATAACCATTCAGGA
>VWYP01026646.1:54062-78274 GCA_013400435.1 Pycnonotus jocosus | reverse complement strand
CCCGCGCACACACACGGAGCCTCCAGCCATTGTGAGCTTTTTTGACCTGATAAATGCGCTTGGCTGGCATCAAATAGTCCAGCTTTGACCGTTCCCATTTAAATATGTGAATTAGTCATGAAGCATGACACAGCTTGGTGAACTTGCTAAATTGCTGGACTCTATAGGAGCAAGGGGGGAGGACGGGACGGCAGAGAAATCTATTCAGCCTCCCGCCTTAGGCGGAGAGGTGAGGGCCCGGGGCCGCGCAGGGCAGGGCCGGGGCCGCAGAGCGGGCTCCCCCGCTGACCCCCGGAGCCCTCCCCACGGGCTCTGCCCGGCCCCTGTGTCCCCTCGTGCCCCGAGGGCAGCCTGGCCCAAGGGCTGCCCGGACCCCTTTCCCGGGAGCGCCCAGGCTTGGGCAGCTCCCGCCCCGCCGAACTCCGGGCTGCCTCTTCGGGGAAAGCTTGTGACTCGTCCCCTCCTTCGGGGCTTCTTAGGCAGGCCAGGGGGTGCTCTCCCGCACCCGCGCAGGACAGAGAGATGGTGCACAGCCCCGAGAGGAATGGCGCGGAGGGAAGTGGAGGGGAACCGGGGACACGCAAGCAGACGGCTCCCGGGCAGCAGAGATGTGGAGGCAGCCGGGGAGATGAGGGCGACCCGGAGCAGCCGTGGCGGGGCTGTGGGGATCAGATCAGGCCCTTCCCCAGCGGGCGGCACTGGCTGGACGGGGTCGCCGGGGCCGCCGCCCTCACGGCCCGAGCCGCTCCCGGGCTGCGCGCATCGGAACGCCGGGAGAGCTGCTGCGGGGCAAATGTCTTTGCAATGACATTGTCGTCAGAGCCGGCAGGGCTCGCCCTTGAAGGACAGCGCTGACCGGTCCTTGGCAGAGCCCCGAGCGGCGTGAGACGTGCTCGGCACAACGAGCCCGGCAGCCGCTGCCTTTTGGGGTGGCTGGAAACGCCCAGGGTTTTGTACCACACCTGCGTGGCTTCGGGGCCGCCGGGAGTCTGCTCTCTGCCAGCTGAGCGGTCCCGTCTGCTGCAGGGGCAAGTTGTAAGAAGTTGTAAAGATCGGATCTTTCTCCTTCCACAGGATCCTCCAAGATAAAGTATGGAGATTTTAAAAGTGATGCTTTTCTCTCTGAAGAGGAGCAGGACAGTTTGTTCAGCATGTTGCTCCGTGGCAGGGTGGTAAGATTTGTACTTGGGTTTTAGGTATGAAGAGGCTGGTGCCAGTAATACTTTCTGCACAGGATGGTTCAAAGCTGCAAGATTTCCTCAGATCCATGTGCTTTTTCACCAGAAGGATGTCTTATACCTGAGAGCCTGGACTAATACAGAAGGCAAACTTCTTGTGGCTGGGCAGAAACATCCAGGGGAGAGTTAAGGGTCAGCTGTCAGAGAGACAGCTCAGTAGGACTGGAAGGGACAGAAGCACCTCTCTTGGGCTCGTGAAGATCTCTGTGACAGCGGCCAGGGCTGCTCTGTTCTGTTTTAAATTTTGCAGTTTGGCCCTCCGTGAACCTAACAGAGGATCGGGAAAGACCAGCAGCTGTGAGGCAGTGAGCTGGCAGCCTGTTAGGATTAGTAGCTCCCAATTTTTTCAGTGCATGCAATAAAACTTTCTGGAGCTCTGAAGCATGTTAAGCACTCCTATTTAAATCTCACTGAAATCTGGGTTCAATGTGATCATAAAAGCAGCCCTAAATAAGAGTACTTCTAGAGCAAGGCACGATGTTGCAGCTGAGCATTGCTAGCAGCTGCTGAACCACCACCTGAGTTATCGTTAAACCCAGCAGCACTCAGGGCTGGGTACCTGATCTAATATAAGCTCTATTGAAAAAAAAAAAACATTAAAGAGCTATCTAGAGCTTTGTTATAGACTTGTAAACTACTGGCAAAGCGTGGAAGGATGTTAGGGGACAAAGGAAGCTGGGATGATTAATCCTGGAGTAAGAAAGGTGTGAGCAGAGGCATATCCAAGCACACATAATGACCCTGGATAAGGAAACCACACATCTGAATGCCCATAAAGAGCTGGTGATTCAAGTGAGATAGAGTATCAATATTAATCTGACATTAAGTCTTCAAAGATAAAACAACTTCAAGATGATGTGTAAGATTTTTAAACAAGTTTAACACTGGCTACAATTGTTTTTCAGTAGAATTAACAAAAAATGTACTTTTTTTTCTACAGCACCTTGCTTAAAATAAGCCTGGAACAGGTAGGGCAACTTCTTTAAAAGAAGTATCAAAATCAAACTAATATGCTGCAACTTTATAATTTGTTGTAATTTCAAAGCTGTTTAGCCTATTAGCACTCATTTAAAGAAATTAGGCCAATATCCAGACAAACATTTTGGAAATGAAAGGTTGACACATGATCTATGAAATGTTTAAATTTAGGTTATGTTAAAGGAGTTGTTGTTTCCTTATTAAATTACTGTCTGAATGTGACTGGAATTTGACAGCCTAGAACAGTGTTTGGGGCACACCCAAACCCCCTTTTTTATTTTTTGAAGTTAATTTATTAATGGTATCAAAAATATTTTTTCTCCCCTCACCCCAATGTATCACATTGCACACACCCCACTTTGAGGACAGCCTGTTGTGTCACAGCAACATCAGCAATGCTGGCAGTTATAGCTGAATTTGGGTCCAGTGAGCACATGAAATGAAGAGTCAACAGTCTCATGTCCCTTTAAATATATTTTTCTGAGAGATCTTGTGGTCAGTCACATCAGCCCTGACTCAATGAATCATAGTGCGAAGCGTGATCCCTGTTTATGGCAGCGGGAATTAGCATATATATCAGTAATGGGACAGATTTTTCAGGTTAAAAGAAAGTTTAAAGCAATTTTCATAGAATGTTAAGATGTATGAGCTTCCAGGATGGAACAAGTACAAGTAGACTTACCAGCTCTGACAAACAGAGCTGTTGTGGAGATGTAGAGGAAAACCTGCAAGCTCAGGTAACACCATGCAATACCCAGAGACTTCAGAGCATCATTTACTATCGTTAGAGAATTTGGAATTATATGACGCAGAATGTCATGTTATTGCAATTGTCATTGTTATAGCTCACTTGCAAAGAGAGTTGTAGGGAACCAGTCCTTTAAAGGTTTTCTGTTTCATAGCTTAGAAGGCCCTTAGAAGTTAGCAGCTCTGTTGGGAGCATGTCCTAGGACTGACCGCTTCCAGTGGGGATGGCAGGAAAGGAGCAGAAATATGTTCCTTTGCAGTCCTGAGCCTCCCTATGCTGTTCCTCTCCCTCTAGTAGCAGGAAAGCTGGGAGACAGAAAGAAAGAGCTTGGCTTTTTTCAGCTAAAAAGCAGGGAAGAAGGAAAAGGGAATAAATTAATAATGAACTGTGTCAGCTGTCCTTCATTGCTGCAGAAGCTGCAGCTGATTTGCAGACTTCGCTGAGAAGCAAAAGCCTTTGCCAAAACCACCGTGGTGCTGTAGCCAGGTTTACACAGGCACAGGGTACAGCTCCTGAGTTCACTCCCACCTTTGCAGAACTGTAAGCTCTGCACACAGCAATTAGCTCATCCCATGTCTTACAGGCATACACTGCTTCAGGCTATTTGAGTTCTGCATCATGTTCACAAACTTCATCCTTATCTCCTGTTTTTCACTGCATTCGTGATACATTTGTGATATGAACAAATAACTCCTGTCATTCATTCTTCAACTCAAGTTTTTTAATGCTGCAGTCTGGGAGGCTGGTGGGACTGGTACTGAATTTGGAGAGCATGCTTTGCCAGCAAGTGTGCTGGGAAGCTTCTAGGATCAGTGGTCTCCCTGGGTTGCCATCTCCCAATGGATTTTCATGTCACTGTAGTGAGAATGAGCAATAAGGTGCTACTTGTCATTAAAAATGTCATAGGTCTATCCAAAGATGGAAGATTTGAAAGCAGACAACCTTGAAAATTTTAAATTCTGCTTTGAACAAGAGAATGAGGAGAAGGCAGTAAAAAAGATGTAAAAGTGGAGCAGTCTAAAGATTTCTAAGGACTTTCAATTAAATAAACATGTAATAGCTCATCCTACATAAACAGGCTTCAGAAAAGCTTGATGTTAAAGATCTGCTACAAATACATTGAGGGGAGGAAAACATATGGAAATTGTAAGCAATTTGTATGTTAACCAGAAAGAAGCTGGATACTTTACTCTGTACCCTGGCCATGGCTATTTTTATATTGCAATTGACCCACAGGTCTCGGCACAGGTTTAGATGCTCATGTTCACCCTCCCTGATGCAAGAATGTTCATTACACAGCTCACAACAGTTCTATGCCCTTTTTTCACAGGCTCGGGTGCCTGCGTGAGAGCAGAAGTCACCGATCTTTGCACTTGGCCACTCTGAGACTGGCACAATTACCAGAACCTTCTGTGAAAAATTTCTCTCCTTCTGGGATGGACTGTGGGTAGAGCATGGAAGGTCTCCCAGCTCTTGAGTGAACCAGCCTGTGCTCATGCTGCAAAGCAGGTGGCTCCAGGGACGTTGGTGCAAGGGTCTTCATCACTGCTGTCAGGTAAAAAGACAGACACTAAGACATAGCAAAGAGCTCAGGGTGGGAAAATGGGAGGGCTTGTAAATCTTAACAGCATGGTATAAAGCGTCAATTATAGGTGAGGGAAAGCCTGAGCACAGAACCCCTGCTGGGTCACACTGCTTCGGTGTTGCCTTGCTATCTCTTGCTGTTATAAATGGACAACTCCCCCAAAAAGGAAAGGTTAGCACACTGCAGGGTGGGTAATGAGACATTTGGTGCTGGTTAAATCTTATCAGACCTCACTCCCTGGCCTTTTTCTATTAAGCAGTATAAATATGGTCATAATGACTCTTACTGAGGGAGTTTTCCTTCCAAACCTCAAATATTTCAATTTCCACCTTGACCAAGGCAAGGGCAGTAGTGCCTGACCTGAGTTATTCCCAAATTCAGGCTGTGATCCCTGTCCTGCAGTGTTTAAGATTGCAGCACAATCCCTGGCATATTTTCATCCCATGCCAGCTAGCCTGGACACAGTTCAGGAGAAACACAGAACTGTTCCCTGTAGGTGCTATGGATGAACCACCAACACTTTGGGGGGAAAGGGTTTAGTTATATGGATTTGAGCAGCAGTTTGCCACTTATCCCCTAGGGTCAGATAGCAGCTATTGACCCTCTTGATCTACTGGTATAGATGTCACTTACAAGTCCCAGTTAACCCTAGAAGATTCACAGGACATCTGTTGAGACTGGGATAGGGCATGATTGCAAAGTATTAGTGCAATCATTTGTGTTTAAGAATGGAGGCTTATCCCACCTCAGTGTGTTTCTCCTCCCATCTCTGTGCTCCATCCCCCATAAGAGAGAAGACATCAATTATGTTACGGATGCTCAGTCAAAAGCACTTCAGCAGAAGTCTGTGGAAATGTTGGCATACTACTGAGCAGGAGTGAAGGCTGAAGCAGCCAGCCAAGAAGAAAGCAAATGGGACCATCCAGTGCATGTCTCACCAAAGCTTTCAGATGTGGATTATGTGCCAAAAAAAAAGGCATCTGAGGCTATATTCAATACAGATCAAATAACAGGACCTTAGGTGCCTTTTGTTGGTTGAATCCACCCGGCCTGGTAAATATGCTCTCTTATGTATGCAGTATCACCTGGGCACCAAATGATTTATTATCTCTCGGTTTTCGTTTATAAAACTGACAAAGTCGGGGCTGATAAATGCTGATATATGTTAAATTCAACCAGCTTATGATAAAAGTTGCTTGCCAAGTGGCGACAGCTGGCTGCCTCAGTAAACATGTCACATAGCTACCTTCACCCCTGAGGAATGTTGATTGCTATTTGATATAATAAAGCATTTTAAGGTCCAAAGGAAATAGGCAAAGAGGTTAAATGCAACAGATACATAATGCTACCAGCCATAATGTCTACCACTTAAAAATTTCCTGCCAAGTAGCAAAACAGCTAATACCTGCTTCAGTGAAGCCTGCCAGGGCAGTGATAATGACTGTAAGTAGATGTGAAATAATTATAATTATGATGCTTCCAGATACCATTGCTGAAGTGTTGTCCAGATGGCGATGGAAGGAAGAAAGCATCTTACTGGGAGGGAAGGTCAGTACTGCTCTGTACAGTTAAGTTCCTGCAGATACGTCTACTGTGGTGGGTAAAACATTGGCCAAAGCAGAGCCTGGAGCCTGGTGTGAACTGTGGCTAACAGAGAGTGCATCCCCAGCCCTGCTCCTGGGTGTGCTCACCAAATCCAGGCACTTGGTGCTTTAAAGGCTAGCCTGTGTTGCAGGCACAAACACTTTTAAGTCCACGCTAAGGCATGGCAGGAGTCTGAATCTTTTCCTTGTTTTACCCCACATCATACTTCAAATTTGTGCCTGACAGAGAGATTGGGTCTGAGGCAAGATGCAGCTCGTGAGTGGACTTGGGTCCATACTTAAGTGTGAAAAGAGCACTTAGGTAATGTGACTGAGAAAATCAGCAGAGCTTGGGGGCACAAAAAGCCATTTCACATCTGGTGGAGAAGTGTGGGAAAGCACCTGTGTTCAAGAAAACCTGCTCATTTCTTCCCAAGCTTTCCATTGGGCTTATTAAAGACATTGCCTCTCCCACAAAATTTGTCCCATTTACAATACTGAACCTTTGGGCTTGTACAGAGCTAGGAGCAGCAAGGCACTGGAAGTCTTCACAGTAATACAAATCATAAAATAGTAATATATGAAAACCTGATGTTGGCATTTCCAGCACTGGGAAAGATTCATAGCATGATTTACAGTCCTACCTTGCACTGAGCAGCAGCTATTTTATGAATCACTATTTCTGTCACATTGATTTAAAACAAAACTTTGGCCTTACCATCTCATGGCAGTCAGGTTGCTGTGAGCAACCTGGATGTTTTCAAGGGACTCATGTTTCATTTAAATGCTTTTTACCAGGCTGCAAGAAGGACAAAAACTGTAGGTTGAAATAACATAAAAACTTCTTGTTTATAAGAACAGGACATGGTAGCAACCAAAGTATTTCAGAGAGAGCAGGGAAATAATTTAGTTGCCTAAATCTCAATTCCAAGGGTCTTTTAGTTGCATAAGATAGCCAAAGTACCTGCCAAAAATAACATAGGTTCCATGGGAGACATCCTTGTTGCAAAGCTACAATTGGAGACCACATAGGATATCCCAAAGTAGCCCACATAGCACCAATATTCAGGCAACTGAATCTCACACAACCCCTTTTTGTTTTCTCAAGTGTTGCCTTGATCTTGTTCAGGGAGATTGCCCCTCTGAGGAGCTGTCCTTTTCCCCTTGCAAGGGCACAGTTGAAGTCAAAGTCCTGGGAGCCTGGAGGAACTCAGCGGGTGCTGCATATGTGAAAGGCTGTTCAGCCAGGAGAGAGACTGTGCTAATCCCTGCTGAAAACTCCTCCAGAGTACACTGGCTTGGCTCAAGAGCACTCCTTTGCCCTCTGGGGTGGTCCTGCAGTTCCATATAATAAAATATTCTTGTGTGGTTTTCTTCTAGTGATGTTCTGCAGAGCATAAATGTGCTCTGCATATGCAGAAAGAGACAAACCTCTGTTAGACCCTGCTGGAACTTACTGAAGAAATTTTATTGAAACCAGGGACCAGATGTCTCATTCTTTCTCCATTGCTACATTTCAGGACCAAGTAGTTCTTGCTTAATATTTGCTGCTGTTTCCCTCTGAGGATTACCATATTGTCATATTTAAAACATGTATTGCTTTAGAGGAAAAGCATCTGCAAATTCTGGGGGACTCCTGCTGTTGTTTTGTGTGTCTGGCGTAGTGAGAATAACCAACAGTCTGATGGTTTCACTGCCCTGAACTTTCTCCCCTGCAAAATTCCTCTGCCCATGAGACAGCTTTTTAGGTCAATATGCCCATGTGCATAGCACAGAAGAGCCATGGATGGCCAGGCAGAGCAGTGTCACTAAACTCACATAGGTAAAACTCTTGGGATGACCAATTAGAAGCTGTTACTAAGAAAGAACAGCAGGTAGGTCTGGGAGCTTCTTCCTGGACTTCACTATAATCCCAATTTTATCTCCCTCTTCCCCCCAGGGTCACAAGGGGATGGGGAATGGGACTGTTCTCAGTTCATCACATGTTGTTTACACTGCTCCTTCCTGCTCAGGGTGAGGACTCCTCACACTCCTCCTCTGCTCCAGCATGTAGGCACCCCCACAGGAGACAGTCTTCTATGGGTCCTTCCCATGGGCTACCGTTCTTCACAAGTTGAGGATCAGAATATCAGTGAAATGTAGACAGAGGGAAAAATTCAAATATATATGTTCTTCTTAAAATAATCTCTGCTGGTAACCATTGGATGTAAGATTGAAGAGCATAAAGTTACAGAATATGTCATTTTGTCATGACTGGAGAAAAACTGGCATCTAAATTTTTAGGTTAGTTTTCTTCTTCCAAAATTTTCAAAACAAAATTACTGCTCTGCACTAATATATATGTTAGTGATACTATTCTTCAAAATGGTTCCAGTGGGGTCTAAACATGATGTAAGGTGACTCAAAGTACCTAAAGATGGTGTCAATTACCATGATCAGCCCTCAAAGTCTTGCAATTGTTTTTCAATTGAAAATGGGATTCTGATTAGATAAATTTTTGAGAATGTGTTTGCCTCTATGTAAGAGAATGCAATTCTTCTTCCAATAAGTGGTTTCATTCCTTTCAGTAAAAATCAGAATCTTGATCCAAATGCTTCTTGATTGAAGCTCTGGGAGTTTAGAGATTATTTTTTTGATTAAATTGAATAAACAGCTTCTTTAAAGAATAACCATCTTCAAATTTTGTGTTTAGGGCTACTTGTTGGAACCCTGGACTGATTTTATCACCTTACCAGGATGTGGTGAATTCAAAATCCTGATTTATACCTTGTTTTTCAAGTTTGTAGTATCTGCAGAAATGTACCTGGAAAGACTCTCACACCTGAAATGAAATGACCCAGAACTTCAGCTTTTTTTGGAGATGTTTCCATTGTAACAACTTGTGTACCTTCACCTGTTGAAATGGCTCTCCTTGAATGTCTTTGACTGAAAAATTGCAGACAGCACATTGTTTGCTTGTCTGTCAGCATCTGGCAATAGAAACAGTGTTAATAAGCCAACAAGCATTTTTGTTCTTCACAGCTCTTTTGGTTAATAATAAGCCAGTCTGGATCATGATTACGTAGAGAAAGCCACAAGGCTCCAGATCCCTAATCTGAAATGATGGTCAGAATTTTCCAGACTGACAGATGAGAAAGAAAGGGATAAAGAAGTGCAAGGAAATAACAGGGAAATATTTTGCTTCTGCTTGGAATATTCATAATTGTCATTCACCTATTTTCAAGCAGGTGTCCTAGTTTGTGTCTAGTCCAGGTTTATCCCCTAAGTCCCCTCCCATCCCATGTCACCTAACCATAAAGCTGAGTTTCTCTATGTGGAGAAGAGATGCTGCCCATACCTGAGGAAGGGTTAGCACTTCTCAGGGCTTTGTGTAGGAAACTGCTTGCACAACCTACTGCCTTGATGCCTTCCTGGCGAGAACCTGCATCCTGTGCAAGGGCATGGAACTGTCTCCACCACCCAGTGTGGATCAGCCCCGGGCACTTAAATGATGCTTTCTGCTTAGACTGGCAGTGGGTGAGAGGGACCTATTTTCTGTCCCTACTTTCATTGAATGTTTTACAGACTGTTTTTCTACAACACCTCTAGAGTGACCTTCCTGTCACCTTCAAACAGGTTCCCACTTGGTCACAGCTTCTGTCCCCACCAGTCACAGCTGGTCAGGCAGTCCTGGAGTGCTCGTCCTAATTCCCTGAACTGAGATTTCCAATCTAGTCACCAGCTTCAGCCCTAACTCCCTATCCTTCTAATATCATAAGTTTCTTCCAAAAGTGTCCTAGAATTTGTGCATCCAGGTGCAGTCTTTGGTCTTTTGTACTCAAAAACCCTTTGCAAAGCACACCTATTATTGCCAATTAGAGTTGTAGGAAACTTGCAAAACTTGTATTTCTGTGTGGGGAATGAAGAAACCCTTGGGGCTCTGCAAAATTAAACATGCCAAGCCTTGTGACAAGAGTAATCAGTGTCTGAGATGGCCACCTACTTACACAGGACACTTTCCCCTCCAAGGGAGCTGCGATAACAGGTCTTCTTCCCAGCATACAGTGCCAAACCTATAGGAAAACAGGTGGGAAGGAGAGGAAGATTTTGTTGTTCTAGGAGCAGCTTGGAGATGTCATCCAGCTCAGACAGCCAAGCTGAGGCAGCATCTTGCCCTTAGCAGAGCTGTGGCTGGGGACTGCGTACCAGTATGAGAGGCAGAATGCTGGCAGCAGTGGCTCCTGCCATGCACTGGCAAATCAGCTGCACCTGAGAGCATGAGAGCCTTCTGCTCACCACCTCCTGTGTGGTCACAAGGAAACCTCTGTCAGTGAGAAATAAAGGCTCAGACCACTCTTCAGTCCAAGTCTGTGAGCCAATGGTGTATCCCAGAAGCAACAAGAACCAGACCTGAACTGGCTGATCACAGGACACTCCTGGCTCAGATTTTTTACTGCTTGTGAAAAAAATAACCAACCAATCAACCAATCAATCAGAAAAAAAAAAACAAAACCAAAAAAAACCCTCTTCAGGGTAGTCCAGCAGCAAAGGCTGATGTATCAACTTCCTCCAAGAACAACTTTCCACTGTAGAATGGACTTGACCCTGGTCCTTGTGCAGGCCAGTCAGTATTTTTCATGTCCATGCAGAGAAGCTGGGACTTTCATGGAAGGAGACCTTCTTTGTGCCTAGCCAGAAAGATACTGCAGGTGTCAGGGCTAGGGTAAAGGTGTTTGGGATGGAGGAATGGTCTTTGTGAGGAGGTCAGGTTCCTTGGTGACCTGACTGACTTTAGAAAACCAGTGAACTTCTTTTTTGTTTTCTGAGGCAAGGAGCTGCTCTGTCTTTTCCCTGTAGACAGCAGTTCTTCCCTCTTGTGCTGAGACACTCTCTTAAGGCTGCATGTTTCTCACATCCAGTAAGTCACCTCCATTGCTGACTGCATGAGAGAGATACTACATGATGACCACAGAGCAGCTGATAAATGCATAGATGCCAGTGGCAAGCTGGTAGGACAGGTGGCCAGTGTGTACCAGGAGTGTGCTGTCTCCCAGTGGCAAAGAGGCTACTGCTGGCTGGCTGGGCATCGCGTGACCTCTGTAAGGATCAGGCAGGAGTTTTGCTTGGTTCTCCTAAGGCCATGCTAAGTGGCTGGCACGGCTCAGGCTCCAGGCACAGTCCTGAGTGTCTGTGGATGGAAAACAGGAAAGTGAGGGACATGAGAGCAGCCTGGTACCCCCACATTGACACCTCATCCAGGCATACAGGGCAGGAAACTGGAGAATATGCATCTTGCATTTGGTATCATGTTTGTATCAAGCTATAGATATGACAATGGCAGTGTTTAGAAATGAATTAAGGGCTTTGGGCAACTTCCCGCCTCTTCCTTCTCTCCAAACCCTGAAGTACAAGTGTCTTCACTAGCAAATAATAGCAGATTAAACCAACAAGATATGTAGGTGGGATTCCTCTTGCAGAACTGCAGAAGTCCAAGCCCAAGTTAGCTGTTGCCTTTGCAGCAGGTGAAGACTCATGAGCTAAACACATTGCATCCATCTGCCTGGTGTTTAAGTTGAGTCAGTGATTAGCAGGGGCCATTTACCTTTCCTGAGCACAGCTCAGAGATGGCTCTGAGGGCTTGGCTGGCTGCCTGGCCCTCAAAGGAAAAAACCTTGTGGAAAAAACATGCAACTTTGTGGTTGGCAGACAGCAGCCTCTAGAGCCCAGCCCTGATCCTCCCATCGAGGGGGATTAAAACATTTGCAGCTGTACACAGGGAACAAGTGCAGCCCTCAGCAAGAAAAGAGAAGCTGGCAAGGCAGGGTCATGGAGGCAGAGGGACCTGTGCCAGGGTCTGGTTTGAGGAGGGTGGCTGATGTGGGAAATAGCACATGGCCCATGAACAAGCCACTGGATGGCAAGAGGGAGAATGGGACTTTTGCTTTGCTGAATTCTAATTTGGAAGCCTTTTCCCCTTTGGTTCATGGAGTGCCTAAGTCTAACACTATGAAAAAGAAATGAGGAGTTTGGGTGAAACCCCAGGGAAGGGCACAGAGGGTATTTGTGGTGTGGCCTCACCTCCACAAGAGTTTGTTTCCTTCAGCATCCTTTCCACAGCTCCTGCTTGGCTCTCACAAGGGCACTATAGCCCCAGAGGATGCTGGCCCCATGTATCATGGCTCCAGATGGGAAGGAAAACATACAATGCTTTGGGTTAGAAAGGTCTTTAAAAATTCTCTATTTCCAACCCTTTGCCAAGGACAAGTACACCTTTCACTAGACCAAATCCTTGGAGCTAATTCCACATGCCCCCAGAGCTAATGTTTCATCTTAGAAAAAGTGTTAAATCTATCTAGGCTTTGAAAACACAGTGGCGTAAAATCTGAATTTAAAACAATTTATGCATAGACCATAATAACATTTTAATGGGGAAAAATACACAGTCATTTCAAGCTTGAGGAGTCTAAGTACTATGGGTCTGCATAAATGGCTGATATGTTATTTGTTTATTGGGCAATCTGCTTTTTTATATTGTTTGTCAGGCTATATAATTTTAGGTGAAAGCTTTTTAGCATGCTGCACCTGCCAGAAGAACTTTCTCAATACACAAGTTTCTGCTCTGGTGTGCATAGAGAATAGACCACTAATTGCCTTCTTACTTGCTCTAACACTTTTAACCAGAACCTGGCTTCTCTGTAAATTAGGCAACCATATTAATGATCCTGCTACACAAATCAGCTGAGAACTACATAGTTGATTTCATTTGAGGTTCACAGGAGGATCATTTAGGTAAAGAGGCTGGTTTTGGCAACAGTAGCACTCTTTTATTACAGTGTAGGTTTCCTAATCACAATGGGGAACAGGAAGTGATCACTTCATGGGACACCAGCCAAGAGTGGGAGACCTGGAACATTTCACTGGGTTTATTTCTTGGGATAAGTTCCTTCCTTCCCTTGAGTCTTTGCCAGTGTTGGTCAGCTCTGGATCTGTGAACTGCATATTACTCAAAGAGGAGGTCATCTTCTAGTTTGCGCTAGTGGTGGGACCATATGGCCCAGATGCCTATGGGGTTTCTGAAAGCTTCTTTGCTACAAGGTGATGTCTCGCTTCCTTCAGTTGCTATGATGAAATTACTCTCACAAAGGTTTCTACAGTGTCATGTGGATTTTATTGACTGTGAAAAACTCTTGTAGATGCAATATAGGAGAACTACCTCAAATCAAAAGATCTAATGGTTGTGCCTGGCTAGAAACCCAGTGACTGGGTGTTGCTGTGTTGTAGCTCACTGAGCAGCATTTTAGGGCTCAGGTGTTCATTTACTCTTTGGCAGTGCAGACACCAACTTTGCCAAGGATCGGTGCAGGCTGCCCAGAGCTTTTACAAACTGGAATGAGCTGAGAGTAGCACGTGTCTCACAATCCCTCTGCAAGCACTCAGTGCTTGCTAAGAGCCAAGTCGAGAGGTGCCATCCCAAGGATCAAATGCCCAATGCATTTCTTACCAGTCGGGAGAGACTCTGACCATTTGACTCTCCCTTAATGTGCTATAAGACCAAACAGTCTCCTAAGTCACACCGAGTGTTTTCTGACTGCTGCTTTTTAAAGCCTCCTGTTATTCCAAAGCTTGGACCAAATACTGAGTTAATGATTACTGGGTGAAGTTTCAGTGGTTATTTTGAGGGTACAACCTTTTCCAGCCTTCTGGACACCTGAGGCAGGACATTTAATCAATGTCTTTGTCCTTGTCAGCTGATGCATTAAATCAGGTGGTGTTCAAGTACATAAAATCATTTCAAGCATTGACAATGTGCTTTCCAGTGTGCAGGTAAGGAGCAATAAAACCTACATGCATCATTCCGAAAATAAAAATCGGGTCAAGTTTTCAATTAAATTTGCCAACCTATATCCATTATGTGTGTGTATCATCCCTCCATAAAGATATTGATTTCCTCTAGTCTTCTATGTAACTGTGGATTTAAATCACAGCTTTATGACATTGAGCTGCACTTGAATTGTGAATCTTATACAGAAATAAATATATAAATACTGAACAGAAGTAATATACAAAATCAGGAAATTGATGTATAATTAAGGGATTTGGAAATACTAGATTGAAATATAGTTAAGAAGATTAGAACAGAGAAATAGAAAGCAAATGAAAGAAAGTGGTGGAAGAAAAGGCAAGGGGCAAGAAAGGCAAGCAGAGGAGTTTTGCAAATCAGTGGAAATTTTTGAAGTTACATGGATCCTTAATATGTCTAAATCACACTTAAAACAGTGTATTATAAATAAATAAGCAAAGCTAAGAGATGTTACACATGTACAGGAAATGTTTAGATTATTTTATATACAATGGAAAATAGTAGACATTGGGACAGAGCAAGTGAGAAATCCACATTATTTAATCGGCTCCACTTACTTTTGTCTTAGTGAGTTATGTATGAGAAAATTCTAGTTACTTTTCCTTCATTTTTTTAAAACATGAGAGATCCAAAATGTTTTCAGAAGGTGGATGTCTCAATTTAGAAAATATATCATTATTTCAATATTTAGAATTGAATGTGTGCTAATGACTGAATGAGCCTGCAAGGTGCAGATGGATACATTTCTCTTCCCCTGTTGGATAAACATAAGAACTAGGCCCATTGTGGTGTATTACACAGGTAAGGAAATACAAGCAAGGAAGCTGACTGAACAGCTTCGGTTGATACCACATCCATGTACTCTGTGACATGGCATTTTGTCTGCTACCCTCCTCCTCCTCCCCATGGCTCTTCTCTTATCTACAACATGTTATAGACAAACTCAGTTAAAAGAATGATGTATTTGTTCTACTTTACCTCTGTAGGTCCATGAGTCCAAGACTTATTCACTGCTCAGAGGACAGAGGAATGGGTTTTCTTGTGAATTTCAGCCTAGCACTTCCCTTTGTGGAGTTTGAAAAGTTCACAGCACCTCCAGAGATTATGTGATATCAGTTATGGAGGGAAGAATGAAATGTGATGCCTTGATTTTCAAATGAATTTCAGTCATTGCATAACCATATAAATACCTTCCAAAATCTATGTTAGATCAAGTGTTATAAGGCTAAAAAGCCTCCCCTAGTTCTTAGTGTCTTCTTGAAGTGCTCAGAAGCGCTACTGGCACTAAGAAAAAGCCTATGTGGGCAGCACTGGAGGGGCTCAACAATTCCAGAGCCCAGTTCTTGTGCCTTGGGATGTTCACAGACAGACTCCTCAAAAGCTTCCCCTTCTCTTGGGAGTACTTTGAGCTGCTGCAGACCAGCTGCCCAGAAAAATGGGCTGGAAACCCATTCTGGAAAATTTAACCGAAAAGATTGACCAAGATTACATCATGTCCCTCTGATCAGATCTGCTGGAGCACAGCTCAGGTCCTGCTTCCCCCTTGGGCAGAGAGAGGGATGGTGAGAGCACAGCCTCCCTCTCTCCTGTCCTCTAGACCCACGTTTTCCACTGTGAGCAAGGAGCAAACCTTCAAATGCTTTCCTCTGAAGGGTGTTCACCTTATGTGTCTTCTGCATAAATCCTCTTCTTCCTCCATGCCCAGGGCTGGAGGATGAAGCGTGAGGAATGCCTCCCAACTTTTCCCTACAGGACTTAATATTAGAATTACCACGTGGTTAGCTTTCATTCAGTCCTCAGGTCCAGGGCAGGGACTTGCTCACTGTTGTGAACACATAAAGGACTTGGCTGCTGAGTTTTAAGATGTATCTATGGAACCTGTGTGATGTGCAGCAGTTCAAAGTTTGATTAAATGTAGGCAGCTTTGCACAGAGAGATCGGTCTGGAGAGATAACTGCTGTGGGACAACACCCCAGCAGGAATTCTAACATACTTAAATCCAGCAAAGAAACACAGCAGCTAAGAAAACAGAGCAGGAATATTCTGTGCAGGGTTGCTGTCTCCAGATATCAGCTATTTCTATCCTCTACTCTTGTTTTGGATCAGCCATACACTGTTGCTTTTGCTTTCAGAGCCTTGCAGAGGAGTCAGTGACTCCACACCCTCCCCACATGGGCAGCTACTGTGTGTCACAGTTTCCCAGCTTCACTTTCATTCCAGTCCAAACAATTAAAAGGAAAGTTTCCCCACATGTTTGGTAAGAGGTAGAGATACAGAATGGAAAATTTCAGCTCAAATAGTTGAAGTCCAGCAAAGCTACAACGAACAAACAAGAGGGGAGGACTATGGTGAGAACTGCCAGATGCCACTTGCCTGGCCAGGTTCTGTCTGAGCCCCAAACCTCATGTCCCATAAAGAGCCTGGGGTCTAGGGGTAAAAAATCAAGCAATCAGAGGATCTGAGTAGGAGTTCTTTCAGGTTGGTGATTCTATCCCGGATTCTTCTAGCTGTAACTTTCTGGATAGATAAATAAATAAATAAATATTTTTTTTCCTACTCCTCTCTGGTATAACAAACATTGAGCAGAAAACAGAAAACTGTTTGTGTGGGGCAAACAACACGAAACAGCTGTGTTTTCAGTGGGAAGGTTAACAGTATTCAGAAGTAATTCCTCAGCTCCTCTTACAAGACAGTGAAATTGTACTTCCTTGGTGATAATGAAATAATTAATTTTGGGGAAGATGGAAAAAAATTCAAAGTTGTAAATTAGAAAGTGTAAAAAGAGACTATGTGTATAAAAGACTACTATTCACAGCTTTCCCAAGTCAAATTCCCTATATATTTCCTGGACAAGGTCTTGTTTAAAATGGTTACGTAAACATGTCTTCCTGCAGTTCAAGCTCTCTTTTCTCACACCTGCAGTGTGAAGAAGCTGATGTGTGGTGGGAAGAGCAAACTGAACCTGCTGTGTGCCAATGCTGAATCACTCAGAGGCCTAAAAAATCTTGCCCCAAAAAAAGCTGATGAACCAGTCTTACTTTAGGGCAGGTGGAATAGTTTGTGCTCTGGTTTTTATCGTTAGCTCTAAGAGGGAAAGACAGATTTGTTTTCACATGGTTATTGATTATTAACCAGCTTTGTGAAAGGTTACCTTTCTGCTAGATACAGCCATGGTGGGGGGTTAAAAATCAATCCCTGAGAAAGCTCTGTTTCCCAGTCAGCTTCTCCCACTCAGGTCCCTTGCCATGGATAGAGTTTACCTGTGCTAGTGTGAGTACAGATGAGAGAGAAAAAGAGATTATTGTGAATATGCTCCATTCACCTTCAGTATTTCTTTTCTGTCTAAATGTGGATTGCAGAAAAGGGTTTGAGCACTGAGAAGTCGTTAAATATTATACAGATAGAGAAAATCTAACCAGATTACTTTAGGAAGTGTGGCTGAACTACACTCCTTACTATTTTACACTCTAATTAGACAGTCAGGGTGGTGGGAGGAATGACAAAACTGCCATCAGTTATAACAGGAAAGGGAGCTAATTGAGCAGGGGTTCACAAATTACTTGTGTTGAAAGGCAAACAAAATGCTCTTGTCATCTTTCCTAGGGAAAAAAGGTAATACTGCATCCACATGGCTTTATATTTCACTGCAGTGATGTCTGTCAGACATTGCTGGGGAAGACTTCCAAACCCCTGCATTAACCATTTGGAGGTGGGAGCACTGCAAATGCCCTTGAATTTCAAGAGGCATGTTGTATGTGTTGGCATACATTTTAAAACCACATAGATATGACGTTCGGCATGTGACCTTGCTTTCTGAACCTCTGGCCATTCAGAGATTTGTATTATATTGCAAAGTTTTAGGCTTCATCTAATATGGAATGAGTTAACTATGCTGATTGTCTCTTCTCTGTCAAACACCAAGCTAGAGGAATGTGATCACATCTAGACAAGTCCTTAAAACATACTTGAATCCAACAAGCTAAGTCAAGCATTGCAGTGCAGTTATTGTGTGATGTTACTGCAGGACGGCAGCAGCTGTGTACCTGAAGCGTTTGTCACTGCTGCTCGAACATCTGAACTTCTGTGCTTGTGTTGAGAACAATTACAATCTGCTGTTCTACTTAACACTGCTGCTATCAGCATCATCCCTTAATTACTGGTGCAGAATCATGGATTCCTTTTTGTCTAATCTCTTGGACTAGCAAGGTTACTATAAAAATTTCTGTTTATGTGCACAAATATCTTAAGGGTGAGTGTCAGAGGGTGGGGTTGGACAGTTCTCAGTGGTGTCCAGCCACAAGACAAGGCACAACAGGCACAAACAGAAACATTGGAAATTCCATTTGGATATAACGAAAAACTTCCTTTCTTTGAGATTGACAGAACACTGAAACAGGCTCGCCAAGCAGGTTCTGGAGTGTCCTCTGGACATATTAAAATCTAGAGGCTGTTCTCAGCCTGAACTACAACTGTATTAACACCAAGTTTTTCAGCCCCATGGATAGGGTGCGGGCATTTAAGCAAACATGCCAGCCATAAATATCCCCATGTTATGAGGGACTTCTACAGTCCTTTAAAACTTCCTAGAGCAGGTAAAGTACAGGATCTCCAGCTGAACTGCAGCATACATCCAGATGGGGTTTGAGGTGAGGGAAATTCTACCTGATCTATTGTTGATTTGTTCCTGTGTGCAACATGTCCATTACTTTTCTCTGTTTTCAATGGTTGAAACTTAACTGAACATCTATCAGTGGGAATAAAGATGTTTGTATCTGCCATTTTTTCTTTATCTGCAGACTGTAGGAGTGGCCAAGTTTCTTGTCATTCCAAGCCTACCAAAGCCAGACTTGGGGAGTAGAGACAGGGAAGTTCTCATCAGAGAGTTGACAATGTATATACAGGAGAACCTGGGCTCACCATTCAAAGTCTACAAACGAGCTACAGGCAAGGATGCACCTTTTATTTTCTTACATTGTACCTACACATCTTGAGGCTCTTCTAGCTGGATAATTAGACTGTTAAATGCAGTCAGCTTCAGGGTCTCACAGGATCTCACAACAGTGTCTCACACAGCAGCATTTAACCTGAGGAACACTTTGCTGCAAGATGGTGGGAGGCAGGTGTTTACATAAAGTTGCAGGGGAGACTTAAAATGTGGAAAAATCAGTTGAGGACTATTACATACATAACACCCGAGAACTTCTTGGAGAAGAAAATTCTGGGAGTTTAGTAGAAGATATTTTGGTGTCTTGTATGCACAGCCTACTGCAACTCTCTCAGGTGATGCGTATTGACCATTTTCAGGGAAGAATTTATGTCTGCAGAGCCCAATGCTGGGGCAGGTGAGGCCACTGGCCGTTCCCATCAGCTTTCTCCATCACTCGTTTTCCTCATCGGGTGGATCATTTCCCACTCCGGTGGGATCCATTCACTGCTCAGAGACTTCCCCTGGGAACCCACAGCTGTGGAAGGACTCAAGCCAAGTAGCAGTGGTTGCATCCCGGGTTGCGGATGCAGGTAGAGGTGATGCCTGGGATCTGGCTCCAGTCGTGCTGGAGCTGGGGCTGCCGGACATCACCACCCTCAGGACGTGGCCGAGGTCCCCAGTGCCGGGATACCCAGCGGGTATTTTCCTGCACTGCAGCTCGCCACCTTGTTGTCAGAACGGCAGAGCGTGCCCTTATCGCCTGCTCACGCAGGCATAATGAAAGAGAATTAGCTCTAAATTATAGGAAATTCATTTGCTTTGGAGGGTGAAGTGTTTGCTCTGTTTAGAAACGTTCGTTATAGAGAGAGGACCGCATTAAGACATCGGGTAATGGTCCTCCCAGGAGATGAATCAATTTGCTCTGGGTTTTATGGCCTCGGGTTTGTTTGTCCGCGCCGGTTCCCCGTGGAAAACCCGGAGGAGTAAATCCTTCGGATAACAGATCTCTGGGGAAGGGGCTGTGGGTGCTGCTCTGGGGTCGGGGCACAAGACGTCTCCGGATCAGAGGACACCCGTGACTGCAAGAGACCTGAGTGGGGGCATGGCGGGCTCGGATCGGGGAGCCACCTAGAAGGGAGCTGCGCATTCCCGCTGGCCGCACACTGTCTGCGGGCTCCGCCGGGCCGCATCCCCTGCCCGGAATGCCAGGGGATGGAGGGGGCAGGTACCGAGCGCAGGGAGCCCGAGCAGCAGCCATGTCTATCTGTAATTCCCGCTAATAAAATACTTTTTCACTATCCACACTATAATTGGTTTACAGCCTTTTTTGTTTATTTATCCATAAGAGCTGCTGTTAAATGGCTTGGGAAAGCAATCGCTTAATGGCTCAATATTGAATCAAAGGCTCAGTATACTTTCTAAGAGATGGGGGACCCGCGCGAGTTCCGAGCGGAAACTCAAAGTGTAATGGACTGGGCGGGTTTATGACCCCGCGGAACAGGGCGCAGGGGCGAGGGACCGGGACCCTGCTACCTCGCCGCTCNGGCGGGAGCGCGCCCCGACGGCGGCGGCCGGAGCGCCGGTGTCCGGGAAGCGGCGGCGAGAGGAGGCGGGCCGGGCAGATCGGAAGCGTGCCTGCACCCGAGCTGGAGAGAGCGGCGGCCGGGCAGGGAAATGATCTTTGTCCCTTTCGGTAGCTCTCCGCCTCCTCATAGCCTCGTCACCAAGTCAACCGGCACCAGCTCGGAGCACATTATCTCCGAGGGTCAACACATTGCAGCCCAAGCCGCGGGGAAGGCTCCCAAATTTACCTCTTGGACAAACAATCCGCTGCCTATCGCTCGCTCTGGTGATAGCATTGTGGTCCCCCACCGGCCGGTGCTGGCCTTCGCCCAGGGCTCCGGAACACGGGTACCCCCGAGGGAGCGCCCTGCCCGTCCCTGGACACCCACATCCCTAGGGGAGATGCCCTCGCAGCCAAAAGGGCCCTGTCGCTAAACCCCTCCAGGAGCCGAGTCTAGCCCGGCCTTCCGAGGGTTTTCCTCGCCGTGCCCGGGGGTCACTGGGGGATGAGCAGCTTCTGGGCAAGCGAGGGGGAGAGGGAAAAGATGTGTTCAGGGACCACCCGCCCCGGAGCGCCCCGCGCATCGGCGCAATCCCCTGAGCCCCTGCCCGGCCCCGCAAGCCCACCGCCGCGGGGCTCCTCACCCCGAAGCGGGGAGCAGCACCCAGCAGAAGGGTAGAGGTCTCGGGGTGGGCCCGGCTGAGGAGAAGGAAAGGGGCTGCGGGACCAGGGCCACCCCGGGTGGCCTCCTACGGCCCGCGCCCCGCCCCGGAGGGTTGCGGGAGGGCTCACGTGGGGGAGAGGCGCCTATGGGGAGGCGGCGGGAGCCGGGCAGGGCGGTGGGGCCCGGCGGGGCCGACAGCTGTCAAAGAGGCATCCCGGGCTCCGCCAGCGGGAGCAGCCCTATGTGCCCCTAAGCTGCGAAGCCCCCTCGGCCCCGCTCGCCATGAACACCGAGGAGCAGTATTACGCCTCGGCGCAGCTCTACAAGGAGTCGTGCGCTTTTCAGAGAGCCCAAGCGCAGGACTACAACCCCAGCCCCCCCGCCTGCCTGTACATGGGCAGGCAGCAACAGACTCCTTATTCCAGCGCCTTAGGGGCCCTCGAGCAAGGCAGCCCGCCAGATATTTCACCTTACGAGGTGCCCCCCATCACTGAGGATGCCGGAGTCTCCCACCTTCATCACCATCACCACCACCACCCTCATCTTCCTCCTCCCCACCAGGACGTGCTGCCTTTCGCAGACGGGGCGGACACGGGGGCTATAGAGGAACCTCGAGTGCAGGTGCCTTTCGCTTGGATGAAGTCCACCAAATCGCACGCCTGGAAGGGACAGTGGACCGGTAAGCCCCGCCGCATCCCTCTGCCCTCCCCCCGCTCCGCTTCTGTCCCGCTCGGCTCTCAGGAGCCCTCCCTTGCACCGGTCCTGCTCCCACAGCCCGAATGTAGTGTGGAGAGGTCCTGGAGGGTCGTTTCCCGTCCACCAGCCTCTGCAGACCCACTGCTCCGGGACTGCTAGTGTTGGGTTGAACGCTGGGGAGGGAGCCGGCACTCCAGTCCCCGCCGGCGGGCTCACCGCTCCGTGCGCCTCAGCAATTATTAACGAATTATTTTTCACCAATTAACTAATTGTGGCCAAGCCGGGACGTCTGGCTGTGACGCCTCTCGGGAGCCTCTTCCTCGGGCAGCACGGTGTCCCCGCGGGCGCGCTGAGCTCCGCACGGGGGCCGGGTCGCGGAGGCACCTGCGAGGCGCAGCGGGCGGGGAAGCGGCGGGCAGGGCTGGCGGGAGGGGACAGCCCCGCTGCCCCGCGTCCCTGCGCCCACCGTGGGGCCGCGGAGGAGCCCCCCAGCCGTCAGGACAGCCGCCGAGACTCTCTCGGCTGCCTCTCGACTCTCCCCGACGCAGAGCCCATCTCCTCTCCTGGCCCCTCTAACCCTCTCCTCCTGCTCCCCCGGCGGGTTTTAGCCACAAATGCACCACTCCAAGTGAAAAAAACAGGGCACGGAAAACAATGTACAAACGAAACAGAGTCGCCAGTGAGGGGAAGAAACTCTATCTAGGCAGAAAGTTCCGCTGCCCAACAATATTTCTGTCTCTGCCTGCACAATGTTATCGTGTCCTGCGCCTCCGTCACGCCTATACGGCAAATATTATATCAATGGCTTTGTTCAAACAGACAGTTGGAAAAAGGACCAGAGTATTAAAATCTCCACGAAATAGTTTGGGGATTGCATGGGGCAGGCAGCGGGGGAGGGAAGGACAGGTGGCGGTCCCCAGTCTCCCAGGAGGCGCATCCGCCCACAAAGGTAGAAGAGCGTGCTGTCCTGGGCCGCGGACAGGGCGGCAGGTGTGGTGCCAGGGCGGAGGTGGGGAGAATGAGAGAGAAATCAGATTGTCTTCCATGAGTTGAGTGAATTTCGGGAATAATAATAATAATAATAATAATAGTAATCCAAACTTTTGAACTGCATTTTTTTTTCCTCTTTCTCCTGCACCTGAGGAATGACATAACCAGCAGGAAAGCGAAACTTTCCCCGTGGAAGCCTAAATTTCCTGGCTGTTGTGCCCAGCCCTCCCGGGAGGAGCAGGCAGGGGCCGTGCATGACCCGGTCGATGTGATGTGTGCGCAGGGTTACTGCCGGAGCACGCCGCAGGAAGAGAAAGGGGCACCGCGCTGAGCCGAGTGAGGCAGAGCGCTCACATCCAAACCCCGGCATATTTTGTACCTTGTATGCGGCAAACTATACGGCCTGACGGTTTATTTTTCATGGAAACCCTCGGGATTTAGGCGTCCATGGATGCTGGGGGCTTTGCGCTGTTGCCAGGAAAAGGCGCCCAGAGAGGGAGGCCGCGGCCGAGCCCAGCCCGGTGCCACACTCCGTGCCCGGCCTGGGCTCCGCCGCTCGCCCCGGGCCTGCCGACTTTGGCCCGGAGCCTTCCGACAGACCCCGGACGTTTCGCCTTCCCGGTAGCTCCAGTTTAGTTTGAAAGTAACAGAACAAGGTGTTTATTTTTCAGATACAAACTCATGCATGCAGAGGTTTAGATTTACCAACATTTTTATACACATACACATTGATTTTAATATTTATATACGCACATATGTACACATCATTTTGCAAACATTATATGTGTATTTAAATATGTATTTTAAATACATATATAAGTTTTATACATAGGTTTACATTTACAAACACTGTATATATAAATATAGAATCGTGGGAATAGGAAGATGAGCGTGGGAGAGTCCACATATCTATCTCGAAATGATTATTTCATTCTGGATGTTTAAAGCACCATTCCCTGCAGAGGATATCAACCCCAAAATCGTTCCCAGAGGGGCGCTGGCGGTGGCAAAAGCGGCCCTGAGTTTCCATGCCCACCTGCGGCCCATCTCGATGCTCCCGCCTGTACTTCCCGAGCCCCAGTGCCCACGAAGGGCTGCGGCAGCCGCGGGGGAACGGCGATCCCGCTGCTGCCGCTTCTTACGGGAACAAGAAACCCAAGGTTTCATCAGCTTGGCCAAATGGAGCGGCTGAGGTCCAACTCCCGGCCCGGCCGGCAGGCCCACTAATTATAATAATTATTATTGCTTTGCTTTAGATTTTTTTTTTTTTTTGCGTTGGGTTTTTTTGAGGGGTTAAGTTTTTCCGTTTTGCTTTTGTTTGCGTGTATGGTGGAGGTGTTTTTTGGGTTTTTTGGGGTTGTTGTTTTTTTTTTTTCTGTTCTTACTTTTATTTTCTTTT
>VWYP01026646.1:33293-53916 GCA_013400435.1 Pycnonotus jocosus | reverse complement strand
TGGGGGGGTGTTTTTTTGGTTTTTTTTGGGTTTTTTTTTTTTTTTTTTTTTTTTTTTTTTTTTTTTTTTTTTTTTTTTTTTTTTTTTTTTTTTAATTTAAATTTAATTTTAACACGAACCCGAACAATTGCGGCCCTGGATCCGGGAGCCTTTCTGAGTTTCCAGTGTCACGCAAATGGTGGCACGTGAGTTTCTCCCTCGGGTCCAGAGACGGCGCTTCCCTGATAAACCTCATCCAAATAATTGCTAAAAAATATTAAATTATTTTAAAATAAAATAACAGCAGCGGTGACTGAAACCAGCAGCACCCCCTCGCTCAGCCCCGCAGGAGAGCTCCCCGAGGCCTCCCCTCAACCCGCTCGCTTGCCCCGCGCACCCTCCACGCCGCGCAGGGTCCCGGGCCGTGCTCCCCGTAGCCCGAGGGGGAGGCCGGGCGGGCCCAGGGCTGACTCTCGTTTCTCTCCAGGGGGATCCTACATGGTGGAACCGGAGGAGAACAAGCGGACGAGGACGGCGTACACGCGGGCGCAGCTGCTGGAGCTGGAGAAGGAGTTTCTCTTCAACAAGTACATCTCCAGGCCGCGGCGGGTGGAGCTGGCTGTCATGTTGAACTTGACCGAGAGGCACATCAAGATCTGGTTCCAGAACCGGCGGATGAAGTGGAAGAAAGAAGAAGACAAAAAGCGAGGGGCGGGCAACAGCAATGACCCCGAGCAAGACTGCGTGGTGTCCTCCGGGGAGCTCCAGACCAAGGAGGATCCCCAGGCGTGCCCCGCCGGGAACCTTCCCTCGGGAGCCTCCAGAGACCTTCTCGCTCCCACTTTAGTCCCCAGAAGGCAGCAGGACTCTCGATGAGCCGTGGGGAGCCCCACGGCCGGGGACGAGGAAAAGGATGGGACATGGAAAAGAGCCGAGAGGCTGGCGCCAGCTTCCCTCCGCCATGCCGTGCCGTGCCGTGCCGTGCCGTGCTGTGCCGATCCCCTCGCGCCTTCCCCCGGGGAAAAGCAGTGTCTCCACCCCGAAAGTCGCATCCTCCGGAAAGTAAATGTAGGGTGCCCAGCTGTGACAAAGAGAGGCTCACTGTGGGCTCTAGCACCGGAGGAGGCCGCAGGGAGCCGCCGGGATGGCGGAGAGCTAGGCCCCGCTCCCCCGGGCCGCCCGCGCCTCAGCGAGCCCTACGGGACAGCTTCCCCCGGGGAAGGCGGGTCTGAGGCGGCCACCGACGGTGTGTGCCATCCTGGGGGCACGGAGAGGTCTGGAGACCGGAGGAGAAGCGAGCGCACGCTGCCTTTCTTGTCCAGACAGCCGCTCGGTCGGAGCGCGCGTCCCGCCGCGTCCGTCGGTCCCACAAGCGCGGACGCGGACCCGAGTATCCCGGACCATCCACGGGCTGGCACGCAGCCGTCCCCGTCCCTTCCAGCCGCCCTAGGGCATCGACCCTACCGAGGACTCTCTCAGGACTGTTACTTACTTCTTTGGAAACTGGAACCTGGTTTCTTTCGTTTTCTTTAGCTTTTGGGAAAGAAAGAGGGGGGAAAGAAAAAAAAAAAAAAGAGAGAAAAAAAATTTAAAAAATTAAAAAAGAAAAAGCCCACGTGTCCTGCGGCAGGATTTGTCTCCCCCGATGACCGGCTCTCGATGAGCGGCACAGGTAGCCAGATCCTCCTCCGAGCTCCTCCAGCGGCTGCGAGAACCCTGCGCTGCTGCCCGGGCTCCGAGCCCGTCAGGGCTCCGGGGGACTCCCCGGCTCCAGGGCTGCTCTCGCCTCTCGAGGGGTGAATGCGAGCCCAGAGACACAACAGAAAAAGCCGCGGGTGATTTCCGAGCAGCGAGCAGACTGCGTGATATATCTGGGGTAGGGCTGGTCCCAGGGACGTTGTCCTTTGGGAAAAAGCTCCTGGCTCTCTTCCTTCCAACTCTTTCGCAAGCTCGGACTCTGCCTTGGAGAGGAGAAACCTCCCTGCAGCGTGAGCTCCTGTCCTGGCGTAGTTTTTCTCTGCAGACTCATTTTTACGCCCCAGCAGAGGATGGGGCCCGGCTGCCCCCCGAGGCACTGCAGAGCACCGGAGACTTTTCCTGGGTGCTGTTTTTCGGCTCGGCCTGGTGTGCAGGAGAGCCTGGCCCCTCCGGGCTGGAGCGAGGAGAGACCCCGGACGGGGCTTTCCTGTGGAAAAGAGAGAAACGGGGTCCGTGTCCGTCGCTCCCGGCCCAGCCTGCCTTCCCCGCTTCTAGGAACAGCTTCCCCGTCCCGACAACAGTGCGACCCTGTCTGAGTGGGGAACAAACCACAGCCGAACTAGAAACAGAAAACACCAGTTGGAAGGAAGTAGGAGCTGTCCGGTTTGCTGTCGGGCGGATCTGCCTTCTTTCCTCGACGGGAAGGTTCCTGTCCTGTACCTGGCGGCAGCAACCCCTCGAGCATCCCCCGGGGACAGCCATAGGCCCTCCCGCGCTGCAGGGCCGAGAGTGCCATGGCAGGAGGAAAAAGAGGAGCACAACCTGTCGCACCCTGGCCAGAGGATGTTCCCAGTTCCTCTGCTGAAAGAGACGGGGAGAGCAAGTAGCTTGGCACAGCTCTTTGAGGTTTCCTCGTCTTACATGAAACTTCTAACATTGAACTTGAACTGAAGGTGTAATTTGTCTATTGTTTTTCTTTCCTCTAGGGACATTAATATCTGTGTGCAAACAGGACTATTTTTTGGTAATTTTTCCTGCAAGTTGCCTGAGAAATTTATCATCCGAACCTATATATTCTTATTCATCAAAATGCAGTCAATGAGTGAGAACTTTTACTAATCATTATATGAGCAAAATTCAAATAAAGCTGTTCTGCTTAAGAAGCAAAGCGCCGTATTAATTAAAGTAATATTTCTAAAATTTTGGGGGGACATGAAGCCATTTATAAATCTCATAACTTTTAATCGCTATTCATTAGCATTAACCTGTCACTGGTAACATGAAGTGGAACAGTTTCCATGTACCTTTTACAATGTCTGGCATTGACATTACAATTCAGGAGCCACTATAAGAACAGATCCAGCTGCAGAAAGGACGTCTTTCACATTAAATACCTCGATTTTGTTCAAAGATTTGTTGAGCACATTGCCCTGTCTGAGCAGCATACACGGTAGCTGAAACGTTGCCTGTGCTTTCTTTAGTACAGCACACTCAGTTTTGGTTTTCTTTGTGCACTGCTCTGAGAACGAAAAACGTGCACAATTGATATGAATCGTTTGACCACGGTGCCAAGGTGTTTTTAGTAGTAGGAGCAGAATCAGAACTGCATGGTTTAGTTTTAATGAATAAAGTATTTTTTCTTCTAAGAGCTGACATAGTTTATTTGTTTAGCAAGTAACTTCACCTGATAGAACAGCCAGCCCTACAGAGTGCTGAGGAAAGGCAAGGCTGACATGGGGAGTCACAGGGCCACTAGAGTTCTTGAACATTTTCACCTCCCCAAAACCAGTTGTCCAGATATATCCATCTACCTAGGATAGGATATCCCTCACCTTATGAAATAGATTATGATTTATTTGTAAATAAACCCTAGGATAGAATATCTATAAAACATTCTCAAAATACTTCTAAAATTAGGCAGGAGATAGTGGAGAGTGAGATATTTTTTATTTCTTTCTTGGGCAATAGTGAAGTCTTTTAGGCAGGTGTGGCAGAGGTATGTCCCCAAAAATTATATGTGTTCAGTGTTAATTATTTTAAGTAAAAGTTGAGCAAGATTCATGGCAGTTTTCCTGTCCCTAGGTGCACCTTGACATGGCATCCACCCCATGGCAAGCTATGGAGACATCAATTCTACCTATGGCTCCAGGGAAGGTAGTGAGGCTGCAAGGCTTGATTGAGCTTTGCACGGGCAACACCTTTGCTGCCCCTCCTCTTCTCAGATCCATCCCTCCAATACTTCAGGGAAAACGTTCTCCTGCTTCTGTGCTACTGAGACACTGACTGCCATGCCGTGGAAGACCACAAGGCAGGACCTATCCCTCATCCAGGTAGGGCTGAGCATCTAAGGAGAACGACACACTGCTGGGTAAACCCCGGCAGCAGCTCGGGGCTGCTGTCACACACAGGCCAGAGTCTGCTGCCAGCCCTGCCTTACCTCCCCCAACAGCACCATGCCCACCATCCTGCAGCAATGGACACAAGAAAAGCAGGACTGCAAGGTCATACTTGTCTCCTCTATTACAAACCCATATTTGAAAATGTCTCCATTTATGGATAATTATGCCCATAAATCAATTCTGAAAGCAGTGGTTTAACCTAAGGTGTGAAAGTCTTTCCAGTGAGACACTGCAGGCTGCCTCCTTCTACTCCGTGGTTGCTGCTGCTGCCATAAACTCAGCTGAAGAGAGATGTTGCAGACTGAGAGATGAAATATTGCTCCGAAAGGCTTTGGTGCATTGAAGTGCAACCAGGAATGGGATGCCAGCCCTGCAACCACCACCAAACAGGGTCATTGTGCTCCCTTTGCTCCTTATAGCTTAGAGAGACCTTGACACATTAGCATAGGCAAACCGTGCACACGCATGGCTTCCAAAAAACTGTGACTCAGAAGGGCAATACCCTTTCTGCTTTCTTCTTCCCTGGATGGGAATAAGAACAGTGGCCTGATCTTCAAGGATATTCTTTACAGCAATCAGGAAGAAATCTAGGGAGGACAGTGAAATGAAATGAAATGAAATGCCAATGAAATGCCAATGAAATGAAATGACAATGAAATGTGGAAACACTGCAGTCTCTATGTCAGTAGTGAGTGCTGTCTACTTTCACCCACCCACTACTTATATTCTTTTAACACTTGACATTTATCATTGCTGCTCCTGTCCCACTAGCAGGAGCACCTTTTCCAGTGTCTTTCCATGCACTGTGCCAGCACCAAAGTGCCTCAGCAGTGCTTTAACTGCAAGTGCAAAGAATGGAGGAGCAAAGGGTAAGGTGCTTGGCAGCAAGGCTTCTCCTAATATTTTTCCTTTCTATATCTCTATATCTCGCTTACTGTCCTGGTATCCAGCTCCTCTCTTCCCCAATGCTTTTGGGATCACAACATGTGCAGGAACAAATAAAATGCAGAGGAAATGAGCTGAGGGCCTCTCTCCCCAGCATGCCTTGGTGATGAATCAGGCCTGGCCAGCCTCATTCATGGAGTAGGAAACTCAAACACGTGGTTCCTCTACTATAAGGTCTGACGTACTTGCTGCCTCATATCAGGGCTTGTTCCAGAAATCATTTGCTTCCAGCAGCAGCTCCACTGCAAGGAGGAGAGGCTGCACTTGTGCTCCATCTGCATGAGGCACCTTTAGGCACATTCAGAGGAGCCCTGATGTCTGGCTCCATCCACCAGGACTTATTGGTCACAAGAAGCAGGTACCTTTGCAAACAGGCATATTCTTCACAAACAACTCAACAATAGATTGAATGGGGAGAAACTCCACAGATGTAGGTGAGCAGAACCAACAAGGCAAGAAGATTGCAATGACCACTGCAAATGCAATGCATTTGCTAAGGAGCATTGGCAAAGAAGGGGTTGCTTGGCTCTGTAATAGCAGAGAACAATGGCAACAATGAGCTGCTGACAGTGGCACCTTCCCTGTTCTTTGACCCAGACCCAGGAGGAGAAAAGCATTTGCTCAAAGAACCCTTGGCAGAGTAATTTAAGATTCAAAAGTAAAACACATCCCTCAGGCTCAGAAAGCAGAGGGTGCATGGTTTGTGTCTTCACTACCAGGGCTAGACATGGTAGTGGACACTGGAAGAGTTGTCTTCAAGAGCAATTGGGAGCACTCTGGTGTTCTGTTTGAGCATGGGCCATGTGTGCCATTATATATCCAGCTGTGCCTGCTTTGGACATTCCCTGCAGACCTCAAAGCACTAAACAGAGGCAGGGAGGGATTAGTAACTTCAGTGCTGTAAGAAGAAATCAGAAACAGGAGATGGAGCCCCTCTTGGGGAGAGCAGAGGGTACCCACAGCCCTTGCTGGCAGATCAAGCTGTCTCAGGACCAAGGTGGAGCCAGGGGAGGTATACCAGGTCCTGGACTGTGCAAAGACTTGTGTTTGAACACCACTTGCCTGGGCCCAAACCTTCTCCAGAGAAAAGCAAACAGTTACCCGTTGGGAGCCTCAGCTGGGTGCGGCATCGAAGGGCTCCAAGTCATGTTTTGAGCACAAGCCCTCCAAGGGGGGAGGCTGCACCTCCCTGCAGCAAGCAGCAGCAAAGCAGCCCCCTTGCAGTCTGGATTTTAACAACATTTCAGCACGGTGGCTCAAGTCCCTCTGATCCAAACACGTGCCTCTCACTGCCTGCCAGGATTCCAGCCAGGAGAGCTGATCTCTCCTCTGGTCTGCCCTCTCTCCTTTTCCGCTGCTAAGCCCTTGGTGGTGAGTCAGTATTTGGCTAAGGGTGAGACTGCATGAGGTGACATTGCTCAAGATAAAGTGGCAGAACAGCAAGTCCTGTTTTGGGATTATTTTTATTTTTAATCTATTCTGTAAGATGAATTTTTATCCAAAAAAGTGAAAACTGTCATAAAAGGGGGAGGAGGGGGAAATCCCTTTTATTTTGAAGGCATCGAATCCTTTACCCTGGAATGAATATGATAGAACTTGTTGGTAAAGTCAGGCTGGTTCCTGGAGTTATGATTGAAAACCTGCTCACAACTTCACTGTAATCAGTGAAGTGTCACATCACTGATGGTTTGTCATACACATCCCACATACTTTAGTGAGATGGTTTCTCCTCAAATAGAAAGAGGTACATATGGTGGCAGGTGTGCAAGAGAGCATTTAGAGCTGTGCATGAGATTACATGGAGGTAAAGGCAGAGGAAAGGGCCATAAAATGTAAAGCTGCATCATCCTTTCATGTCAAAGAAGGGATTCCTTAGGAGCACCCCTGAAGCAGCAAAAATAGAACTGAAACTGGAATCACTGAGCTTTCTACTCTGTTCTTCTGCCCAAGGTAAGATCACTTCAGACGTTGTTCTGTTCTCTTCACTAAGGCCTACGTAACTGCAGATTTCACAATCTTCTCTGTTTCAGTGCATCATTACTCCTACCATCAGTGCATTTTCTTAGCATCCAACCAATTTTACATATTGCAGTTATAGCCAGCCTACGGTTTCTTGCCCTGATAGAAAGGAGAGAAGAGTGTACTTCTCTTTAAAACAGCCTCCCAAGAAGCCAAAAGAAAAGTTTTGGTGAAGAAAATTAACTTTCCTGGCAATTTCTGCCTTATTAGAGATTTTTAGAGAAATTGCCAAGAGCAGATTCCCAGAGCTCAAACGCAGAAGCTGGACAGGATGGCAAGCAGAGGAATGGTACTCCAGGTAGTGATGGAAGGCAGCACTGTCAGTGGGCGGACAGCCAGAAGGAGGAGCTGGCACTGAAAGCAGGAAGGGTCAGAAGAGAGGCAAATGAAGTCTGGTTTGGTTTGTTATGGGGAGAAGCCAAAGGGAGGAATTAATGGAGAGGGGTGAAGAAAAAGGTAACTGATGTGATGCCAAGACCTCAACAGCAGCAGGATTATGACACCAATGAGGTCATTAGCTGGGAATGCCATTTGGCTTCTAGGGAAAAGCCATGATACAGAAACCAGGTGCTTTGTGTGTTTTACTTAGCTGTTAATTGCAGCTTGCACCTTCCTTGTAGAAGCTTAATTCCCCCTTGTAAAGTGATGGAGTTTTCTCACTTCTCTCCGAATTCCTCCTGGTCCATACACTAAAGGAAAGTGTTGTGATTCTGGCAGAGATTTCCATTTAATGCAGCTACTCTGTGATAGTGCTTTTTCACTGTTACATGCAGGGTTTGTTCCAGCTGTCCCTGGTTATGACAAATCAGGTACTCAGAGTCCTGCTTGCTCAGGGCTGTAAGTGAAAGCTCATTCTTGGCAAAAAATCTTACAGAGCCACCTCATGTTTCCTGTGAAAAATAATCCAAATTCATTCAGATGCAAGCACTGGAAATCGTCAGAAAATCTGCAGAGATGTGGGAGATAAAAATCCATTTAGGGTGGCAGATTTACATCCTGCTCCAGCAAAGTCTGATTTGCCCCTATGTCTCCTTTTATCCCATCCTCTCGGCTTGGCTCTGAGGAGTGGTGTAACCACACAGCAGCACTGCTCATGGAAGACCTGGAATATCCCACCCTCATTGTGCTGTCCCAGCTGCTGGATTACAGAGGGCTGGGACTAGTGACAGCTTGTTGGAAAGCCTTAATGGCCGTGCTTCTCCTCCAGGTGTGGTCAGGGCTTCATTCTTCACTGGTTGTAGTCCTATAAACACTTGGGGGAGTGTGGGGAGGGAGGCTCAGGAGACACAGGGCTTTTACAGGTTGTCATCAGGACCTAGGAAGAGACAAGCTGACACCTGCAGGCCGTGTCTGCACGGAGGTGGGGAAGTCAGATCAAGATAGGTGTGGTGTTGCCTCTGCACTGCCAGCCTGGCACTGTGCCTGGTTATGGGGCATGCAGTGGGTGATGGAGGAAGGTGCAACAGGAATTAAAAAACTTCCAGAGAGGGAGCAGCTAAAGAGACAGTGCTTTCCTCCATGCCATAGGGAAGGAATTGGAGCCAGAAGAATGGCAGAGAGAAGAGGAACAATTTGCTTTCAAGCCTTCTCCCTCCTTCAGGCCTACATGGAATAAAACATGGGGCAGAAAGCAATGATACAGATGGAGGAACCATCAGGCAAGGGCAAAACTGGAGAACAGCAATGCTCTCCTGGTAAGAGCCAGGAAACTGTCACACCCCAATCTGAGGGTGCATGTCACATTATTCCAAAATCCTAGTGCTCCCTCTCTGCCTCCTGTTTCTGCAGCAAACAGAAGCAGCTGGATCAACCCATCAATCCAAAAAACTGCTCATCATCCTGCAAAAATTGAAATGAAATATCTTTCATTTTGGAAACAGCTCACTGCATACCTGCACTTGCACTACCTTTAACATGAAGCAGGACCTTCTGCAGGATCTGGAGGCCCAAAAGAGGCAGGCAGGGAAGCAGAGGAGAGTTGCCCATGGGGCCATGGGTTCAGCACAGGTACTAGAAGAGTTTCCTCACCTTGCTTGAGTTTCCTTTTGCAACTTGACACATCTTGGCTGTTGGCCACCTTAATTTCCCTGCTGCCACTCCAGAAGATATCTCCCTTTGCCAGGAATCTCTGCATCTTCTGCCATTTCTTATATGGCCTCTGCTACACCCCAATAACACTTGCTGAAGCTGTCACTTACTCAGTGTAGAGAGACATCCTGAGGGAAGGAGGACTAAGGGAAATTTGATGAAAGAGAGGCTTCAAAGAGGCAGAGACACTCCAGCTGAGGGCTTGGAAGAGGCATAAAGCCAAGAGTCGGTAAAGGAGATCTAGGCCGTGGTCCAAAGCGAACTGCAGCCAACGGGATCATTTTGAAGGGGCTTTGGACTAAATTCTTGAACAGCAGCTGTAAAAGAGGATATCAGGTGTGTGGTGAGTGTGGAGAACTGAGGATAGAAATGTGAGGAGGAGGGATTTGTTCAGCCATTCAAACATGGTTTAGGTAGGACATGTAAAGGCTTTCTTTAGTGGCACCAGGGCTCTCCAGATGGTGCTTCAGCCATTGGCAGGTTCTGCTCCGTGAGGTCGTGTTTTACATGGCAGCACTGGCTGGTGTCTTGTATTGTAGTAGCAACAACAACCAGAAGAAAGGAAAAACACTGCTGAGGGAGGAAGACAAGAGGAACTGTACTCAATGCTGCTGTGCTGCCTGGTGGGAAAGGGATGCTGAGCCATTTCAAATTCTTTATATCGATGTCTGGTGGCACAAGCCCAGGGAGGGGAGGAAGGATATGCCAGATTCCTCTTGTGAGGTCAGACGAAGACAGTAACACGGTTTGGAGGCGGAAAAGCATTTCTCATCGGCGGCATCCCTGCGGAGCCCCGCGGCACCGGGAGGGACCGACGGAGCCGCCGCCACACCGCCACCTGCCGGCCGCGCCGCCACACTGCACCCTTCCTTCCTTCCTTCCTTCCTATATAAAGCGTCATGTTCACAAGGGAGAAGCAGATTGAGTGAGGCTAAACATTTAAGGTCAGATAAAAACACGCTGCTGATTCCTTCAGCATGAATCATTGTTTTGTGCTGACTGTGCTCCTAACTCCTCATACTGGCCCTTGCTTTCTCCTGGACTGTCGGGAACCAGTGAGTTGAGCAGGTTGGGTGGACAGGGAAGGGAGTGGTGTGGCAAGACACGGTGAGGAACCTGCCTGGAAAGGATCAGTGGCTGCTGGGCTCTCACTCGTTCCTTCCATGTTTTTGGTGGGCTCTGCAGGCTGCTATGGTGCATTTACCTGTGTCCCTCCCAGCAGGCTCTCCCTTTGCCCTGGATCTCAGAGCACATCTCAGGAAGCTCAGGGGGCACAGGCAGCTGCCAGGTCAGGGTGAGGGGCACTGCTGCCTGCAGTAGCTGTGCCTGGGCTCCCTCTCAGCAGGGACCACCGGGAACCACTGAGCCTTCTCCTGCCTCCAGGAGCACTTGGCGCTGCAGCCTCAACTCTGTCCCTTACCACAGGAGGAGTAATCTCCTAATGAAAAGTACTTATTTTCTTTCTCGGGCTGCACTTCAATTTTGCTGTCTCTTGCATAAGGTGTCAGCACCAGGGTATTGTGTGACAGTAGCTCCTCACCCACCGACCATATAGGAGCACTTCCCTACAGAGGGAAGAGGGAAGGAGGCAGGTTTCCAGGTGTCCATGGTAGTATGCCTGAGTAGGAATGTACACAGGGGGAGGTTGAATCCCCCCAGACTCTGGACCACCCCAGACTCTGGTGGTCTGCTGGCCCCTTACCATGCCAGCCTCATCTGCCCCCGCTTGAGCAGCTGCTTTCCTCGGGCCAGTGTCGATGTTTTCCTGCTCCAGTTCAGGAACGTGTGCCCACAGGCAAGGAGATAACAAAGGGCACGTTTTACCGGCAGGAGCCGTCGGCAGAGACCGAGCCTCTGAGGATGGAAAACACCTTTGGAGCCACGACAGGTCCAAAGTGTCGCTCTGGCCTTGGAAGAGCAGGATGTCAGTTACTGGGAACAGAAAAGGGATCATGTTTCTGGATTGAAGTCCTCGAGGAAGAAACAAGCTCCTGATAAGAGAAAGTCGCTTTTTCTTCTGAGTCACTGCATTCCTAGGAATCGTTGCGCAAGATGTTTTCAGAGACCCCTTTTCAGATCTCCATGGTTAGCTCTACCTCCATCTCTATAGATGTATGTAAGCTTCTTGATGGGGAGGAATGAAGATCTAAAAAAATGAGCATAACTGCCAGAAAAACAACATACACTTATGCACTTAATAGATATGAATGGTTTTATATATATGGTTTATAATATATATGAGTGATTTTATATATAAGGAGTTGTTTGATTATTCTTAAAGTAACACATTTTTGTTTAAAACTTTAAAAACAATTCTTTGGTATTGTGGATAGGAAGCTATTTTCACCAATGTAAATTCCATCACACCTGAAATTTTACAAATAACAACAACAAAAAAATTTCTAGATCAAGTGAGGACTGGAATTTCCCTAAAATATAATCAAAAGCTTGAGTTATCTTTAAAGAGACCTCGGTAGTTAACTGTTGCACAGCTCTTTATATGACTTCCAACAATCTACATGAAAGGAATTGACTCATTTTCAAACTGTGGAAAAAGGAAGAAAAACCTTGGATAATTATGCCTCTTGGCTCTTGCTTGATTTAGGAGTTTAAATGCCTTTGGAGGCTCAGAAGGCCTCTTGGTGTCCATGTCTTACCCATACTGCACTTGAGGTGCCTAAAAGCAGAATTGTGATTTTAAAAATCCTGACACACTTTTGGAGTGCCCTGAATCATGCACCTGGTTTCTGTTTGAGTTCTGAATCGAGATGTTTCTTAATTACAAGCAAGATTTTGTTGAAAGCCCTAACTGTTGACACTCAGTGAGGGAAGAGACCAAGCAAGTCTTGTAGCCCTAAGTGATCTTTCTCTTTGCATGGTCACACCATGGCATGGTAAAATCAGACCACAAGCAATCTCAGTTTCCAGGGCTGAAAGTTTGTCTTGAATGCCAGCAGAGGAAGGGGCAGAGCAGTGAGGAGCATCCCTGTCCAAAGAATGCAGGAGATAAGGCAGCTTTTCTCTCACAAAGGTCTTTGGGTCTATGCAAGTTATCTGCAGGACAGACTGTAACTCTGTGGAAGGCAGCAAGACGTGTCAGAGGAACAGGATCTGACTCAAAAGCAAAACTGCATGTGCTTGCGACAGCTGCCCAAAAATACCTGGGCGACTAAGGGAAGAAAAATGCTGAAAGCAGGGAAGTTCCATGTGTTCTGTTGGGCTTGTTCTCTTCTTTTGGAATAGCACTAAAAGCAGTGTTTTTTTCCCCCAATCCTGCCTGTTGCAGATGGATGCAGGGGCGCTGAGGGGCATATGCTACATTTGGCATCTTTCTTATTTTCTTCAGTCCAGCTCAAGTGCTAGGGATCTACAGGTTGGAAATGAGCTGTCAGAAATTTAAACTAAGGGAGGCTGGATTTATAAGATATAAGGAAGAAGTTTTTTACAATGAGACTGGCGAAACACTGGCACATGTTTCTCAGAGAGGGCATGAAGGGCATGGATTGTCCAGAGAGTGGTGGATACCCAATCCTTGGAAACATTCAAGATCAAGTTGGATGTGGCTTCAAGCAACCTGATGCATTTGAAGATGTCCCTGCTCATTGCAGGGCAGAAGGACCTAGGTGAATTTTCAGTGTCCCTTCCATCCCACACTATTACAGGATTCTATGAAGCACACTTAAGAAAGGTAATGATGAACTTCCCTTAGTTTGAAAAATTGAATTGAAATACCTACCTGGACTAATAGGTTAGATATTACATTAAATAGATTATCTATTATACAGATTGCATTAGGTGTTAGCTTACCTTAGTGTTTTAATTGGAGGAAATTAGGAGCAATGAGAAAACTATTCATGGTTTTACCAGTGGTTAACTGGTCTGGAGTCTAATGAATGCCACAGATTGGTATCTAGATATCTGTGTGAACACTAAATGAGAATCATCCATGAGTTTTCATCCTCTATTTTTCTGTACCTACTTTGAAGCAGGGGGATCCAGTGGGTGTCATCCCAAAACAGATGATACCTCAATTTAGAAATACAGGGCTTGAAAGGGATTCCCAAGTCTCTAATTCCAGTCTCCTGGCAACAAACTGTTTGTTTTTGTGAATAGATGAAATTTTTCCTGTTTCTTTGCAAGTTACTCTCTGTTGCCCTCTTTGAAGGAGGGTAAGTTTCATTTTTGAAAGTGTCAAAAACTGAGAACGGAACCAGGGGCAGTGCAGAAGTTGAGACATTAATTAGAAGAAACTGTGTTCAGCTGAGTCACAGCACGGCCGTACATGCAGGTGAGAAGGAAACAGCCCTTCCTCCTCAGCCAGGAGAACGGGAACATCCTGCTCCATCAAAGAGCTGTTCTGGAGCAAAGCCCAGAAGGCTGCTAAGGCTTCTGGGAGAGTTTGCTCCCATCTGTCCCCAGAGGTTTCTGACACTTCCCTGCCGTGGCTTTCTGACAGTAAGCAGAGCTGTTTTGCTGGGGAGATTCCTAGCGTGCACCCCCTCAGCACCTGTACCCTGCTGCATCAGGCCGTGCATCCCATGACCTCTCACTCCAAGGTGGCTTTGTTCTCTTGCTGACCTACCAGTGCAGCTGGACTGCCCTCAACAGGCTTGTGTCCTGATGACTTTTGTCACCATTTACAAGCTGTTTGCTTCCTGGAAGGCCTCCAGTGCTGCTCCTCTGGCATCAATTCAAGGTTCGCTTCCAGCTCTAAACTGCAGCACGCAGCTCCATTACTTGTGTGAGACCCAGGGAAAGTATTTGGTCATGAATTTTGGCTATGACACAGTGGAGCTGTGCCAGCAGAATTGTAAGCTCCACAATTGCCTTTTCCACACCAGCTGCTGATGGAGTAGCACGGAGAAACCTATGGCCTCACACAATCCTCTGGAGCCATGATTTCCGTCAGTCGTAGCAAACCCCTCCTCAGTTCATGAAGGATGGGCTCTGCCCTCTGCTAGATGGCTGGGATAAGTGCTTCTAGCCACTGCTTCATCCACAGATGGAAACAGCCTGGACAGAGGACACTTGTGTGGGAAAAAAGCTGGATAGAGAATATGTCTGAAGTTGTTGTTCATTCCTAATGTAAGATTTTTATTTTTTTTCTTTTTGTAAAAGCTGCCTGTCTTTATTCTGCAGATCCAGAGTGCTCAGCCATCAGACTGAGGACACATAAAGTGCCCCCAAAAGGTACTTTGGATCAGAGAAAGCAGACATTTGCTCTAGATGCCATCCAAGTCCTCTAAGGACCTAACTGTTCTTCCTATGATGGCCTATGACACATGTTGTCATCCCTTGACCTAAATTCAAAAAACTTTCTTGAGAAACCGGTATTTGCCTAAGAGTTAATCCAAGAGAAGGAATACCAGCTGGTTTGTTATTATATAGTGATAGGAGCAGGAAAATGCAACAAGAGAGGGGGAGCAGGGGACTTCCATCTTGCAACTTTGGGGCCAAACCTTCTGATTTCCTGGGTTTTTCTTTTCATGGACTCCTGCTCCAGCCCCTGGCAGGCAAGCAAGGTGCAGCAGCTCTGACCTGTTGAGCCCCACTAATCTGGGTTGGCTTGCTGCTGCAGGACTGCATGGAGCTCTGTGGGAATTGAAAACACCCATGGGTTGCTCAGGGGAGTCACCACAACCAGCTCTGACAAACAGAGCTTCTGGTTCAATGTCATAGTTCAGCTATGGACTGATCCAGGTGCCTGCAAATGTCCACTCAAATAAACAGGATGCCCAGTTTGCTCCTTTTTACACTCCTTTAATGGTGCATGAGGAATATAAAGGAAGATGGAAGCTTGATGGTTTGCTTGCTTGGGGATGGGAGAGCGAACATATTTGAAGTGGATATGGTTTGCTTGGTTACTTGCTTCTTACACTCAGTGTAAGTTCTGCGTTGCCAGAGTCGAGAATTTGAGGAGAGCTCAGAAAATGGATGCTTACTAACAGAAAGCCTCTGGAATGGGGATGTTTAAAATATGTCAGGTTTGTTTATATATCTCTAATGAACTTCTTGGGAAAAAACAAACAAACAAACAAACTTCCATGGACATCAAACAGTTCACCTCAATGAGGGCAGCTCTCTTTCTCAAAAGTCCTACAGGCAAAAAAGAATTTTTCACACTTTAGGAATTAAGAAAACCCCAGCTCAAGGAGTACACTACGGAAAGATTACAGGGACTGTCCCAGATGTTGCCATGCCTGGGCTGGTGCCAGGGGCAACTGTGTGCCACCACTGCAGTAAGGAGTCCTGGATTCTGCCAGTCCCGTGTCACCCCAGCCCCACGGGCATGGGTCAATGCCAACAAAACCACAGCAAGCAGCACCTCTTAAACCCCCAGATCCTTTGTGATTAATTTACTTATTGATGGTCTTTCATAACTCCTTGGTCATCTTTTTTCTCACTGCCATTAATTATTCCTGGAAGCAAATAAAAGGGCCCACCGATATCTCTCCCTCCCACTCAGCACAGCCAGCTTTTCCTTAGGGAGAAAAAACTTGTGCTCATTTGCAGTGGGACAATGCCGACTTTTGAACCTCTAACCACTAAACAAACAAACCTTGCGCTCTGCTCCACAATCCAAACAGGGTTTATTGACAGGCGTATCGCAGCAACGCGCAGCAGCTCCGGCAGCAGCCGGGCTGGGATCAATGCTGCGGGGGTGGCCCCGGGCGCCAGGGGACATCCTCCAAGGGGCGGCCCCGCCCGGGGCTGCTGCCACCCAGAGCCCTCGTGCCCGGGGACAGCGCGCAGGGAGGAGTGAGCCCTGGTGTCTGCAAAGCCCTTCCGGCTCAGACAGCCCTGGTGCAATTGCTCTGCGCTGGTTCAGTGCTGGTGCTGCAGAGCCAAGACCCTCGGCTTGGATGCTGCTGAGCTTGGGTTGTCCCCAGCAGCTCCTCCAGAATGATCCAAGGACCCTTTAGAGTCACAGAAGGATGAATCAGGAACAAACCATGGACATTGGACCCAGCAGGACGTGCTCTGTGTCAAGCCCATGCACAACAAGCATTACTGCTTTGGGGCTGCACCCGTGTTTCCTGGCCAGGGCCACTGCAGAGGCCACACACGCAGCAGAAAATCAAACAGGTTCCATGCACTGGAGCTGCTGCCTCCCACCACGGTCTTCTCCCAGGCATAGCAGCCCTGGATCGAGTTTGCATGGCCACGTGTCTGCTCTTGGACTGCCAGCCCCTGGCCTTGCAAGGCATGGAGCTACTTGCACACAAAATGCAGTGCAGAGGCTTTAGGGCTGCTGCTTTCCATTTTCCCCAAGTTCTCTTAGGCAGAGAGAGCTGCCTTGTCAATAGTGTCAGTCCCTGACCAGATCATTCTCCCCATGCAGTTCTGTATATGCTGCTAGAATTTGGCTTTGGCTTTTAGCAAAAAGATAAGAAAAGTTTCAACAAGGAAAAAAACAAAGCGTCCCAAAGAAGGCAAATGGAATAACTTTTAAAAAATTGAACAGCATGGGGCTATATCCTGGGGAAGTCAATAATCCACATGAGGTGTTTGGGGCTGGACAGTGCTCCCATCATCCCTGCTGGGCCCAGGCCAACATGAGCTGGCTCCACACCCAGCCAAGGGCGCTGGCTGCAGCATGGCTGCTCCAGCCTGGCTTCACTTCGCAGCTGGACTTCTCCTATCCCTAAGTAACAAGTACATATGGCAAACAGCCAGGGCGATTTGGCCAGATCACCTGGACTTCTCTTGTTTTCATCTCTGCCTAAGCGAGTCATTTGGCCTCTCTACCCTGGTCCCCTCCATCTAGCCAGCATGTGGAAATGGGCTACAGCCCGTGCAAAGTAGGCTCTGATATAGCGCAGGGCTCTTCCGAGGATTTCTGCTTCTGATGGAGCTGTGATGAAGCCTACGTAAAGCTGATAAAGTCAAGGGAACTTTGGAATATCAACTGAAACAGCCCCTTCCCCCCTCAACAGGACAAAAATTGTAAGAATGTGAGTTTAACCAAAGGGACATTGCACATGCAAACAAGGCTCCTCATTTCAGCATGACAGGACACCTTTTCCAGAAGAGATGAAATTCTTTCAATTTCTCTGCTCTGCAGCTAATAAATCTGGATGGATGACTATCTGCACTGGATTTATGGGCTCTTTTACAAGTGTCTAACATTAAGCAATTCACTTCTGAACGTTTAAACAGTGCCTTATCTTGCCTATTCTGACCCTTAGGGCAGAATGAACATTTTGCATATTCATGGTTGCAAGAAGAAAATAAAATAAAATAAAATAAAATATAAAATAAAAAAAAAACTTGTGCTTTAATTTTTTTTCTGCTAAAATTCGTCATTAGCCCAACAACATTGCAAAGGTCTTTTGGACCGATCCCTGAGATATACCAGGGGCTGACTGGCAGGCAGCGCCCCCGCTTTTTCTAACAAATTCCAGGGTAAAAAAGCACCCGANCCCCCGCCGCGGGACCCTGCAAGGAGGCGCTGGGGCTGAGGGGCTCCGCGCCGCCGGGCTGCGCCTGCTGCAGCTTCTTCTTGTTGATCTTCCTCTCCTTCGCCCGCCTGTTCTGGAACCAGATTTTCACCTGCNAAGGTCTTTTGGACCGATCCCTGAGATATACCAGGGGCTGACTGGCAGGCAGCGCCCCCGCTTTGTCTAACAAATTCCAGGGTAAAAAAGCACCCGAACATAATAATAATAATAATATTAATAAAGCGATGCACACGCTTCCCCCGGACGACGAGACACATACACTGTACACCTGTACACACGGCCGGCCCCGCGGGGCGGTGTAGTGCATCGGGGGGGCCGCTCCCACCGCACCCNTTCTGGAACCAGATTTTCACCTGCCGGGAGGTGGACAGGGGAGTGAGGGGGGACAGTTCGCCAGGGACGTATTCACCTTTCGGGAGCTGTCACCGAGAGCGCATCCCAATCCCGCGCGTTCTGCTCCCGCGCATCCCTGCCCCCTCCCGCGCACCCCTGCCCCCGCGCAGCTCGGCCACACGTGGCGCGCGTAGGGAGCGCCACTTTTGGGACGTACCTGCCTCTCCGACAGCCCCAGGTTGGAGGCCAGCTCCGCTTTTCTCCTGATGGTGATGTAGCGGCTGTAGTGAAACTCCTTCTCCAGCTCCAGCCGCTGGTGGTCGGTGTACACGACGCGGTACTTGTCTTTCGTCCTGGTTTTAACTGCGGAGCACAAAGCCAGGGGTGAGAAAGTCAAAGCCAAAGGGCAGAGCTGAGCGCAGCCATCCTCTCTGCGGTGCAGAGCGATCAGGAGCAGTCCTATCCCCCCCTCCCAGGCGTGCCGCTCTCCTCCCCCTGCTCTGGGCTCTGCTGAGCGCAGCGGAGGAGACGAGACGTTCCGCAGTTCTTGGGGACATGGGACATCAATGCCAGGCGTGCCGGAGGGCGCAGGCACCCAGCCCCGGTTGCCGGCCCTGGCCCCACCGCACACCCCTGCCTGGCACGGGGACACCTTTATCGTGCACTCGTTGACTTTTGGTTTTGCTTTGCCTTCCCTAGCGACAACAAACTTTTTACAGAGAAAGAGGATAAAGGGAAAGAACGAAAAGGCCCGTTCAGAGTAGGATGATTTCGTTTCTAGACGAGAAGCAGCGATCTAAGGGCGGCCTTAGGAAACGGGAGCGGCCGCGGGGAACCACTCGTGAAGCGGCCCAGTTCCCCCTTTTCTGTTACGGCATGGAGGCTAAAGGGATTTCTTGGGGAGCCTGGAAGTGCGGCGCGCAACTTCAGAGTTCAAAAAAGCCCAAGCCAAGCCAATAAACAAACAAACAACCGCAAACCGGACCAAACACCGAAAACCCGACGGAATCCCAAGGCGAATGCCAGCGAGCAGCCGGTGAGAGTGCATCGCCGCAGCCGGTGACCTCCTTTTTCCCGAGGGTTTCTTGTTTAACTGGTTGTGTCCCCGGCCCTCCGGTTCCCTAGGGAGCCGAGGCGGGGAGTCTCTGCCCCCAAGGTGCTTAATGGCTAGCAGGCTGACTTTGTTCAGGTAAACTCTCTGCAAACCACAACAAAAGCACCCTGTAAAGATACAAGCCTGATCAGAGAAAACTCCCCAGAGCCAGTGAATAGGGAACACAATCCCAAACAATGCAGGACAAGGAGATCTTATCAAAGAAAAACCCTTCTCAAAGCCTTAATGACAGCCACATTCTGTTTGAATTACCACTACTGAACAAATGGCGGCAAGCGCTTTCATCCCCCCAGCTCTGCACATTAACATAAACACTGGCTCCAAAGGCAGAATTTGAATGGAGACAAGGGACCGGCCACCACCGCACAAGCCCAAACTGTGGGAACACCACGGGCTGCTGTGGGAAGCGCGGTGGGCCTGTAGGAGTTCCATTGCACCGGCACCCGGGACGTGGCGGTGCCAGCGGTCGGCACCGGGGCACCGAGGCTCTTCCCCCGGGGAGCGGCGGCCACAGGCGTAGCCGGGACTCCCGCTCCGCTCCGACCGGGGTACCCCCGCCAGCCCTGCCGCCGGTCACGCAAGGAAGGGGATGAGAGGGGGATGCCATAAGTCATTATTTACTGCGAAAGTAGTCTTCTTTTTTTTTTTTTTTCCCTCTATATACAATTTAAAAAAAATTAAAAGAGGTTAAAAAAAGAAAGGGAAAAGAGGAGATAGTAGCCGTGCAAGGCGTATATCAAAGCGCGGGACACGCATGTCCCCGGCAGATGTACGGTGGGAATGAAAGAGAGGGTCTGCAGGGGTATTAACATCACAAGGGAGCGCGGCGCCGGCTACGGCCAGACCCGGGAGGGCACGCCCTCGCACGGCCCGGCACGGCACGGCCCGGCCGGGGGCACGGCCCGGCCTGCAGGGATCGGGCTGGCAAGTGGCCGCCGCTGTCGCTCAGGAGGCCTGGCCGCACGGAGACCTTAATAAAGGGCAGGCGCCCAGTGACTCAGAAACAAATGCGGAGAGACACCGGCCGATGATTTATATGACTATAATTGGTTATAAAAATCTTCTAAGTGGCTATAAGCAGGAGAGCGGAGCAGTGGGAGCGAGAGCGTTCATTTCCTCGGAATCCTGGCCATTCCACCCTGCCCCACTGGAGCGCACCCCGGGGCACTGAGCCCCCGGGGCCGGCAGCGGCTGCTCACCTGCGGAGCGCCGCTCCTGCCGCTGCCGGCCTGGCGCTCAGCAGCGCGGACGGGCTGTCGGCAGAGCCCGACAGCCCTGTTCTCCCCAGGACCGACCCTCGGGCGGGTCTGTTTCGGGGAGCTCTCCCCGAAAAAAAAGCTTTGCCGGGCAGCCCAGCGGCTCCCCGGGCGAGTCGTCTGTGGGACAGCCCCCGCCCGCCTGTCCCCGGCCCGCACTTACCCTGGCTGCTGAGCGGGGGCTGCGCCGGCTTCCTCATCCACTCGCAGAGGCCGCGGCGCTGCCCACCGGGGGACAGCGGCTCGGGGGCGGCGCTGGCGGCGGCGCTGGCGGCGTTGAGGGGCTGCATGACCCCGGCGGAGCAGTGGGGCGCGGGGCCGGCGTGGTGG
>VWYP01026646.1:0-32652 GCA_013400435.1 Pycnonotus jocosus | reverse complement strand
AGGGGCGGAAGAGGAGGGAGTTTTGATTAAAAATCCGCAAGGCCATTTTGTCGTGCTTGTTTTGAGCAACAAACCCCATCGCGACGGCCTACTGCTTTTTGTAAAACGCTTTCCACCCGCTCCCGCTCGGTCATGGGCAATGAAGGCGAGGTAAGAGGAGAAATCCCCCCCCCTCCAAGGGCGCTGTCTCCTTCCTCCGTGTGTGCCTGCAGAGCTTCGAGGTCGGGCGCGCCCAGCAGGTCCGGGAAAGGACGAGGACTGGGGGTGGCTTCGTCTAAAACACCCTCTGCCCTCAGAACCACCACTGGAAGGAGGCAGGATAATCCCGCCGCCCGCCCGAGGGGGCCTTGGGAGCTAGGCAGGGGGTGGTTCTCCTCGAGGAGGGAGCCATCAACCTTCTCCCGGAGCCTGTCACCTCACTGAGCGATTCCCTCGCTGTAGCGCGGCCGAGCCCGCGGGGAACCCGACGGCTTGTCGCTCCAGGCACACTCACTTCTTCTCTCCCCAACTCCTTGGAAACCCTGTGGAAATGCTGGCTCTGGAAGGGCGGCTCCCAGGCAAGCGGCAGCCGACTCCCCCAAGCCCAGCCTTTGAAGAGTCGACCCCCTCTAAGCTTCCCCCGCCGCTTTTATGCTTTAACTTTTCACCCTGAGCGGGGACAATGCGAGACGACGTTTGCATATTCGCATCTTTTCCCATGACACAGCGAGGAAACCTTTCACCCGCCGAGAAAAAATGTATGGGGACGGGAACGTCCCCCCGTTTTCCCAGCACTTTTTGCCCGAGCAGCGCAGCACCGTCTCAGCCATTCTCACGGGCTTTCCCGGTCCCTTGGGGCGGCTGCGGCTCGGTCCTGCCGGGGCTCCCGAGACGGGCCCCGCGCTGTCCCGGACCCTCGTGTCCCGGGTATTACATACGGAGATCCACGTGGTCGTGTCCCAAGGGTGTTTTTCCTTCCACGTGGGTGGCTGTTCTGCACACCGAGGAGTGTCACTGAGACGGGGAGCCTTGCAGCTGCGGGCAGATTTCAGCTCTGCAGAGGCAGATATCCCGAACCCACCCTCTGAAAAATCTCCCTCTCCTTCCCCCCGTTCTATGGTTCTTTTGATGCTGAGCGTGGGGCTGACGCGGAGCCATGCTCTAACGCCAGTGCGGGTATTTCAGTGACCTCTCCCAAAATGTCCCAAGGGATTCTGTGTCAGTGGCCCTGGGATACCAGGACGCTCAAGTAGAAAAGAATGGAGCATCTCTCCTTGGGAAGAGGCCACAGACAGCCCCCTCGGAGTCGCTGGGGATGTCCCGGTTGCGAGAAACAGGGTATCCCCACCCCTAACAGAGCCGGGAATTCTTGTGCCCACACCGTCACTTGTTCGCGGGCTGTTGCAGGCGGCCGCGGTTGCGACTCTACGATAAGAGCAGCACAGCAACAGGGATGCAGAGATGCCTGCCAGACGCTTTCTCTGGAGGGAATTTCTTTCTCTGTTGCCTCTTCCCACCGTGACACTTTGCCCGTGCCCCGACGGTGGAGTAACGAGCAGAAGGGAGCAGGGCTTGGAGCTCCGCGAGCAGGAGACTGAAATGTCGCTCTGGGAAGGAAATGCTGTGTCCCTTCGATGTAATCGCCTCTCCCGATAAGCACCGACACAGGCGATCTATGCAGATGTGAATTTGATGATGCCATAAACGGAGAAAGGGGCCATTAAAACGACAAAACTCTGGACATATTGTAATAAAACGCACTACAACCCTGATCATTCCCGAAACAGCCCGATTCAGTGTCTAAGGCTCCATCAGTGAACCGCTGGCAGCCAGGCGGCAGCTTTTTGGGGTGAGACCCGACGCCAGCCCGAGCTGGCAGGGCTGGGGGCCGTCGGCCGTGGGATCGGATGAGAATCTCGGGGCTCCAGTGAAGGAACAGGATAAGGCTCCGGGGCAGCTCCGCGACTACCTGGAATGGCAGCCACAGAGCTGCTCCGCTGCTTTGCCGTTCTGACAGTGATCCAATTTGCCCACCCCCACAACAGGGAGGACTTGGGAAGACCGGGCCCCACCAGCCGTACCCTAACCGGGGTTGGGGGGCGAGATGGGGACGAGCCCCGCTTCCCCGTGGATAAATGCTTCGAAACAGCCTCTGCTGCCGCGGAGCTGCTCCCTGGACGCGACTCATGGCAGCTGCTGGGGATGGGAACACGCTGCACCGGGACACTCTTGTCTTAAAATAAGAGGGATCCCGATCCCTGGATGCCTTTGCAGCCCTTCAGGCTTCTTTTCGTTGTGACTGGCACAGGATTTGTCCTCCCTCCGGCCCTATCCAGCTATCGCGGCTTCTCAAGGAGGCTGGGGAGAGAGAACATATCTCTGAGCCAGGTTTCACCCCTTTTCTCCCCTCCGTCCTGCCTGCTCCCTCTCTGCTTTCGTCTCGGGTTTTCCCTCCAGCTCCAGCCCAGAGCTGTAGATCCGGGGGAGGAGTAGAGACCCTGGGACCAGACCCCCACACGGGAGCGTGGGCGAAGGCCTGATCTCTCCTTCTTTGCTTCCTCCCGTATTTTTCCTATTTCGTTAGATCCTGAGCGGGGATCTGCGACCCAACACCTCTCAAGATGACAAGTGCCTGACGGGGGACACCGTTCACAGGGAAATATCTTTTCCACCCAGGGCTGCCTCCTGGGCAGACGCTGGGCTCCCCGCCTTCCTCCTTCAGCCTCAGCCTTACTGCTTGATGTGGAAAAATATTTTCCGATACTATTCCGGGGGGAGTCAGGGCAGCGGCATGGCTGCGGGGAGGTGCCGGGGGCAAAACACTGCTGCACGCTGCCCGCTGCCGGTCCTCGGCAAAAATTTATTTTTCTGTGATTTAGAACAATCTCGGAGTGGGATGTGGAGGGATCTTCCCGTGTCCCTCCACCTTAACGACACGGAGCAGGAGCGTTGTTTGCAAGGGAAAGAAAAAGAAAAAAAAAAAAAAAAAAAAAAAAAAGCCAGATTGAAAGCCCTTTGGCGGCCATGGAGAGAGAAGGGAAGGAGGAATCGTGTGTTAGTTAGTCCGACCTGTGGAATTTATGACTCCCCCTAAGCACAGACATGATAAGGACTTAGAAAACATCTTGGATCTTTTCAAGCCGGCAGCCCCCGAGGCTTTGATGTAGATTACCTTGCAGAATAACCCAATACTTTTATCGTGGGGCTGATACTCCTCTTGTTTAAGCACATGCCTCTGGGAGGGGGTTAGATGCTGAACGCTCTCTCCCGAGCGGATTCGCGTTGCTGGGAAGAGAGCGGTGGAGTGAAGGTGGCACCTTGTGCCTGGCCGGGGCACCAGCACCGCCACGGGCCGGCCCTGCGGCCCCGGCCAGCCCTGCCTCTTTGCACAGGTGCTGCCAGGCTTGAGTTCACATAGCCCTGCGCCCCTTCAGGAAACAGGAGCGTAAACAGAGAAGAGGGAAAAAAAGTCGTATGATATACCAGAGGCTTCTGCAGCCACAGGCTGGTGAGGGTGTCCCCAGCCTCCCAGACCCAGTGGCTGGCACACCTCTGCTGGCCAAGAAAATAGCCTTGGTCGGATTTTATCACTTTTCTTCACTTGACTTTATTTTATTTTATTTTATTTTATAGTGTCACAGAGGAAGAAAGCCGCACCAGGGCTCCCCGGCTGCCTGCAGAGCGTTTGTACCTGGCCCCTGCTGGCATGTCCTGCCCGGGACGGGACGGCACGGCCGGGGCTGATCCGGTCACGGGAGCCGTGAGTCACCGGCAGAGCGCACCCGCAGGGCGGCCCCGACGGCGCGGGCCGGGCAGGGGCGGGGACGGTCCCTCTGACGGGAGAGGAGCCCAGGGCTGGGCTTTTGTCTCCCCTGCCCCCCAAGGACACCCCTCGGCCACCCACGGACTCTCCCCGCTGCACGCAGGGCCGCTGTTACCTTCCCCGGCAGCGCCCGGCACGGGATGCAGCGGGAGCGCGGTGCTCCCCAGCCTCACGATCTCGGCTTTGCGACGAGGCACGGCTGGCACGGGAAAGCCAGGCAGAGGCTGCCTCCTGGTCTCCCAGTCCTCGCCCAGAGCCACGTCGTTCCCCGGGAAACCGCAAGCCCCGGCCCAGCTGGTGGGATGGAACCACTAACACCAGTGTCGTCTCCCATGCCAAGCAAAACACCGAATCTGAGCTGTAAAGTGGTTTGCATACATTTGCCACCAGTGTGCCTGCCTCCCTGCTATGTCCCCCTCCCAAGGGCAGTCTGAAGGCTGATGCCCTCACTGCTTTCCTCACTGATTAATTTTCTACGTTTCCCAGCTCTGAAACCTTAGCAGGGAGGTGACGCATGCCCCTCGGGTGTGTCGTCTCCATCACAACACGTTAGTCTCGCCGATTTCCCCCCACCATTCGCTCTGCTCCAGCCCTTCCTTGGCAAGACACTATGGGGTGACTGCTCCACACCAATGTCCCCCTCAGCCTTGTGTTCCATGGCAAGCCCAGTCCTGCAAACCCCTTCAGCGAGCAGAGGCACAGAGTGATGCTGACCCGTGTAGAGGGTTTGTTGTTTGCAGACCATAATTGCCCACATCCCTGAAGGGTGCTTTGTGGATAATATTTCGTGCTAGCAAATGTGGGAGTCCAAAGCAGAGAAGTCCCAAGCACTTCTTTGGCCTGGCAGGGAGCAGGTCAAGGCTCCCACATGGAATCTTTCCTGATTGTGGGGCTGTAGGAAGGCAGAGGAAGACTCATCTATCTCCCTGGACAAACCTTTACCCCCTAACCCAAAACCTTAGTCCTTCTGGCTCCAAGGAGAAATTAGTACCCGACTGCTCTCCATCATCTCACGTTTGCTCCCAGCTATTTTATTCTAACCCCTGAGAGGGAAAATTGTCTCACTACTTTGGTTTTCTGATCTGAAAAGAAGTCCCAAAAGGAGCTGAAGGTAGGGCCAGGCAGACCCAGAGCCAGCTTCTCAGCTGTGGCCCACACTTCCCTCCCCCAGGCTCTCCTACATGACTCAGCTCCCAGGGACCAGCCCAGCCCTGCCTCAGTTTAGCTTCCCAGCCCCTCCTCACCCAGGGCAACCCTAGGCATAGGAGGCTTTTCCAAAGGAGAACACTTCACGTAGTTACTTCTCCAAGACAAATATATTGGAAACTAGAGCAAGGCATCTCCTTCTTTTTAGGATCTGAAGCCTCCAAGCCTCCTCTGAAGATGGGACAGCCATGGCACTGGCGGGACTGGAGGGCTGTCACTAGAAGTAACTTCTGGATTTTCTTCAGCCAGAAGACGCACAGAGCATGGAGAGAAAGGAACTCTAGTGCACCTGGAAAGAGGCTTCTCTGGGCTGCCAAAACTAAGTGTCAAAGCTTAGCTGTGGTGCAAAGGATCCTGAGCAGGTGTAGGCAATAGATGGCAGTAGGAGTGGGTCACTGTCAGGATCTCCTGTCTGTTTCCATCCCAGCTAAACAGTGTTTAAATGAACCCACTGGATCCCACACCTGTCTTTATGTGCCTCTGTGGAAGCGATCACAGGAGCACTACCCCTTTTTCACCTCTCTCCACAAACAGGTCTTCAGAATTCCTCCTCAGATGAGATCTGAACCAGATCGTGCCCCAGGGCACCCACACTTCTTCTAGGAGTGTTACTCTATCTGTTTTCTGGCACAACCTTAAACATATAAATTTTAATCTATCAGTGACCTATAAAGCAGGATCCCTGCCCTAAGCAGCTGCACTATTTATCTCGTTACAAGGCATTTCAGGAAATATGAATTCAGCCCAGGTCTCAGACAGTCTGCCTGGAAGGACTCCTGCTGGGCCATTCCTTAGTGCTGGGATGCTCACCAAGGGTAAGAAGGAGCTGGGCTCAGGTTCCAGATCCTTCTGAAGCCATTTGGGGACTTCTCAACCACAAATCTGGGTGTGTCTTTTTGTGCCTTTTTTTTTTTTTTTTTTTTTTTAGTTTTTTTTTTTTTTTTTTTTTAAGCTGTTTTTCTTTTCATGGTCTAATTAATTAGCCGTTGATGTGGGAGGGAAAGTGGCAGAATGTGAAGCCACTGAGCCACTCTGAGCGCTTGATCTAATTCTGTGTCTGCGAGAAGGGAGCTGAGATTTGGTGTATCCAGCTCCATGGGATCCACTCATCTTCTGTACACTTTGATTTTTTTGCCCCTGAAATAATTTTCAGCAGATGTTTTGACTCTTAAAACACAACTTGTCTGCAAATAGCTCTGGAGCAATTATGACCTTGGATTTTTTCATCTGTGGACATTTCACGGTGTCCTCCATGAACACGTGGACTGAAAGCCACTGCTGGCATCCATGACAGGGCCACTTCTGCTTTTCTCTTTTGGCTTAACACATGGTTAGTCCCAGCTTCTCTCAGAGGGGCCCCACAGAGCCCATCCCAGGTATCCCAAACCCAAAAGCGTGACGTGTTGGAAAAGCACCTGCAGTTTCTCTCGATCGGGACAGAGAAGGGTCTCTTACCTTTTTGGTCCCTGCTGCCTGTGACATAGGGACACGGTTGTTTGGGAAAACGCTCTGAGTTGGGGGGGGGCGGAGTGGTTTGTGCTTGTACTAGGTTTGTCCCATCGGTGCTACGAGGTTTTTGGCTGCGGAGTCCTTTTGCCCGACATCCTCATCCCTACTGTGCGGGTCTCGTGTATCTCTGGAGCAGACACCGCGGCTGTGCTGAGCGCCAGCCCCGCTCCTTGTCGCCCTGGGCGCTGTCCCCGCCAGGCGCGGTGGCGGAGCTCCACCTAGTGCCGGCTGCGGCGGAGGGACGGCATCCCGCAGGGACGGCATCCCGCTGCGACAGCTCCTTGGGACAGGACTGCGGGCTCCGACCTGCCCTCTGGCAGGCAGACGGGAAAGAGAATTCGAGCAGATTCCCCAGCGCCATCCTGTCTTTCGGCTTGGGTTGTCAGATTATCTTTCTCCTTATTTCTGTTACTGTCACGAGGGAGAGCTTGAATGTCCTCTGCCCTTCGGTTCTTTTAATTGACCTCAACCCTTCTATTGCTCTTCTTCCCGGATTAATGATTACTGAATCTTTGTCAGTCTGTGCCTAACTTAAGGCATCCACCTTAGACTTAAGGTATCTCTGCTGGAGGTCTTCAAACAAGCTTAGCTCTCTCCATTTACCGCAGGGGGAATTCATTACTTTCTCCTGGCAACGTGCTTCTGGAGGCACAGATTAGGGGTCTGCATCCTAATGAGAAAAAGGTGGGCATTTCCCTTCAAGAATCGTGAAACTGATCCCCAAACAGCACTGTCTGTGGCTCTGCACATGCCTCAGGAAAGGACCAACACCTTGCTAAGTTACGTTGGAAGCCCCCTGGAAAGAAAATGTCCTAAAAGAAATTATTTTTCACTCAATATCTCCTGTAGCTTTGCTCCATCCAACTCATCTTTGAGGAGAAGCAGATGCACAATTTACTCCAGGTTTAGCCCCTACAAGAGGGTTTTTCTCCTGATTGCTCTTCTCCATGGAGTGTTGCCTGAGCTGCTTTTCATGCGTGAATCACGAGAAGCTGTACTTGCTCCAAGGTTCTCTATTTGCCTTTATATTCCCAAGTCTCAGCTCAGAAGGGATGGTGGGGCCAGATGATCTATGTCCAGTTCTTTCCAAGTCTTGTGGATAAACATGTGATACAACTCCGTGATATGTTTTTAAGTATGTGGGATTCTCATCTGCTCCTCTTTGAGCCAAGTTCACAGCTGCCTAGTTTCTAGGGCCAGCCAGGCCTGGAAGTGACTAATTCAGCATTAGGTTCCTCTAAATTTGAAGGCTGAAAACTCTTCTGCAGGAGATGCTTAAGTCTCACTGTCAAGCTGCTGCAGGCTGTGTGCTAACAGTGCTAGACAGTGACATCTTGCAGATGAACATTTTCAAACTGTTACAAGTATATTAAAAATAATATATGCTTTCCAGAGAGTGCAATGTTAAAATTTATTTCTGGCTAAATATCTCCAAATTGCTCTCCAGCAGTTTGTATCTGATTAAAAAATTGATGATTCATTGGTAATTATTAATAACATTAACAAAAATATACAAATCATAATCACTGTATTATATTATTTTCAGACATTGTTAGTAAAGAGCAGCTTAATTTCTGTGATAGCATATTCTATCCAAACAGTTATTAATTTATAAGACATGGCTCTGAAAAATCCTAACTGAAGTTAGCACCTTGTAAAATGTAAAAGAAGAAAAAACAATTAAAAATTACATTCTCATCTTGATCCATTGTGATATAGACAAACGTATTCTATTAGTCATGAGGAAAGTTGCATTTAGAAATTCCTAAACCTCATAATGAAAATAGCTGTGTTTTTAACTATACTGAAAACACATCAAGCCTCTGGGTGTTTTTCTGGGAGTCTGTGAGAAAATTAAAGAGACGTATTTTCATTTAAATGCAGCAGTGTTCATACACCCAGGCTGAATTCTGTGGGTTTGGAGTGAAGTGATGATAGTACACTCCTAAATTAAGGAACATAATTCCTTCAAAATTAAACTTTTTTTATTATTATTTTTTAAATTGCTATTAAAACACACAAAGCCCCATTAATGGAATTAGCTGTAACTCAGCTGAAGTGAGACTTTGAGCTGGAGACTGCCACCTGGATTTTCCAGACCAGGGAGGTAGAAGGTTATCTCCAAATATGACTCCTCCTGGTTACTTTAGATGCTTATTTTAGGTAGAAAAGAATCCCTCACTGTGAATGCCCATCTCTCATCAGCAGCTGCAGAATGTAGCCTGGCTGAGTAGAGGCCACATAAGCAACCAAATCTTGATAAAAATGAGCTCACCAGAAATGAACACCCAACAGCTACCTCACAGCAATTGAGATGTCCAGGGTGGGACAGTTACACTCTATCAAATTAAAAGCTCCTTTGAAACAAGACTGATGGAACAGTAAAATTTGGATGTCTAAAATTGGTGACTCCAATAGGTTTTTTTCCCCAACACTTCCTGACACCTGGAGATCAAGATGTGAATGGCACTTCTGGAGATCACATCAGCTTTCTTTAGCTGCATAGTTGATGCTTGTAAACTTTGTTGACTAAAATAATGTGGATTTTCTCATCTTTGCTTGCAATGTGGCAAGAACAGTATGAATTCAATACCTTGATTGGGCACTATTTACACAACACCTGGAAAAGTGATATTCAGTTGGAGAGAGGCAGCAAAGAAGCCTGTCTTGCTATAGATGTGTTTGCTGAATTCAAAAAAATGAATTACACCTTCTTCTCAAAATGTCACATAAATACCGACTGGCTCACAAGAAATACAAACAGTGCAGCAGTTGGTAACAATTTCTCTTCTTAGAGCTGACTTATCCTACAGAGAGTTTATGACAGTACTGAAACCAAATCCACAACACAGTTTATTTTTCAACCTGAGGGTCTTCGTGCTGGAGCACAGCTGAGGACAGCAAGGATTCCTCATCCCTGCTTACACAAGGTTTAGTTTTGATGCTGGAATGGTGTGTAGCACTGTTTTTCCTCATATTATGGTAAACCTAGAATTGGGAAGAGGAAATAAAAGATACATTCTGTTACTGTGTATTGTGTTTGGAAAACTTCTCCCCATGAAGCAGGCACTGAGAAATAGTGTGTCTAGGCCAGCATCAATACTCGAGTAAGAACTGCTAGTTTGGAAAGCAATTGTTTATCCTCCCTGAAGAGGAGATAAACATCTGGTATGGATAGATCAGGACTTCCTCAGATCATCTTTATTATTTTGACCTTTGAGAATGACATACAATATTCTATCTGTGAGGACATGGAATGGTGATCCCTCATGAGACCCCCTGGCCCATGCTCAGCTCCCCTTCCATGGCAGCTATCAGCATCACCAAAGCTGACTGCACTGGCTGCTGCACAAGAGAAGCCCATCACCTCAGCACAGACTGAGAGACTCCAGCTTTCCAGAGTCCCAGCACAAGCAGCAGGAGGAAGAAAACCCTCATCAAGAAGATCAGGATTCTTTCTGATGGCAGAAAAATATGCCCCAAGCTCTTACATGGATCCATGGGCAATGTATCCATAACAGAGTTGTGTACTTCAATAGAAAGCAGGAGTCTATCCCTCAGCTCATTGTGATCTGTGGAGCTACATATAAACCCCACAAAACCCCAAACCCCAACCCAGACATTGTTCACATGTTCCTTTTACTGTGTTTACTTACTGCTCCTTCGGCCTCAGCCAGCTGACAGGCCAGAGAGGAAGCCAGGTGAGAAAAAGAGGGTCTTTTCCTGGAGTCAAGAGCCCAACAGGACTGCATCATGCAATAGCTGCAGAAGAAAAGACATGGCACAGAAAACGTGATAGCTCTTGGACTCTCTGTAAGTGACCACATGGAGTTGCAGGACTTGAATGGAGAATCATGGGAATCAGAATGACTTTATAGAAAGAGACCAGAATTACAGTGCTGCATCAGATGAAAAGAAGCAGAAAGATAGGGATAAAAGGGTGAAATGATCTTACAGTGGCTTAATCAGTGTCCTTAGTAAAATTCTTGTTGTGGTATGATACATCATGACATGATGCTTGTTTTCCAGGTTCCATAGAGAAAATGTTAGGAAGACAATGTCTGTCTGTCACTGGTGCTAAACCTGCTCCTTGTGGACTATGTAATCTTAAGTAAACTTTTCACAGCAAGTCTTTTAGTGTAATTTGACATCACAAAATTCTTTCTAAAATTTAAACACCACTTTAGAAATACTGCAGCTTCATCAGTGCCTGACTGCTTAGGTCCCTTGCAAAGTTACTGGGACAATAGGCTCCCTGATATTTAAACCCCCCTCAGCAATCTTTCATGGGTTAATCTTTCAGATTCCCCTGTACTTTTAATGCCATTACAGCCTGTATGTGGTGAGGGTAAGAACTGCAGTGTCACAGCAAGGCACTCTGTCCCCAGAGCATCTGTGAAACGCCTGCCAGAAGAGCTCAGCAAACCCAAAGTCCTTTCCTTTTCTCCATGTTCCAGACCTCATAAATCTCTGTCACCTTCCCTTCTCTTGTTCCCTGGAGCCCACCTCTAGGTGGAGTGCACCTAGACACAGAGGCACAGGATGAAAATAATGTGCTGAGAGCACCAAATTAGCTTCCCCCCAACGCTTCCTTAGCAGAGTTTTTATCTAAGAAGATCCTTAGCCACCTGGAGCTGAAACAAAGCTGGTAAAGCTCAATCTAAAAATGAAGTTTAGGAAAGAACTCACCAAAAATTTAGTCAATATGGGAAAACAGGGGTTCTTTTTGGAAAAAAAAAACAAAAAACAAAAAACAAAAAACCAAAAACAAACAACAAAAAGAAAGAAAAGAAAAAAGAGAAAAAGCAAAAGCAAAAAAAAAAAGGCAAAAACCTGTGATCTGAGAATAAGAAGTTCCCTGGGGGAAGAAGGTACAACCAAATCCATATAATAAATATGTCCTGTCAAATACACATAACCTTTAGTGTTGGTCACTTCTGCTTTATAACAAAACCTGCAGGATCAGGCAGCCTTTGTTAGATTTAGAGGAAGATCTGAAATTTTGCATCTAACTTTGGGTGAGTTATAGAGTACAATAAATAAAAGGTAATTCAAACAGTGACCTGGTAAGTATAAATTCTCTTGCTGTGCATCACTTGGAAATACACTTACACATCTTTCGTAGCATAATATGGCTGGTCCATTTTAAATCCGCTTTGTATTAATTTGTAGAAATTTGTGTCAACCTGAATACCAGGGTAAGGATTTACACCTGTGGAAATTATTGGAGAATATGTGTTAATTCAGAAGCTGCCAAACCAAACATTGCCCTTTGGCCCCATTGTCAAACATACCCAAAGAGAATATTTCCCACAGCAGTATTCCATACGACCACACATCACTCTTCATGGTGTACGTCCTCTCAAACAGGCTTTCAGGAGCCATCCATTTGACTGGCAATCGAGCCTGCAGACAGCAGGATGGAGGCCAGGTCATGCTGTGATACAGGCTGTGACACAGGCTGTGACACAGGCTTTCTGGGTGCTCCTCACTGCCAGCAGGATCAATTCATGCTTGCTGTGTGCAAAGCTGTGTCTCTGCCAGCAATCCCTGGACATTCCCATTGCAGAGAGAAATAGACACTCCTAAAGAGCCAATCCATCTCATCCATTTTAGATGACTATTTCAGGAAGAGATGAGCTCAGGCCTGGAAGAGCCACCTTCCTTCCTCTGGCTCCAAGCGTAGAGTAGCCCAGATGGAGATGTCCACACTGAACTTCTTCACAAAGCCAGAGGGTCTGGCACACCCCCACACAAATGCTGTTGTCCTACACTGTTATTGCTCACAACAGTAAATAACTCCCAGTGCTTCCATCAGTGGGTGCTTTAGGGAGAGCATGGGTACCATCTCATTTCCACTACCAGCTTGATTAGTTTAATTATAATCTAAGAAATTGCTTTTGCCTAGGGCAGGAAAAACAGATTTCTGCATTGCCCATACAGATATCCACAAAGCTAACAAGGAATTAAAAAATTTGAACCTCTTCTTTCTTAGTTGCTTATAGTTATTGCAATGGTGTGAAAACCAGAGAGCCCTCATGAACTCACATTGCCCCTGACGATGTAGTTGGAGTCGTTCATGACATCTCTGGCCAGGCCAAAGTCACATATTTTCACCACTTTCCCATGGGTCACCAGTATGTTCCGGGCAGCGAGGTCTCTGTGAATGCACTTAGAAGGAAAGGAAAGGAAGGATTAATGCTCCACAGCATTTGGTGTCAGAGGTGGACAATTCCCTGCTCTCTGAGCTGGCACCTCCTTCCACTTCAGCAGTTTGGAGAATGGCCAAGCTGGACACTCCCTGGCTGCTGGTGGCAAGGAGACAGGGCCAGAGCAGGCACAAATGTGCAGTTGCTTTGTACTCAGGGTGCTGCCTAAAACTGCAACCCAGTCTTTGCTGTTAACCCAGGGAAGGAGGCATAGTTCAAGCTTGCCACTGAGTGGCTCTGTTCTTCAACCTGCCTTTTATAAAGTGACTTATTTTTGGCATCTTTTCTATCTGAAAAATTTGCTACCCTTCACCATACCGATTTGGACTCAAGAAATTCCATTCCTTTGGCAACTTGATAAGAGAAGCAAAGAAGGTCTTCAAAAGTGAGCACATTAAAATCCTCTTCTTCATCCACCTCTGTGCTTGTGTCCTTAATTTTATCTGTACAAAATAATCAAGAGTATGAGTTTTCCATGGACATCTTAATTCTCTGATTAATTCCACTGACTGTTGTAAAGGTTTTCACATGCTCCTACCAAGAAAAACATTATAAAGAGTGTCCACCTTTTTTTTGTCCTTCACTCAGATGCAAAATAAAGGTGTGTATTGTCATATTCAAATACTATGTATAGCTTGATCAGAAACATAAACCTCTGATCTTAAGTGTTGTTGAATCCTGCTCCAGCAAAATTCCTGCCAGGTCTGAAGAGAAACATATGATAGAAAGAGGCCTCTTTTGTCATGGAATCTAATCTAGTCATATCAACAACACAATAAATACAATAATAACAGAATTACTGAAGAGGTAATCAGTTAATCTCTTACCTTCCTCAGAAAACAGCACAATCCCATTTGATTCCAGTGTTACATTTATGTCTTGACTTCTTTGTGTGGCTTCAAGCTCATCCTCTCTCCATAGAGTTGTGTTCACACTGCACTTCAGGTGAGTCCCTGTCCTGGAGAGAGAAACACATTTTCAAAGGTTTCATACAATGTATCACATTATCTTCTACAAACAAACTCTTTTGCAGTGAAAAACATGAACAGTTACTACTACTGAAAATCTGGACACAGACATGACTCTTCTCAAAACTGGAAAGAGAAACAAGAGATTGATTGTCTTCTGCAGTCTCCATAAGGAGAATCAAATCTCAGTTCCTCCCAAGGCATTGCTTAATAAAGTATGTGAAGGCACATTCTCAAGAATTCAATAATTTCACCAGTGTACAGCACAGCTTAGAATGCAGCTTAAAAAAACAATAGCAGTTTTTAAAAGTATCAAGCTGTCACTAAATTCTTTACCTGGAGTTTTGGTCCTGATGGATATTGTGGTAAAAGCTGAAGTTTTGCTGTTTTAAAAGATCTGTCAATGTCCAGTGAAACTTTTCTCTCTTGCTCCTTAAGTAGTTCAGAAGGTCACCATAGCAACAGTATTCAAATATCAAGTAGATTGGTCCTGAAATAGTTGGAAATGTAAATGCCTGCTGCTATTTATAGCACCCTCCCCATTAAAGCCCTAATGCTGCTTCATTTTCTGTCAGGATTAATCTGTATTAAAACATCCCAAGCATCTTCCATTCCCAGGCAGATAAACTGTACTGATGGGCTCGTAATGAGAATTTGTTTACTGACTGTAATGTCCCTTGGAAGATCAGTGTAACTTCATCCTTGTGGTGCATCTCTCAAACTGTGTTGCAGATCCCTATGGAAACACTAAAATCCTTGCCCATCCCAATGGCAATGGGGAGGACATACAGGCTATAAAGATGCAAAGTATTTTCTAAATCATGCAGAATTCAAGCAAAAGATGATCTCTGCTAATTATCTGGATGGTATGAATTTGTATCCTTTAACCTACATCCTTCGGTCTATCTGTGCTAACTTCATGCTCTGGAAATATCTTTTTTTTTTTTTTTTTTCCCAAGAAGGCCTCCTGAAACCCAAGAGTACTTGCTGAGGGGACCTAAACAAGGGATAGCCCTTGCAAGAGGAGGTGTCTGAGTAGAGCACTGGTCAGGCCACTTTCTCAAGAAAGAAAAATACATCCAATTCCTGACCCAGGTAGGCTTGGATAAAAACCACGACCAGCCAGCAGGAGCTCAGAGTGGTCACATATCACCCTGAAAAACCTCACACTGCCACCACCGCTTCTGGCCCAGAAAGACTGAGCATAAATCTGTGGACATTTCTGTCAGAAGGCCACTGTCAAGCAAGGCAGAGCACGCTGCAAAAAGCTGTAAAGTCTCTCAGCGAGTGGATGAGAAAGTCTTGAGAACCACGTAAATGCTTCTGAAAATGGCATTTGGATATGGCTGGAAGTGTTCCTGCCCTACCCTACCAGAATAAGCAGGTTTTCCCTGCAGCTCTCCTGCCCACACCATCACATCCTGTCCACTGTTCTGGAAGGCAGTAGCAGTCTGTATAGTTTTAAATCAGCCAAAGCCACTAAGAACAATCTATTTCTCTGCTTTCCTCTTACCCCTCACAAGTCTATGCCTGACAGTATTGCTGCTGATGTAAACTGAGGAAACAAAAGTTAACTGTTCTGCTTGTTCTTTCTGACTAAATAGATGACCACGATGGAAAATCTGTCGTTTTTCAGTGTCAGGTGTTACAGCTCATGATACAGACCTACACTGGGTAAAGTCCTGGCATTTCCCCCAGCTGACCTGTTCTTTAGCCTCTCTTCACCCACTCTTGTTCACTATTGGACTGGCCAGAGAACCAGTTCTTGGGATAAGAGTAGCTGTTTAAATTACCTCAATAATAACATGAGTAATTAGTGATAATATCTTGCTACTTTCAGCTTAGCTCACCTTTGCTTTTTTTTTTTTTTATTATTATTCTGTTTTGTTTTTATATTAGGTCTTTTAAAAAGGTTGTACCTCTTTCCATTATTTACTTCTCTCATGAATTTTTTTGTGTCCCTCCTGCCCCTGTTATTTTTCAGTTTCTTTTGTTTCCTCGTCTATCTTTTAGCTATTTTTATCCATTCATGGGTGAGCCACATGAATAAAAAAAATAAAGTTATAATTTCCTATGTGAACATAAACATGTGTACACAAAAGTCCATGACACCAGATAAGCTTTTCCTTTTCACTTAATAAACTGGCTCATACCAGTGCCATCACCACCCTAACAGGAAATCTTATTCTACAGAGGGACTGTTGTATCACTTCCTGCCAGTATAATCAGAAACTACCCTTTTCTGTACACATGCATGGCCTTAAATTTGCTTTCAGTTCATCTTCATCTTATTTTGGGCCAGCACAGAACAGCAAAATTAGTCCTCATTATTCTGGTGGTTTTAATTGGTACTTTTCCACAATTTCAACTTACCTGATACAGTACAAGCTCCTAGTAGGTTGACAATGTTTTCATGGCTTCCAATGTGAGTCATCATTTTCAGCTCAGACATTAGAGCATCTTTTTCTGAAGCATCAGGTTTTTCTGTAAAATAATAACACAGATTTGGAAATCTCTGGCAAAGAAATGAAAATTTAAATGGTTGTGATGCTTTGTCACATGTGAATCTTCATTTCAAATTCATAGGACTGACAGTACATTTGAGAACATCCTAAAAAAACCTTTTCAAAGGTGGAAACTAAGTTTGTGTGTGAGTGCAGATCATTTGAAAGCTTGGGAAAGCAGCCATTAAATGTCAACATTTGTCATTCTTGGGCTGGCTAGGAATTACAGCAATATATTGAAGTGTTCCCAAGTACAGAAGAAATGGCATTCAAGCCTGTTGCAGAGAAATGTTAAGATGAAAAAATGGCAGCCATATGGCACACAACACCTGAGAAGGTCACCCTGTGTTTCAGTAACAGCTTTAGTGTTGTTTTTCAGTGAGCATTTGGTGCTTATGATTTCAGTGAATTGGGTATGTGGACCAAAATGATCAAGTTGAGCTTCCATGAAGACAACCACAAAGGAGTGGACTGAAGAAGCATAAAACTGATGCATATGTGGAAATGGGAGATAAACCTGAATGGCAGTGCTGGCAGGAATTTTGTGGGCACACAGGTGGGCAGGATTCTGGTATCAGTGTGAAGCTCATTCCAATATATATCAAAAGGTGGGTGAGGTGGATACCGCTCTCTTTTCCAAAGTGACAAGTCAAAGGATGAGAGGAAACAACTTCAGTTTGTGCCAGGGGCAGATTAGATTGAATATTCAGAAAAACGTCTTTGCCCAAAGGGTTGTCAAGCACTGGAACAGGCTGCCCAGGGAAGTGGTTGAGTCACCATCCCTGAATGTATTTAAAAGACGTGTAGGTGTGCCACTGAGGGACATGGTGTAGTGGTGGACTTGACAGTGATGGTTAACAGTTGGACTCAGTGATCCTAGAGATCTTTTCCAGTGTAAACCACACCAACATTCTGTGAACAGGGTTGTGACACAGAGGACACAGCAAGGCAGCCCTCCTCTGCTTGATTTCAGGGAGACTTGCTCCTGGACACTGCTTTTATGAGGAGTCAAGACAGCTTGGAGAGAGGCCAGACCATAACAGAAAGGAGTATTTGAGGTTTAGTAGCCTTATTCATCAGAAGAGGTAGAAAGAAACTGTTTTGTGCCATTATCAAAGAAAAGACTACAGGAAACTGTGCTGGAGGTTTTGGAAACAAGCTAGCTCAGACACAGCAGGAAAAGGGCTTGCCACAGCTGGACAGCACTACAAGAAAAAGGGGCCTTACACCAAAGGTCATAGTCACAAACATGAGCAATAGGGTAATTTGCACTGGGGATTTGGATTTCTCCTCTGTAGAGGCTCCATACTTCCCCACACAACACAGATCTTCTGTAGTGTGTATGCAATGTGCTGCTGGATGACGGCACTTCAGCAACACCTTTCCAAACTGAAACAGGGTTTTGAAAGCACTTTGGAAGGATTTCAAAGCCAAGCATTTGTGAGATGTAACTGCTGAAAGTTTTCTATATAAGAGGGAGTTCTAATGCCTCTTCTACTTCAGAGATAGTAGAATACATCACTGCTTGTGGGAAGCACCAGAGTTTATCATACCTTTTAGCATTTTGACTGCAACCTGGACTGAATCTCCTGCATTGTTAATTCCATAAGCTGTTGCATTCACCACTTTCCCAAAGGCCCCAGAACCAAGGACCTGTCCTACAAGACACAAAATGCCAGTATTATCTGCTGCTGGTACAGCACAGACTACTGCTCCAGTTTTTGGATTTACCTTATGAATTGCTCACCAAATTCCAGATTTTCCCTGGGAAATTCCCATTTTATATCATATTCAAATTCTCTGAAGTTGATGTAGATGTATTCATTATCTGATGGCCCTATCATCTGTATCATTCGCCACTGGCTTTCATATTTGAATTGCTTTGGAAGAAAAAAAGGCACAATGAAATAAGTCTGAGAGAAGAAACAGCCTGGTAGGAACAAAAAAAGGATGGTCAGGTGTTTGTGTTTGCTTTTACCTTTTTGTATTTAAGAAAAATGATTACAAACACAAAAGCGATCAAGAGGAGAAAAAATCCAACGGAGACATAGAATGCAGCATTGTCCAGGGGGGAAGAAACAGCTCCTGCAACTTTAAAAGACACACATTACTACCCACTGAAACAGAGTTTGTGTGTACAGCTAAAAATGCAAACAGAACCCATGGTTGGTTCTGGCGGTGTGCAGCCCTCTCACATCTGAGCCTCCTCTGCGTGGGGAGTGAGATGCAGCCATATGCAAAGCATAATGGGCAGTAGGCATTAAGTTCTAGGTAATTCTGACATCTTTTTTCACTTAAAAAAAAAAAAAAGAAAGAAAAAAGAGAAAGAGCTAAATCTGTTAATAAACCTAAGTGCATGGAGGTGTTGCTGTGATCCTTTGATTGAACTTTGTGAGCATAAATAGGAATAAGGAAGATTGGTAGATGAGCATGCAAACATGAGACCTACCCTCGTATTTTGCTTGTTTTTAAATGCATAAATATTATGATTCCTTTCTATTCTAATTTCAACATGAATGCTCAAACTCTGATGGAGGTCACAGCTTCTGTCCGCTGTAGTTAAAACCACCAAACTGCTTGCTCATCATAGCAAAGAAAATCCCTGTACTGCACATACCTGGGTGTTTCAAAACTATTCCTGGTGCAACATCATGTTCCCTCTAACTGCAAATATTTTTCTCTATGGAATACATATGGTGTTACAAGTACAAAGTGCAAATAATCATACTGACTTTCTAGCTCAAGAAGAAAATAATCTGTCATTCCCTTGACAAGAAGAGAGACTACTTAACCAGGATTTAACCTCCTGTCACCTGCCTACAGCAGTTTAAGAAGGTCTCTTTCCCAGTACTCCTGTTTTCCAGACAGGGATTGACTCTTCAGTGGATCTGTTGGCTCAGCCATGACCTTGCTTGGGTGTGCAGTGACCTCCATGGGGTGAGAAATGCCTCCATGGGCATTTCTGGCAGCACAACAAGGACCTGCAGGAAAGTAGCAAGAGATAGCACATGCCACCAGCTACAATATTGCTTTTAGCTCTTGCCAAAGATGATTCTTTCAGATTTCATGTAGAGCTGAACAAGGTAAAACAAGAAATCAGCCTCAAACTTTGACATGGCTCCATCCTGCACTTCCTATTTGTTTCTGTTTATTTTAATGAGGGAGGTCACTGCTTTGGGCCTAGAGAAAAGAGAATTTTGTCTCACATTCATCCACCATTTCTGATACTTTGTACATACAGAGCTTGTGTTTTACCTGCAATGCCATTGCACAGTTACCCATTTAGCCAAATAAAAAGTATTGTAGGTTCTACCATGCAAGCTTTAGTTGAGAAAACCTGTGCTAAAACACTGTCTTGTGGTACCTGACAGGTTAATGAAACTCTTCTCACAGGCTGAACCAGCTGAATTGTTTGCACAGCACTCCACTGAGAAGGTTGTTGCTGTCTCCTTTATATATAAAATACTGCTTGAAATCCACGACCCCAGGGATCTCCTCTCTGGCAAGAAGTTCTGAATCCCCTCTGTGATTTCCTCTGTGCAACTGAAAAAGGAAGCAGAATGGTTTTGATTTTAAGCTCACGGTGACATTTGCCAGGGGAGAAGGTGGGAAGTTTCAAAACATGTCTAATGTCTGTGTTGGAATAGGAGAAGAGAAGAACCTTGGGTTTTGTCAGTGATAGAGTGGGACTTCTGGCCACTTACCACTCTAAATTTTGGTGATGGACATGGCAGGGTTAGCAGGGACTGAGCTACCTCCTCCACCACTGCCTTGGCAGGGTACTTGCACCTCCTGAACTCTGGAACCTCCCTTGATTTCACAACTGACACAAGCCCCCCATACCTCATCTATTCCCACTGGTTTCATATTTGCCTCAAACATTCAAACCACTGAGCAGCTGCAAATGAGCCACTGCTAAAACTATAAATGCAATATTAACCCAGAGTGAAAGTTCTAGCTCCTTTCCCTGAAGGAAATTCCCATGCCATTTCACCCATGAAGTTTCTCTCACTCATGATGGAGAGTCTCCATCCACCCAGATGGAGGGCATTAATGACTTATTTAAAGCCTGATAAAAGAAAGAGGGAACTTTACACTTGAGGGAAAGGAGATCCACATAGATAATTTTGACTTCTAGCTTTTCTATCACAATCAATTTGCTGTCTAATTTACTCTCCACATAGATAAATGAGGAGACAAGAAATAAATTAAATTTATTCAGCTCTACTCATAGCACTAGCTTCTACATTTGCAAGTTCCCCAGAAAAGATATGTCATCACATTTTCTTTCCAGAAAGATGATTTAAGGAGTACTTTAAACCCACTAGCTGCACGGGGGTTTTTTCCTCTTCCATTTCTGCATGAACAGATTGATATAAGAATGCCTTTTAAGAGGTATGGATAAGAAAATTGTCTAGGTATTTTTTTATGTCTAGCTAAAATAAATACTTAAGAGTTTATCCACAGTCTTACAAAGGAAAATTTGACTTAGTATTCTTCTGCACCATGGGATTATTAGTTTCTTGGCATACCTAAAATAAAAACTGCAGAGTTCACAAATCGGGTCAAAGCTGTTTCAACATTTTTTTGAATTTTAGAGCCTGACTCATTGCCCCAAATAAATAGAGGAAATGGAGACACTAACTTTACTGGAAATACTCTCACTAACTTTACTGGAACACTCTCACTGGCTTTAGTGGCTTTGGTAACAGGTCACCATAGCAGGTCTTTTAACCAAAGCTTGACCAGTTAATCAAGCCTGTATTAACCAATGCATTCCTTTATATAACTTTGACAGGCTAAGATAAAACTTAGATTGGACTTTGTTACCACCTAACTGTTGATATAAACCAAGTGGGGTCTATTTTGGTGTAAAGATCCCGAGATACACATCTTTATAGACTTCATTTGATGGCAACAAAAAACCAGGAAAACTTCCCCTGATTTTGGTGAGCTGGTTCCCCTGGAGTAGGGCAATCAGTTAAATGCACACAGTTAATTGTGCATTTTACATTTAATCTGTTACAGGCTGGTCTCCATTTAATCAAGGATAGCTCAGATGGTCTTTGCAATGAATAAAAGGAAAGAAAGTTATTTACTTGGATGAGTTCAATTCAAGACAGTTTCTCCAAACCCAGGATGAGGCAGGGTAGCCTTCAGCAACACAGGAAATCTGCTTGAATAATGGCTGCATCCTTATTTCAGGCTTTCCTGCAATAAGACAACACACAGCTTAAGGACATGGCTTAGTGGTATGTTTGAGAGTGCTGGATTAATGATTGGATTCTGTGATCTCAAAGATCTTTTTCAGCCTAATGAATTCCATGATTCTGCAAGACATTTTCTGTCAGCACTTCAAGTGACAAAACCCTGTGCACTTCTGTGGCAATGCTATCTACATCTGCTGAGACCAAGGTCTGCTTCTGTTTTCAAAATAAAAAACTGCATGCCACAGTGAGAGCTGAGTTTAGCTCACAGTCCTCCTCCTTCCTTGGTTTTGTGGATGGCAGTGGGGCAAGGCAAGGAGAGCAGCCACTTCTCTGTACGGGCACAGCCAGACCAAAACAGTAGCAGAGCCAAAATTAGAAGTCTTGACTTCTACTTTTCTGACTCGGACTGAGCAGCTGGCCCTAGGACTGCCCTGGCACCAAGGTTCTGCATGTCCAACTAGTACAAAATGTGCACAGAAGATCCTTGTATAAGTAATACATCACAAATAAAGCCCCTAGACCTGGAGAAAGGAAGAGATGCTGCAGTCCTGTGGCAGAACTGAGATATCTGAGAGCATTGGTCAAGACTGTGCATGTGTGTGACTTGTGGGCAGGGGTGTGTGAGGCACTGCAGCCCAAACAGACGAGTTACACACCAGAGGATCTCCACACTAACTACAGTAACTCATAAATGCCATTAGGGAAAAAAAAAAAACTTCATAAACATGGCATAGAAAGCTAATTCCTTATGCGGATAAGAATTTCTTCCCAACCCTATATTTCCTGTGGTTTCTGTATATGTCACATATGTTCCAGCTTTGTAGAGATAGAATGAAGTTACTGTATTTTACTGAGTTCCTAGGCTTGTAATTTTCTTAAGAAACGTTAATTTTTTCAGTATGCAACTAATTCCTCATATTCTGTTTATGGTAGACTAAAGGGAAGAAAAAGATTAATAACTTTCTCCTCCTTTCTCAGTTCTCCATCTCTAACTGACACAAGAAATACAACCCACAAGCATCCAGTGCCTTTCTCTGACCCAGTGCCTGGATTTCAGCGGTGTGATGCAGTGTGAAGAGAATCATATTTTTGTCTTTTGATCATCCATTTTTAACAATAAATCTATGTAAATGAAATAGGGAATATGAATTTTTTAAAAAAACATAATAGCTCCATTTATACCAGTGACACAATCCCAGACTTTGCCATACCTTCAGCAATAGTTTTGTTACTTACTTCTCACATACAGAGTGAATTTTTTTGTTGCAACTGCATCATCATTTTCAGCATGAAATACATATATCCCAGACTGGTGCTGATGGTTGCAGAACTTCGATGAAATGCTGTGGAACAAAGTCAAAAAAGGGAAAAGAACAAAATATTGACTTGAAAAATATTTCAAATGCAGTCAAGATTAATATATAGGTTTGAAACAATTCTGCATCTTCTCATGAAGAATACAAAGGAAATTGGTTTTGCTTAGGGACTATAAATCCCAGAATCTAACTGTGCTGGTGAGAAGAATTTTTCCCCTGGAGTACTGATTTAATTCTTCATTTTTTCTCTCTGTTTCTAGAGTGCATGCAGGCTGTCAAGCTGTGATTTTGTTACTAATTCATTGGAAGACAAGACACACCCAGGCACATCTGCTAAGACCAGCAAAGGATCAAACTTTCTTCTCTCCAAGGACCTTTGATGGGAGTTTCTAGCTGATGTGATAGATTGTGTTAGGAAGCAACAGTGACAGGGAGGAACACAAGAAGCAAACATTCCAAATGGAAAGATCTCACACAGACTCAGGAATGGGACCATCATCATAAGTTCATTGTCAATGAGATGAAACACCAACCCTCAAGGTAGCTCTGCAGAGGGAAGACCAGCCTCCTACTGATGCCTACGGCCTTTAAGCCAGTGGATGGCAGAAAACCAAGACCCAAACCTTGCAGGAGACATCTTGTGACAATGGAGATGGCCAGGAGGGGCTCTAACAAGTCTCTGGGCAGAAACTAACATCAGAGAGCTGCAGAGACTTAAAGATTCATGCCTGACTGTCCTGTTGAGTCACTGGTTTATGGGACACGAGATGAGGCAGGGAGAAGGGAATATGCCATTTTACAGTGATGGTATCCTACTTTGTTTTCAACTAGATTATTGCTATCAGGACAATTGTCAGCTTTGAATAGCAGATAACGCACTTCATCAGCATCAGAAGAGCAACCCAAGAAAACCTCTCTTAGGTGTAGTTGCTGACAATTTGGGGATAGATGTTTTTGCTGACAACTCAATGATAACCATGTTGTAGGTCCCCAACTCTGTTTTAGGGATAAAGGCAAGCAGGAACATCAGAGAGTTCAAAGAGAGAAGGAAAAAAAAAAAAAATCCAGACAGCCCATATCAATAATATGCAAAGTAGGAGAAATCAGTAATGAGATCGATCTAGAGAACTAAAATTGGGGTATTTCTCCTTAAGCAAGATACATACAAAGGCATAAAGTATCACCTTGAAATTCTAAACCAGGAAAATTCCCCTCAAAGCCATTGGCAATTTTGTCTTTTGACTAAGGTCATACTTTCATATAGTTATTGACTTTTGAATGTCTTAATCTGAAATGGCCTTAATAATGTCTCTGAATTTATGGATTTTTTTAAAGTCAGAACCCTTTTAAGCTGCCTCAAAAAAGATACTGAAGACAGGGGGAAAAAAAGGACCAAACAAAAAATAATTAGTAGCTTTTGAAATCCCAAGGATTGTATCCTAACGAAATTATTAGAAAAAAAATTTTAAACCAGTATCTTCAATACTTGAAAATATAAGGAGGCATGAGCTAAGTATTATAAATTTAACAGAGGACATTTTGTGTTTGAAAAGTCATTAGCTCTTAGGGGGGAAGCGAAAATCAGCAGTGTGCTGAAACAGAGCGCCCACAAAAGCAAATAGAAAATGGAAATTCTGAAGGAATGTCTGAAAATACATTGTAAGTGTAGTGACAGGAGAGGTGGATTGCTGGGTTTTGAAATAAAAAACTAAAGAAAAGTACAGAGCTAATTATTAAAAATTAATATGATCTTTTATCTGAAGGAATAATTTTAAAAGTAACTGGCATAAATTAAGAAAAATAAAAATAGGAAATGAAAAAGGATATGAAAGGAAAAAAGTAGAAGTGCTGGGATACAGGATTACACAGAAATCAGCTAGAATATAAAAAGTGGGACTCAGAATGTGTTTAGATATGTGATGACTTTTTTTGTGTTACTTTGAGAAAATTTTTGCTTTAAAATCACGTTGAAATCTGCAAGGCTACAGCTTGCAGGCAGAATCTCCTGACCTCCCTACTCCTTGCTGCTTCTGGGTGCTTCAATCTGAATGAAATATATACCCCTACTCTTTGTCCTCAGGTGAGACATGTTTATCCAATGCTTGTATTCAGCCAAAATTGGATCATGTCTGTACAAAAGAATGTACTTGTCAAATGAAATAATCAGAAAATTCATGCGGTTTTCCCTCTATTTCATTTTTCCATAAAATAAATAGGATGCAAATGAATGCAAAGAATAACTACCCAAAATAAGCACAAAAAATCCAATTTGTCCAAGGGCACTGTCAGACAAATTGCCGAGTTGTCTGTTTGAAGCAACCAGCAGGCTCCAGCAATGCTTGGTGGCTGTGGCACGGCTGTGGCTGCGCCAGCCCGGACACAGGGCTCCAGGGACACGAGCTGGCCTTTCCCCCATCCGGCAGGTGGTGATCAGCGCTCAGCAACTGCTGCTCCTTTGCTGCCATGGCTCTGGAGTGACTCATAAATCCCGGGCCAGCAGTTGCACCTCTCTAATGACACTAACGAGACTAATGACAGCTGCCTAAACTGTTTCAAAAGTCCTCAATATTATTGTTGTTGGCACAGTCTCTAGCCCCTAATGCTTATCTGGGTTGAATTTACACCCACTGTCAATCATCCAGGCAAAACTGAGTCCTGCTGGTACAAGCAGTGAGGAGAGGTCTGTATCAGTTGCAAAGCAAATCAACCCCATGTTATCAGCTGGAGGGAGGTACCTATTGGACAAAGATGAGCAAATGCTTGTGGCTGTCCCCTGAGACCTCATTTCCAAAATCAGTCTTGTCACAAAGCACAGATCTGCCAAGCCCATGTCAGGCTCTGCAGATTAGTGACCAACACCCACCCAGCGCTATCAAAGTTTGCCGACAGCCCTCACTTTATCAGCAGGGACAGAGTTCCTGTGGCCATTGCCAGGAGATGACAATTTGCTAACCTGATCTGAGCTGTCTCTAAACTTCACTGAGGTCTGACTCCAATACACCATCTGATGCAGATGAACAGGCCAGCCTATTGCAAAGATAACAAGCTAGTGGATAAAATCAGAAGTACAAAAATACAATGGAAAGAAATCCTAAAAAGTGTAATCAAGGCTTGGACACAGCTTTGTGCAGATGATGACTGAGGTTTTAAGAGCATGAGAATAAATCAGAACAGCTGCATTAGCTCCTGCCTACAGCCTACTCGCTTTTAATGTAAAAACTTGAAAAGAACAGCTTGGCTTTACTTTCATTGAGGTGAATAAAAGCTGTTACCTGCAAAGCCATGGGACTACTCTCAAAGAAACCCTGAAGGAAATTAGATAATGTTATCAAGAAATTAGAGAGCCTAGGGAATGGAGAAAACATTAGCTTTAAACAGGATTTGTGCCAGAAGTCCATTGTAGGAAATAACAGAAAAGGTAGATAACTAGCAGGTTTATTCAAAACATGTTTTGCTGCAGCAGTGGAAGAATCCATGACCTGGGCAACGAGCAGAACGGCGTGTTTCTGTGACACAGGCACAGGCCAGCAGACCAGCAGAGGCCTGGGAACTGCAGAGCCCTGGGCTTGGTCTGAGCTCTTTGAAAGACACTGGGAACATCATCAACAGCAGGATGACAAAATGGGAACATGCAGAACTTGTGATGCAGAATGAAAACAGCAAGAGATCTGTAACTCAGAAGTTATGTTAGAGAGAAGGGGAATGGCAAAATGCATATAAACTAGAGGGTTGCTCGATGCATAACTTAGCAAAGAGTTTATTATAAACAGAGAATAAATTGATTCTACAAGTTATCTGTGAACTGTTGTTGAAAGCCAAAATTATGTTTGAGCACCCTTTGTTAACAGTCTCACCTTGTGGCCCATTCATACTTTAAAAACACAAAGAGAGTACAAAACATCGACAGTAAACCATCCAAATGAGATATAAAGAGGAAACATTATTATATTGAATTATTACAAAATATTCAAATACCTGCGTCCATCCACACTGTAACTTTGTATACATGGAAACGTTTTTTTGGAAAATAGCCACCTGCATCTAACGGGAGGATATGCTGTAAAGTTAACTTCAAAGCAAAACTCTTCCTCACCAATTTCAAAATCTTCTTTAGAGTCAGTTATATTTATAAATCCCTTTTCTGGAGAAAAAAATCAAAGAAAATATGTATTAGAAAGGTTGGACTTTAATGAAGACATTATATAAAACGTGTATGTTTTTCATTTTGGTTATCACAAGTGAAAAACATGTTACATCACAAAAATTGTCCTGTTAATCAAAATAAGATAATGCTTCAAATTAGTATTGAAATATTGTCATTGTGTTCAGTTGCAGACAGATGATTTGAGCCTAATGAAGTTGCATATTTCGTCAGACCAGAGCACTTCCAAAATGGTCTGACATTTCTTTTCAATCTGCCTTAGAGAGTCACAGGGCTGATGATGACATTATTTATTTTGTTTGGTTTATGCGTGTATTCCAGTTGTTAACAGCTGCAATTCTTGGCTTTTCTTCTACAGGAACAGAACCAAGTGGCACTACCATCACAATCAGGTGTTGACAGTAGTTCTTTCTCCTCTCCTGAAATAAGCTGAAGATTTTGCAAATGAGTCCTGTAGCTGCAACTGTATTCCTCCATTTAAATTAAACTCATGTAATGCAAGATGACAGCAACACGGAAAAGAGTTTTGAAGAGGTCCATGAACCATGTGCTGCTGGTATTTGCCCTGCTAGGGTGGGATTGTTTCACCTAGTGGAGATGTCAAAATTCTGTGATTCACCTAAGTTACTTGTTTGGACTTCTCATAAACTCAGCAGAATGAAAAAGGCATATTCAGATGTATCCCATCCTAAAGCAGAAGATAACAAAGATGTACTGAACCGCTCCTGGAAATACTGTTTCTTGGCAATGACTATGAAGGAACCAAAGTCATTGTTGGGGCTAGATGTCTCATGGCTTGGAATGAATCCTACCCAAAGGGACTGAACAGCAGACGTGTGCAGGGGGAGGCTGTCCTAAAGACACCAGTGGTGTTAGGATCAACTCTGGAAAGATCATGGAACCATATACATTGGAAAAGATATGTAGTCAAATTCCTGCCCAGAGCAGGTCCAGCTAGATAAAGGTTGCTCAGAGCCATGTCCTGCTTGGTTTGGGTATCTCCAAGGACTGTACAACCTCTGGAAAACTTGTGGTGGTGTTTAATCAGTTACATGATGAAAACCCACATAATAAAAATATTGCTGGACCTGTTTTCTCCTTTTGGGTGTTTTTCTTCTGATTGTAACCCTATATGCTGCTTGGCATGTTTTATCTGTCTTGGTCTACTTGCTACCTGGAAACTCCCATAAAAACCACAAACATTTCATATTCAAAACAAGAAACTATTGTTTTCATGACTGCTTTCCTATTTTTTGATATTAAAGGCTTATGGATCTTATACATGGAGCCTTCATCTTTTGGTCATATCATCTGAGTGTACCGTTAACAACACAACCAGCCAAGAGTAAAGGCTTTCTACAGTGAGCATATAAGGACCTTAGAGAAGTGTATGCCATTTCTCCGGAAAACAACTGAGAAAAACATGTAATTTCTTTATTAGAGGAGAAAGAAAATGGCATTTATTGCTTGGTTTATAATTTTTGGCAGGCTTAAGTGTATTTTTGACTATTTACACTTAGCAATGCCAAAGAGGTGAGATGAAACTCTCAAGATCGAACAAATCTCTGCGTTCCTCATATTTTTTTATTTTTAGCTTTTACTATAATGTGGTGCAAAACAACTTACATGTTCATTAAGACTGCGTAGTGCTAAAAATTCTTTATTTAAGGCTGGTGGAAACTGAACCTAAGACCTGCAGTAACAAAGAGCCTTGCAGCCGCGGTTGTTGGCATGATCTCTGCTGTGCTTTGAAGTGGCCTAACCACTCTGCCTGACCTGACTGCCATAAAAAATGGGATAAATTGGTGAGGTATCAATTACCAAAGAGCAAATTAAAGCTGTCTGGCTGCAAGGCTTTATTAGAGATTTGAAGAACACCCATCCATATAGCTATGGTAGCCAGGCTCCCCAGGCAATGGAGTGTGCGCCAACGAAATCAGTTTTCTCTTGGATAAGTTACACCATGATGATTCCCAGTGAAGCTACAGGTGTTGAATCATGCACAGTCAGGGGGTTAAAGGTGGGACACTGATTGTTTCAGAAACTGCTACCCTACATGGGCAACTGAGTGAAATCTGTATCCGTAACACAGCTGAAGTGGGATCTGCATTGTTAGCATAAATTCACACCCACAGTGATTAACACATTAGGCTAAATGCTGGGATGAATCAGAAGCACAGGATATTCCTGTAGAATCTTGGAGAGAGAAGCAGAGGTGTTGGCTTGGTATGACAACATCAGCCACTTTAATCCACTGTGTAAGTAAACAAATAGATTTTTTCATCAGCAAAAACAATTAACCCTCAGAAGTTTTGTTGGCATAAAGGGGTACTAAGGAGGGCACAGACAATCAATATTGGTTGGTGCATTGCAGTTTAAAAAAATGCCCTGCTCAGAAATACAGCCTTCCAGGGACAGTGACTCAAATATTCTCTCTGACTGTCATCAATGCTCACACCTGATTGTTCACAGATCCAAGAAGCCACTATTTCTGACCTATGCACAGCTACTGATAAAAAAGAGGATCTTGCTCTACCTCTACAGTACACTCTCACCCCTGTGTTCCTGTTTACCAAGGAGATGTGTGTAGAAAAAACGCACAGGTATCGTACTTTGTTATGGTAAATGATGAGAGAACTTCCTGTTGCGTGGTAGGCAGAAGCTGAAAAGAGGATATCACACTAGGAAAGTAATTTCTGAAGAGACTGGGGTAAGTATTTTCACTTCCTACCATTCCTAGCCTAGGTCTCGTAAACCCTGAGAGCATCTACATCTAAGGTCAAAAATGGTGACTGCTTCAGAGCCTTGTTTTCAGGGCTAGAGACTCCAACTCCAGGCACACAATAATTAAATTACACCCTGTACCTCCTCCAGCAGTGTGGTCCTACCTACAGCTTTCCTTTTCGTGCCTTATTTCCAGAGCTAGGCCTATTTGTTTATTATTTCCATCTGAGAAACAAAGTTTGCAGTTGGGGCTGCTCTCAACTAAATTCAACACCACTAGCTCTTAAATCAGCATGTTGCTTAAGTAGAATGAAATTTGATTTTTAAAATTATGGCTCTGTGCCACGCTGGCTGAGAGTCACCAACATATGAGATGAATCTTAACCTGTCTTTCTAGGAGATCCCACTGAAACAATCACACAGGCTGCATCTCTAAACAGTGCCATTTCAATTCACTTCTAAAAGCACTGTCTTTTAAAGGGAATTATTAAGAAAGCAATATAAAGAAAAGGTTAATTTTATTCAGGTACCAGAATGACTCAGTTCAGATTAATCTCTTGGCTCTCCTGGACTGCTTATAAGTGCAAACAGACTTTTTCCTTAGCAAAGGAACTATAAACATACGCTGCATATCTGCAAGGAAAGAACAGACACATTGAAAACAAAGCAAAACAACTGAGAGACAAAATTAACATCAGGGAATGGAATTACCTAGAACTGTGATCAAAGCAGTTTGATTCGGATGAGCAGTAGAAGAACAGGTGTAATGTCCACTGTAATTTCTTTCTGCTGCTGAAACAAACACATACTGGATCCGAATTGCTGAGTGGTTCTCCTGATATTCTAATCCTTCAAAGTAACTACCCTGGTTTTCAACAGAGATTCATGTTTAATCAGTTGACAATGGCCAGTACAACCAATTTTAAAATATCCCCTGTCTTTTTACCTGCTCAACTTCTCTGTTTTCAAAAGATAGTTGTATTCTGAATTTATAATCACGGTGAACAGCTCTGCATCTGATCAGCAGTGGCTCCCCAACCTTTAGTAGTAGTTCAGGTAAAGGTGTTGCTTGTCTTTCATTTAAATCTACAAAACCAAAACATAGACATTAAAACAACCATCACTTTGCCTGAAAAATGCTCAGTTAGATCAACATTTTTTTCTGCTAATGCTGTATAGATACTAATTTTTACATTGTAATGATAATTACCATAATAATGAAATTAGTAACCTTCATGGATTTAGATGTCTCAAAACAAATTTTGTCATGATTCACAAGACACCTTTAGGGCACAATGAAGCATAGATCTTAGCTTGGGTTGGGTTTATTAAAAAAAAAACCAACCAGGCAAGCAAACCTGAGTGCATATATTAGTTAATAATTATATATAAATATATATATTTGAGAACACTTCAGAGAGCTTTTCCATGCACACAGTCCTAAAAGCATGAACAAAAAGTCAATACAAGTATAGCAAATGCAGAAAGGCAAGAAGCTTTTTACAGAGACCACAAAGAGCTATTGGAATTAGGTTTTAAACAAGTGACAGAGCAATCATATTCACTGTTAGCTTTATTCCAGTGATTACAAATGAGTAACTTAGACCAGAAATCATGCTCAGATGGGCAGTGCAACTAACTTCAGCAGCAGGATTGAGCTCACATGCAAGTAAACCTTAGAGGGAAGTTACCTATTGTAAAGAGGCTGGTGCATTCTCTGCCCAGGACATTAACTGCACAACACCATATGTAGGTTTGAAATAATTCATGTTGCACCATCTGTATGCCATCTATTTCTCCAGTTTCTTCAAGCTTTTTGTAAGGGCAACTGCAATTACAAGCATAATTATTCATTGACTCATTTGGTTAACCTCAAGCAAATAAATCTGATAAATCTCCAAACCATGAGAATATGCAAACAATAGTGGGAAAACTGGATCTCACACATTGAATAAAAAGGAACCAGGAAAGGTGAAGATAAGAAAATAAAAATGTCACAGTCTAGGCAGAAGTGTGGGCTGAAATGACCTGAATATGCTCAGACTGGTTCTTAGGCAGGTAATGACGTGATCAAAACCCAGACGAGAGCAAAATTAGAGAGGCTGAGCTTTCACACCACATCTCTGATTTCCTGATTGTGGGAGGTGCTGCAAATCCAGCAGCCATTATGAGATCCAGACCCCAAACTGCCATGCTGCAGAGAAAGGCATTATTGCCCTGTTAATAGAATAAACTTCATATACTAATAGAATGGGAAATGTTATTTAGCTCACAAAATCATGACCCCTTGTCTTCTCAGCTCTAATGCTCCTGGTGAAGTTCCCAGTGACCGGAAAAAGGGAAACATTGCATCATTAAAAAAAAAAAGGGTAGAAAGCAAGGACTTAGGAACTGCCAACCTGTCAGCCTTACCTCTGGGAAGGTCACAGAATAGAGCCTTCTAGAGGTTCTGCTAAGGCACGGGGATATGATTTGAAACAGTCAACATGGCTTCACCAAGGGCAATCTTTCCTAATCAACATAGTGGTCTTCTGTGATGGAGTGACAGTATCACTGGACAAGGGAATGGCAACAGATGCCATCTGTCTGGATTTCTGTAAAGATGTGGACAGGCTCCCCCTCAGCATCCTTCTCTCTAAATTGGAGAGATCCAGGTTTGATGGGTGGACCGTTTGGTGGATGAGACTTTGGTTGGATTCAGAGAGTAGTGATCAATGTCTTGGTGTCCAGCTGGCCCTCAGAGACAAGCAGTGTCCCTCAGGGCTCTGTACTGGGGCCAGTACTAATATCTTCATCAATGACATAGACAGTGGGAAGGTCACAGGTGGCACCAAGCTGTGTGGCACACTGGGCACACACGGGGGATAGGATGGCATCCAGGGGGACCTGGAAAAGCTCAAGAGGTGGGCCTACGGGAAACTCATGATATTCAACAAAGCCAGGCACAAGGTGCTGCACCTGTGTCAGGGCAATCCCTGTCAGGGTATCCAGTCCAGGCTGAAGGATGAACAGAACTTGGGCAGCCCAGCTGAGAAGGACTTG